>JBBMOE010000027.1:8308744-8332258 GCA_037975065.1 Chaetodon trifasciatus | reverse complement strand
TGTGAACCGCGGCGTCCGTCGTGTGCGCCGGCGTCCAGACGGTGGAGGGTCTGTCGTTCTCCAGGAGTCACCACGTGGTGGAGAAGACGACGCTGTACGACATGGACCTGGACTCATCCAGGACGCACGTCGCCATCGCCTGCCAGGACCGAAACGTCAGGTTAGAAACAAACAAAAGAAGATGGCGTGATGATGATGATGATGATGATGATGATGATGATGATGATGATGATGATGATGATGGAGCCGGTTTTCCAGTTGGTGTCGGTCAGTCTGGAGAGTGTTTTGAGCAGATCTGCTCTCAGTGGTTTCATGCTGTAGGCTGTCAGACTCGTCAGCTGGTCCCTCATTAAGCAGCAGACGTTCACTTCCCTTTGTTGACTCTTCACATCCTGAAAGCTCCACCAAACGTCTGAAAGGGAAAAAACACGACTTCCACACATTGTGGAGCCGATTGGAGCTGCGTTTGTGGCATGAAGCGCTCCCTGTGAGGAGGTGGCTTCAGTGTTTCAGCCTCTCGCTGGTTTTCAGTGAACCTTCAGTGTGTTGTCTCAGTGTGGCAGAGACAGGAAGTGTGCAAAGACGGGAGACACAGTGTCTCCACACAGATTAACACTGACTGAGTGATGAGGCATTAGAGAACCGTAGAGAACGGCTGATGTTTGTTCTATTCCTCCTCTCATCAAAGCGTTTGTCTCCAGGCTCGTTAACAACAGCAGGAAGAGTCAAATCTGCTGTAAAGACGAAGAGTCAAACTCACCTGTACCTGGAAACTGACTCTTTGATCGTTTTCATCCACGTGTGTTCATAGAAATCCTTGAAGGTCACTGCAACAAAGCGCTTCGTTTCAACATATTTATTAATCAAGACCACATGGCTGAAAACCTTCAGCCAATTAGGCGAGAGAGTCGCATCTACGTCCAATCAAAAGTGATTCTGACACGTTAAATCTTTTCACCTGTGCTGCTGATTTCCCAGAATGCACCTGTTCGTCCTTGGGACAAGAATGTGTTCAGTGACGGATCGACTCGAGTTGGTGAGTAAAGCAGTATTAGCTGAGAGGACGTACATGCACTGAATACTTTTACTTTGTAGTACATTTTACCGATTATACTGAACTGAAGTAAAAGATGTCGAACTTCCTCCGTCGCTGTTTGCGTCACAGCAAACTGAATCCTTTGGGTTTTGGTGGGTTGAAGACGTCACCTCAGAGCAATCAATTAATCAATTAATCGATTAACCGATTAATCGATCATTCACATTCAGAACATTAACGAGAAACATCACAGAGGACCAGCCAATAGCAGACGGGTCAGCAGTGATGACATCATGAGGGATGGTTTGAATGCTGTGTTTCCATTGGACAGACTTTGTGTTGGTGTGGGAGGAGCCTCTGAGCTTAAAGGTGGAGGAGAGTCCAGGTGTTAACCCCGTCCATAGGAAGCAAAGAGGGAAGTTTCTGAAAAAACTGAGAAGCTCCGGACTGCTGCTGGAGCAGGTGAGTAAAACAAACACACCTGAAGACATCGCACCTGTGGGACATGTGAACAAACACACGTGTTTAAACAGTGATCAGTTCGTCCTCGTGTGTCAGCGCCAGAGGAAGTCTCTAAATCATTTCAACACCGGATGAACATACTGATACCACTGAAGTACTCCTGAAAGTACACAAGTATTATCAGAAATGTATCATCACAGTATCAAGAGTAAAAGTACTCATTTCAGAATGATGTGTGTGATATGGTTGGAAAAAGGAAAAAGTCAAATTCACTTGAGTGAAGTATAAGTAACTCAAAAGTACCTCAAGTACTTTAGTGGACATACTTTGTAACTTTCCACCGCTGCGGAACAAATGAAGAGAAGAAGAGGAGGGGACACCAGCTCTGAGTCTCTGTGTCTCTGCAGAAAGACATCCTTCAGATGAAGAGGAGGATCTGTTTTGTCCTCCTCAGTGCTCCGTGGAGCGTCCTCTGTTACTACGCCGAGGAGATCAGTCTCAGAGCCCCTCTGCAGGTGAGACGCCTCCTCCTCCTCCTCTTTCTCCTACTCCTCCTCTTCCTCAGAGAAAACACAGACCTCAGAGTTCAGGCTCATTATTTTCATTTCATACTTGTCCAAGAGACGCCACAAACTGCCTGAGAGCAGTGTGTCCTCACAGTGTGTCCTCAGTGTGACCTCAGTGGACCTCTGTGAGTCCTCAGTGTATCCTGTGTGTCCTCACAGTGTGTCCTCAGTGTGTCCTCACAGTGTGTTCTCAGTTTGTCTTCGGTGTGTCCTCTGTCCTCCTACAGGTGGCCACTGCTCCAGTAATTAACTGGTCTGAGCGCATCCTGTCCCGGCTGTCCCTCCCTAGCCCTCTGTCTCAGAATGTCCCCAACCCCCCGTCTGACTACTACACCTGTCAGTTCAGGACCAACAAGCTGCAGAGGTATGGCCATAATGGACACATCCGTCCTGTTTGTCTTTTGTTAAGTACCTTCGCTTTATTTCTGTTTGCTAAACCCTATTTTTTCAGCGCCGCTCTTTGAGAAATTAACATGTTTTAGTTCTTGGTTGTCAAACCTCTTCTGTTTGTCTAAACCACAAAAGTCTCTCAGAGGATGTCTGATATGTTTTCTGTCCAGAGGTGCAGATCTGAAGCCTGAAGGGATCTGAAGTGTCATTTAAGAGAGTTGAAGAGTGAATGTGGGTTCATCACTGTCACTCAAAGAGCTGAAAGCAGCTGAAGTGTGTGTGGACGTTGTGAGCAGCTGTCTCACCTGTTTTCTGTCTGCAGGTTTCTGGGCAGCGACAACAGAGAGACTTTCTTTAAGACGACTCAGAGACACAAGGTGGTGAGTTCAGACTGACAGTAAGAACAAATTAGAAATAAAGATTTAAAGGTGGTGTGACGTCAGCCTTGTCCAGGTTAAAGGTATTTTGGGTATTCTGGCCCCCCACCTCCACCCATACATACCACCTTCTCTGCATTGGACATGTCCCCTGTCTCTCCAAGTCCCTTAAAAGTACAGTTAACTAACACTGCTTCCTTATGAGCGCCAACACCCAGAAAACAAACAGAGCCCTGTGTTACAGTAACAGTGAGGGGCCCCTCGGGCCTCTGAGCGTCAGCCATCTCATTAAACACAACTTTATTACAAAACACACCATGTGACAACAATGCACGGGACAAGACAGGGCCTCAGCATCCTGAGACGCTTGATGCTGCAATAATGACTGAACAAACAGCAAACCCTGGACCACAGGGGCCCCTGAGGGCCTGAGATCAGGATCAGTCAACACATTGCACACAACGGTCTTTTCTGGTTTTGACCGATGAGGATTTATAGAGTCTGGACAGAGAGGTGGTCCTCTGATTGGCTCAGACATGTAGACCCGCTGACCTCTCAGATTCCAGGATGTCTCCGTCAACAGACGGATGCTGCACGCAGCGACGCCTCCTTCTCAAATACAATCCACAAACACGCACATCCTCCAAAACACACATCCATAAAGAATAAACTGTAAACATTCACACACACACACACACACACACACACACACACACACACACACAGGAATGAAGCTGCCCTTTGGGGGAATTTTAGGGTTTCAGCAACATGTGAAAGTTTACTGTTGACATTAAAAACTATTTTTGCCTCACAGAGGCATCACTCAGCTCGATGCTGGGTGTGATTTTACAGAAGTTTCGAGTTTTAACGCCTCACAGCGAGTTGGCCGATAAAGACAAACTGACATGAATCTACATGAGGTCACTCTAACCTTCAACCTGCCGCTATGTATTATTAATACACTGCAGACACTGACTGGGTTCACAACAGAGTGTCCCCATGGTAGATGCATCAGCACAGTTTCAGTATTTTTACATTCAACATATTTAAATTTGACCATATTTACACCAATAACATGCTGGAAAATAAAATAGTGAGGCTTTATTTTATTGTCCCGTGAGTTTCCTGGAAACTGTTTATAAATAAAATCCCGAAACACAAACTTATATTTGTCACCAAAAACAAAGAGATTCTATAAATAGTTTTTAAATATGCAGCAAAATAAAAATTTTTTCTTAAATAAATGTTACCGTTTCATCACAGCAAACATTTTCTGTAATTATCTCTTTCAAGATCACATTAAAGTTGAATAAATGAGTTCAATTTGGCAAAAGATGACTAATTATATTTATTCAGTAAATTTAGACTAAATTGTCTTTAGCGTTGTTCACTTAAACTAGATGCAGTTTGACAGAATTTAAAGTCAGTAAGTTGTGGAGTTCCTCAGGGAAGCGTCCTGGAGCCTCTGTTCTTTTACCAAAGCTGACAGAAATTTAAAGGATCAGTCCAACATTTGGTTGATCCTCTTGCTCTCTGTCTTCTCCCGAATCAGATGAGAAGATTTACAATATAATCAGTTTCACTGGTCTGAGATAGGTCTGGAACATGGTTCATCTAGCTTAGGCACAAAGGCTTAGCGTAGCTCCTTGAAAGCCCCAGTAAACTTCAGGAACACACTTCTCTGTCTTTACAAAGATCAAGGAAAGGGACCTTCAATGAAAGCTTGTACTGGGTCACAGGTGCTAGTGGACCAGCAGACCAGAACAGAGACTGAATCCAGACTATGGCTCTAAAAAAGGATCAAGCGTTTGTTTGTTTTAGTCCAGACTATCCCTGCAGTAACTGTGTCCTGTCCCTCCAGCTGTATGAGATCCTGGCCAGGACTCCCTACGGTTCATTGACACAGGGGGAGGTGGGAATAGACCGACTGCTGAATGAGCAGGTCTTCACTGCTGCCTACCCGCTCCATGAGGTGAGCTCCTAACCCTATTCCTAAACCCTAACCCCAAACCCCAAACCCCAATTCTAATCCCTGTTCTGAGATGACTTTAACACCGCAGAGACACTCTCTATCCTGTTTCCAAGTCACTGTGTTTACATCGTTACTAAGACTTCAAGAAAGAGGCCATCTGACCTGAATCTGTCTGATTAACCTGACATTTAAAGTTCTAACAATTCATGTTTAACTCTTTGTTCAACAACCAAATCCTGACTCTAACACCAGCAGCACAGGTGTCCAGACTGATAATCTACCTGATATTCTACTTCTGTACTGTATCTGCAGGGTGGTTTCCAGCCACCGACACCCCCGGTGCCCCCCGAGTCTTTAGCTTTGAGACAGATCCTATATGTGTACTGGGCCCAGTGGTCCTGCTTTAGACGCTACCAACCTCTGGATCACATCAGGGAGTACTTTGGAGAGAAGATAGCCCTTTACTTTGCCTGGCTCGGTAACTATCATGACCACACCAGTAACCACGCTGAACACTGACTATGAAGACCACATCTACAGTGTGTTACGGTGGCATTCACAGTGAATTATAACACACTCATAACTCTTAATAACTACACTCATTAACTCACATAATGCTTTCTGATGCACCACAGTAACAGCCATGAAACATTACAGATGTGACTCATAATGAATTATAACTTCAAGTATCAAGTAGCATGGATGGAGAACCTCCAGCATTCAGGCCTTATACAGCCAGCAAGACCATTTGATCCAGCCCACAATCCGGTTCATTAATACAAGAAACAACTCAGAAATACAAAAATGTTCTCTAGACGGCAGTTACCTTTGTCAGTGATAAAAGAAGCAGTTGATATAGTGCATCAGAAAGCATTATGTGTGGTCATGAATGTAGTCATAAAGCACCATTCACCATGAATACCCCTGTAAAACTCTGTAAGTGTAGTCTTCATTGAAAGCGCTGCAACTACGACCAACCATCCCCTGTTTGTTTCAACATTAACTGTGTCTGACTGTAGGTTTCTACACTGGTTGGCTGTTGCCGGCATCTGTTGTTGGGACTATGGTCTTCTTGGTTGGGTTCTGCCTCATGGCCACTGATGTCCCAGCGTAAGTATAAACTCTTTCAGGCTCTCACTTTAAAGTCAAGTACAATGTAGTTTGTTTACAAAAGCCAGCAAGGCCAAAAATAGAGAAATTCAGGACACAACTGTCATATAATTTTTCCTCTTGGACAAATCACTTGGAAAATCTGTGTCTCTCTGCTAATATGCTGACGACATGCAGCTTTATTTACGCAATGTAATCTTAGTAAAGGTCGTTAAGTGAAACACCTGTAAATGATTTATTGATAAGTGTGTGTGTGTGTGTGTGTGTGTGTGTGTGTGTGTGCAGGATGGAGGTGTGTGACAGTAGAAACAGCTTCGTCATGTGTCCTCTATGTAACATCTGCTCCAACTGGAACTACTCCAGCATCTGTGTCATCTACAAGGTCCGTCTGTCAACCCACCTGTCTGTAATAGTGTCAGTATGCTTCATGAGAAGTACGTGTCAGATGGTTGAACAGCGCCTCCAGTTCTTTGTGTTCTGTTTCAAACCCTAACTCATGCTGAATCAGGTCTTTATATTGACTCTGCATGCTTTAACATTTACTTTGCGCTCTCTGTGAACACACTGTGAACTCACCTGTCTGACTGTCTCTGTCTGCTCACCTGTCTTTGTCTGCAGGCAGGTATTCTGTTTGATAATGGAGGAACAGTGTTTCTCAGCGTGTTCATGTCTCTTTGGGCCATCACCTTCCTGGAGTACTGGAAGAGAACCTGTGCCACTCTGTCCCACCGCTGGGACTGCTCAGAATTCCATGATGTTGAGGTACCGGTCTCACCTAAAACAGCACCAGTGATTTGCGTTGACACTGTGCACATAACCATAGGGATTATGTCTACTTGACAACCACTGAGCAGGAGTAGCAAGCCTAAACCAGGTTGTGTGATATAACTGATGAATTTGTGATGCCAAAAAATATCTTTGATAGCAAAGGGCGTTCATAAATGCTGTCCCTCGGTCCTCCACAGGAGCGACCTCGTCCAGAGTTCACGGCCATGGCGCCGATGACCATGAGGAACCCGGTGACTGGATCAGAGGAGCCTTACTTTCCTACAAATAAACGATTCAACAGAACTCTGACTGGCTGCTTGATCATTATCATTATGGTGAGTCTCCACCATGTCCACTGCCAGTGATGATGTGGAGAAGTGGTTGCCTGATTTCAGGACAGATCTGCTTTAAGGACAGACAGATATTCAGGCCTTCTACCTGAAGGCCTGAATATCTGGAAGGAATATCTGGTGAAAGTGTCCTGAAGCATCAACTAATGTTGATGTAAACTGATATCTGACTGGGCCCTCCAGCAGCCATTCGCTGTTACTTATGATGAGTCGATGACCTTGCTTTAAAAATACGCATTTCAATCATACAAGTAGAATCAGTGAAATGAAGTATCCCTGGAGGGCAGGTGTGGAATGGGAGCAGAAACCACTCATCAGGGAGGTGAAAACAGCATTTTCATACTGTGTTTAAGAAGTGGCAGTAAGTTGAACATCCTGTTTGCAGGTTGCGGTGATGCTGATGTTCCTCATCTGCATCATTCTGTATCGCACCATCCTCAGAATCATCATCTACAGGTCTGGAAACAGCTTTGTTAGTTTCTCTGTGAGTACAACAGAACACAACCAAAGTGCCTCTGCACATCTATTTCAGGTTTAATGCAAAGATCAGAGGTTCAGTTACGCTTCCCTGAGGGACTCTGCTACTCACGTTTCTGTTACTGTTTTTATGTCTACCTGATTTTCAATGTGTGTGTGTGTGTGTGTGTGTGTGTGTGTGTGTGTGTGTGTGTGTTTGTCCAGGCTGAGAGGATAGCCAGTATTTCAGGGTCTGTGTTGAACCTGTTGGTCATCCTCATGTTGGCCAGAGTTCACACCTCACTGGCCCACATCCTCACCCGCTGGGGTGAGTCATGCCTTCTTCCTCACTCATCCTCGGTTTAGTCTTATCCTTTTTGACAAAATCTATTTTAGTCACACTGCAATAGTGCAGCATAGTATCTTTATGGCATTTAGTATTTTTATAATAGTAGTTGATTTTCTATTCTTTAGTCCTGTATACCTTTTTTATCTCCCGTATACCTTTTATCTTGACCCTTCTGTGCCCCTGTTTTTGCTTTTTGTAATACTTGCTGGCTGTAACGACTTAATTTCCCCGGTGTGCGATCAATTAAGCCTTATGTTATCTTATGTTAGTCATCTGATTTTCAGTTTTCGTCTAGTTTTGATCAACAAAACCATTTCTATCAGAATTAAGTGTTTAGTCGCTTATTTATCAAGTTGAACTTGTTTATCAAATCTTTAAAGTTCAACTGATAATAACAGATGATGAAATTAAAATGGTATATTTTGTATATGAAACGAAATTTTGTCTTGCTTTTATTTAGGGGAGTTAATTAGTAGGAAATTATAAACTTAAAGGAAATGTTGTGGGAACATATTAGCTTGTAATGGTTTCAGGGATCATTATTCATTACATGCAAAACCAGAGGATAAACAGTGAAATGTAAACTGACAAATATCACAAAAGACAACAGAAGGTTTGGGCAATGAAGTCAAAAACTAAATATCAACTCGACGGTATGCTTTTGTCAAAAAGTTTAAAGGATTGAATAAAGTCATGTTAACTTCCATGTACTGTGTGGTATTATTGGATGTACTGCAGCGTGTGTGCAGTCAGTCAGATGATGCTGCTGTTTCTCTGTTTCTCTCAGAGATGCATCGCACTCAGACTAAATATGAAGACATGTTCATCCTCAAAGTTTTCATCTTCCAGTTCGTCAACTTCTACTCGTCTCCAGTTTACATTGCCTTCTTCAAAGGCAGGTGAGAACTGTTTCAGCCAATCAGAACGAGGCTCACAGGTCCAACCAATCAAAACAGGGTTAAACTTCAATATGTTGCTCCATCCAGTCAGAGCAGGCCTCACACTAAAGGTGTTTCCCTTTCCCTGATCCCACAGTCACCTTTTTGCTCTTGTTTATCTTTCCCTCTTTTATTTCTTTTGTTTTCCTGTTTATTTCTTCTTCTTTGTACACAGCGCCTCCTGCAGGCCAAAATGAAAATGGAGTGATGCGGACACGGAAACGTTGGAGTA
Organism: Chaetodon trifasciatus; assembly: GCA_037975065.1. Lineage (NCBI taxonomy): Eukaryota > Metazoa > Chordata > Actinopteri > Chaetodontiformes > Chaetodontidae > Chaetodon > Chaetodon trifasciatus. The sequence continues at coordinate 8,323,252 of JBBMOE010000027.1, read as the reverse complement.
AGTTAAATATGCTGAAGGTTTAACCAGCTGTTTGTTTGTGTCTGCTCAGCTTCGTCGGATTCCCCGGCAACTACAACACTCTGTTTGGAGTTCGCAACGAAGACGTGAGTGTGTCCCACTGTGGTAATGATGAAGATCGTGTTTCACACTGTTACTACAAACGGGATCGTAAAACTTCTAATTAAATCACATTCACTCAATGTCTAGTTCTGTCAACATCTTTCTCATATATACATCTCAGAAGACATTTGTGCTTCAGTGTCTTGTTTATTGATACTTCAAACAACAGATTAAATGATCTTTATGTGTGTTTACGTGTGTGACAGTGTGGAGCAGGTGGATGCCTGATCGAACTGGCTCAGGAGCTGCTGGTCATCATGATGGGAAAGCAGATGATCAACAACATGCAGGAGTTCATCATCCCGTAAAGACAAACACAAACACTGAGATGGAACAAGATTACTGTGTGAATGAGATGATGATAACGTGTGACAATAAGAGAGCAAGATCATAACCTGTGAAAACAAGATCATAACTCAGAATCACAATCAGTTTCATTTCGATGTGCACGCACAAGGAACCTGACTCCAGTTTAAACATTTGGCAGGAAAGTGAAGTCGTGGTGGCAGAAGAGGAAGATCAGTCCTCGGCTGACAGAGGTGAAGATGGACAAAGAAGAGGGGGCTCAGAAGGAGGTGAAGAAGGACAAAGAGGAGGAGGTTTCTCCCTGGGAGGCAGACTACCAGCTGCTGGTCTGTGAGGGACTCTTCAGTGAATACTTGGAGATGGGTGAGTCCTGCTGTGTTGGATTTATACTCCGGGGGCTGCGGATGGGTGGGGTTAACACAAAGAGGATACATTTCTGTGTTGTGATTGGCTGTTAGGATCCTGTGAGATGTCGTGTTTTGTATAAACCTGATTTAACTGTCGATGATTTTCCACTGTAAATCCCCCTCTTTCTCGTTAGTGATTCAGTTTGGTTTCGTCACCATCTTTGTGGCGGCGTGTCCCCTCGCTCCTCTCTTCGCTCTTGTTAATAACTGGATTGAGATCCGTTTGGACGCTCACAAGTTTGTGACTGAAAATCGTCGCCCAGTGGCGGAGCGAGCTCAGGACATTGGCATCTGGTTCCCCATCATGCAGTTCATCACACACATAGCCGTCCTCAGCAACGTAAGACTCTCTGTTTCCCTGTATGTCTATCTTTGTGAGGACCAGTTACATATTCGACATTTTGAGGTTGATCAGCAGCCAACAGCATCTGAACTTTTTCAAACCTGTGGTTCAGGCTTTCCTGATAGCATTCACCTCATCCTTCCTGCCTCGCTTGTACTACCGCTACACCAGAGACAGCACACTGAGAGGCTTCACCAACTTCACTCTGGCAACATCACCACGCATCTACAACGAACAACAGCAAAACACATCCTGCAGGTAAGCAACATCACTGCAACTACAGGCAGTAACACCTACACAGACCCTGCAGGTAGCCTACTTTTAAATAATGGGTCTGAGCAGAGACACGGTTGCTTTTGATCATGTTGTTCTTGTTGTTATTGTCGTTCACAGGTATCTGGGTTTCAGGGATGAAGATGGTGAATACCTCCCTGAGTACTTTCACCTTCTCGCCATACGTCTCGCTTTTGTCATCGTGTTTGAGGTCAGCATGTGCACTGGAGGGCAACACAAAAACACAATTAAATCAAAAACGAGTGCTCTCTTTGAAGCAGCCTGCTGTGTGTGGATCAGCTAATGAGTAACAGAGGCAGCAGGTTTGGTTCCAGTCAAGTTCCTGCTGTGACCTGACCAAGGCTCCTCTTGTCTTTCTTCCTCAGCATGTGGTCTTCATCATCGGCCGTCTGATTGACCTGTTTGTCCCTGACATCCCTGAGGAGGTGGAGATGAAGATGAAGAGGGAGCATTACTTAGCTAAAGAGGCGCTGGCTGAGAACCAGGTGCAACAAAACTGATCAAATGATCTAATAAAAGAGTCAAATGTAGTTTATTGTCATGTTTTATGGTATATTTATATATAAACGTGTACATATATATATATAATTGGTTGAGTTTCTGTACAGTTCTAGTTTGTCTCAGTCAGTTGTGTTTTAGCACAGATGTTCCCAGTCACAATTTCAGTTATTCCTGTTTTGGGTTTTGTGCTTCCAGTCTTTGGGGAAAACCCTGTTTCCTGGTGAGGAGAATGTCCTACCCAGCAATCTGCGACAGCGTGGGTTCAGACCGCCGCCACCACCACCACCACAGAGCGACTCCCCTCCACCAATCCTGAAGGTGATCCCAGAGGAACTTGATACGATACACCTGACAGCTGCTGAAATTTAACTCAAGTGAACTCTGTGCTGGATGTCCTCCCACTCCCTCAATGTCCACATCTACCACACTAAGATTCTTCTTTTGGTCAACCTCTGTGACAGACAAACTGTGCTGTGCTGTGAGTCCACTACAAGATCTGCAAGAATTGTGTTGAATCCTTACAGATCTTACAAGGACTTTGCAAAACCCTACGATATGTAGATCTTCAAGACCATTGCAGGATTTACAGGAACTACAAGACCTCTACTAGATATCTAAAGGATCTTCCAGACTGCTGCTGGACCTATATAAAATCTACAAGACCGTAAAACGTCTACAAGTGCTGTGCAAGTGCTGCTGAACATCAGTGCAAGAGGTCCACAAGACCTACAAGATGTCTGTGAGGTCTGTACAAGATCTGCAAGGTTTATGTCAAACCTCTACAAACTCTGCAAGAGATTTACAGGGTCAACAACACCTCTTGTCTAAAAGAGAAAGAGTTGTGTTGAATCTGACTGCTAAGCCTGTAGAAAATTGACAGGGGTTGAGTTGAACCTCTACTCATCCTAAAAGAGCTCAGGAATATGTCTATAAGACATTCAAGACTCCCACCAGATCTCCACAAGGCTGACAAGATATCTGAGTGCCCAAAAAGTAAGCAAGAGCTTTACAATGCCTCTGAGATATCTTCAAGAGCTATATGAGCTTTCCAGCAACTCAACAAGGACTAGACCCTGTGTTTTTGATGTACTAGACCTGCACATGACCTGTGGAGCTCCACAAGAACCCAAAGCCTTTACAAGAGCCCTAAACCTTTTGAAAACTCAGTAAAGGCCGTATGAGACCTACAAAGCCTCAGAGATCACAAAGCGACATAAATGAGGCCCGTAAAACCTCTACAGGAACAACATGAACCCTTCAAGAAGTCTTAAAGAGGTCCCAGATCACAGAACAAGACCAACAAGCGAACAGGGCTGCAGGAAATCCTTCATTGTGTTCAGCAGTTCCTAATTCAGTCAGAGATGCCTATTCAACTCTGCTGTCAGATTAAATTTCTATATAAAATGTTGGTGGACAAAATATTACAAACACTTTTGTACGCTTGCCGTGATTATGTAGTTTAATGTTGATGCTTATGTCCAGAATGGTGAAGCTCTGTCCTGAGATGAACCAGGTTGAGGACCTTTTGCTGCATGTCGCTGCTCAGTAAAATGAATAATGACTGAACATTCATTTCTGAACTTGTGTAGAACTTGAGTAGAAAAAAAAACATTTTTAACATCAATGCTGTGTACAAAAAATCAACCATACTGCATCAAGAGAAATTCAAGAAGATCCCTGACTGGATTTCCACATATTTCTTACATATTTATAGTACACATTGTAACAGATGTTGATGAATTACTGTTGTGGCTGAATATATGATGTAAATACATTTCTTACAGGAGTCGGTTGTTTGTGTTTGTTACTTAATCTTCACCAGATGATTTTAGAAGAATATCTGTTGGAGAAACAGAAAATCCTTCACACACTCTGTTACTGCAGGAACCTCAAGACAACCTCCGGGATGGCCTGGTTGCTGTATTGGTCTGATGTATTTCAGGTGGAAGCATCTGTCGTGCCACCACATGCTCCATTGTTCTCATTCCACAGTCAAGTTAGCAGTAATAACATTAAATATGCTGAGAAACATTTCAGGCAACGGTTGCAGTTTGGTTACGTTTGGGCACCAAAACTTCATGGTTAGATTTAGGAAAAGATTATGGTTTGGGTGGAAAGAACTACTTCTTTAAAACAGTCAACGTTGAGCAATGGTTTCTCTGGTCTCCTGTGTGAAAGACCTGTGTTTGACCCGTCCATCCCTCCCAGTCCCCTGCCTACGTGGACTTTCTTGCTCTTCATACTACATTCGTCCTTATTGGTTTGAAAGTCGTGCCAAGTGTTATGAAAACATGTAACATTCATGTTCATGTAAATTATTCTGTAGATTAAATTTAGTCACTATTTCATGAAATGCCCTGATACGAGGATGGTTCCTCTGCTGCACCATCAATGAGAACAGTTTAGAGTGTATAATAATGTAGGCCTTCTGTAACGAATGGAACATTTATCAACCTCTGTATGTTCTATTTTTATTTGATCACAAGTTTATTTTTCTGTAATTCTGCTCCGCAACAAACAAGGGCCAAAGGATGGTGATTAAATTTAATTTACTGTTGAGAACAACAAACCAGACCAGACCAGATTTACATGAAGTTTGGACAAATATTGGTGGTCCTAAGGTGATCAGCTCAAGTGATACGTTTGACCTCCCTAACGTTTCTTTTGATTTACCCAATCATGATACTCTTACCTGTTAACAAATAACCTGTTTACCTGTGGAATGTTCCAAACAGGTGTTTTTGGATTGCATTCCACAACTTTCCCAGTACAATCAGATTCGCAACAAAAAGCCTTTTTACAATCAATTCAGTGGTAAAATGTTAATTATATTGTCTTTGCACTGTTTTAGATTTAATTTATGTATTCAAGGATTTTAAATCGACTCCTGAATATTTTTATTTGTGGTTCGCGGCATTCAGCACCCATGTGGTTTAAGGCAACTGTTTGAAGTCGCTTCAGATATTATGCTCCGACTAAATAAATGTAATATAATGCAATATTAACAACATGGCTTTAAAGCGTTTTCTGTCTGTAATGCTTAATGTATTTCTTTAATGTGGACAAGTTTTACATTGTTTTTTAGATGTGCTTAAATCAACAGCCCACCCTGCTTGTTTCTTTTGTTTTATACGTTGTTGTTTATTCATCAGTGACTATTCTTATTCACATACATTTTATTTTATCTCTATGTATTTTTGTGCTCAGAAAAGATTTGTAATTAAACCTACAATAAAACATTTATGTCAGTGTGTCTGTATTCCCGGTCAGGCGCTCTGCAGACACCTAAACCCGCTCTGTGTGTGACGTGTAGGACCTCCTCCTCCGACACACAGCAGCAGTAATGGCGGACTTCGACAGCTATGACGAGCGGGACCGGGCCTATGGTAGCTTCGGCGGCGGCGGCAGAGGGTGAGTCTCCGGTCCACACGGCAGCGCCGCCGTTTGCCTCAAACACTAACCCCGGCCGCACTGTAGCGGTGTTTCCCACTGCAGTCCGTCCCGAGCCTCGCCGCAGAGCGGCCAGGCCCCGGAGCTCGTCCCGCCCGGCGCTTGTTGAGCCAGACGGACAGCAGTGAGGGAAGGCCGCGTAGAGCGGCTGGGAAACACCGTGGTCTCAGAGCGAAGAAGCTAACTGTTAGCAGGAGGCTAGTGAAATTAACGTACCCGTGTGGAGGGGATCGCCCGGGGGTCTGTGTTAGACTTAACTGTTGTTTGTACGTGTCTGTAATTATGTAGCGGCCCCGGTGGGTGGTAGGACGGAGCGGGACAGCAGGCCGCAGCAGGTGGAGGTGGTGGCGGAGCTGCAGGCTGCCCGCATGGCTGCATCATGTGTCCGCAGCTGCAGATTTCATCCACGTAGTTACCAAACAGGAGGCTGGATATCGATCAGGACTACAAGTTATTGATGTATTTGATCCGTGTAGTTAATATTAGGTTAACTGCAGCTGTTCGGTCTATTTTATGTCTTTGTTGTTTGATGACACGAACAAACAGTGAAAACCTCTTTTCAAGATTTCCACACTTAATTTGCCATTTTCTCAGGAACAAGTGTACCAGGACATATAAGAGCTATTCCAGCCAAATCACAGAAAAAACACATTAAAAACATACACAGAATGAAGACGGTACATGTAGACAGTAAATTTAAAAATATTTCTACAATAAAGGTACGTTTACTAACGTGTGTGTGTGTGTGTGTATGTGGTGGGGGGGCTGCTGCTGTCAGTCTCAGTGTCAGAGGACTTTTTTAGGGACAGTGTTTTTTTCAAGCGTGAACGTCTTTTGCATGTTTTCTGGTTGATGGAAGAAACCGCTGTGGGAGCACTTCCTGTTTCTTCTGGGGCCCTCTGGTTGGTGGATCTTCTCCCCCAGTGGCCGGGGTGATGTGGGTTTCTCTCCGTCCAGTCCAGTAAGAGCATGCAGGTGTTGGTGTTGGGCTTGTCCGGGTGTTCAGGACTGCTTGGAGAGCGGGGTCTACAGCGTTATCCACCAATCTGTTTCCCAGTAGGGTAACTGAAGAGGACCGGTGGTCAGCTGTGACGGAGGCCATGCATCTCAGCCCCATTTTCTGTAGGCGCACCACCGGAGACCGACGGCGTTCGTACAGGTTGTTTTTGTTTAATGGGAAAAAGTAAAATAACTGAGTGTTTAAAGCAGCGTGGGACACATCGCAGCAGCATGGCTGTCAGATGGCTCATTTTTATTTATTTATCTATTTTTGAAACAGGGTCAGAAGTTTCGTTAAAAGACCTGAAGTCGATAGACTGATCTGAAACTACGATTATTACTTATTGATTAGTCACTGATCAGTCTGACCCTTTAAATATCAAACAGATGAGGCGATTGTTGCGGCCTGGTGGATGCAGCCGTCCTGGTCTGCATCGCTGTAGATACCAAAGCTTGAGACTCAGAAGAAAAGAAAACTGATGTTTAACTGGCTGAAGCTCAGGAGAACCTAAACCTCAGCAATGAAAAACTGTCTCCACCGAGTCTTTAGGACGGTTTGACGTGTACAGGTAAGAAGTCCTCACCTGCGTGAACGACAGCTTCGACACGGCTTCTGTTATTTGACGTGAAGAGCCTCGTCAAAGCGTCTGTCTTCATGTGTGTGTGAGGACTTTTTACGTTTCTGTGATTCATACAGAATTCTGATATTTGTAATACAGAAAAGATGCATGAAGTTTTAATGAACTGGTTGCAAATAACGATCTGCTGCCTCGTTTTTCTTTGACTCATTTTTCTGTGGATGGTCCAAACGTCCGGAGTCCACAATGATGTCATCAGACGTTCAGTCCAGAACCCAAAGATTCTTCATGTACAGCGACAATATGACAAACGGCAGCGCCAGTTTGACTCCGCCTACATTGATGTGGCTCAGACGGTCGCTGGTGTGACCCCTGACCCCTGCAGTCTCCATGCCGAAGTGTCCTTGAGCAACACGAGCTTTGCTTCAATGCTGTGCTTTGCATGGTAGCTTCTGCTCTGTGTGTGTGTGTGTGTGTGTGTGTGTGTGTGTGTGTGTGTGTGTGTGTGTGTAAAGCTGGAGGGGTGGAATGTAAATGCTCTCAGTTACTGTTTTCCTGACGACACAGGTGATAGTCATTAACAGCTTCGTGCCAATCGGACGCTGATGTGAGCGTCTTCCAGTCCAGCAGACAGCAGAGACTCTCCTTGTCTCAGGTCTTAGAGACACTTTGTGTTGAATTTGTCTTCGCCCTCACTGTCAATCATCTCCATTAACTCATATCTGCACACGGCGGTGGAGGGTCTGGTTTCTGTTTGTAGTCCCAGTAATATTGACCAATCACGTTAGAGCGAGCTTTGGTCGCGTCCAGGTAAACAGTGGACGTGGAGAGCCAAAGAGACAAAAGGCTTTTTTTATCAGCATTTTAAAGAAAAAAAGGAAAATTATGATCCTCGTTCGTCAATATGTTTGTGCTGCTCAGCTGATTGTTTTGATCAATCGATTGTTAACACGATCACTTATTGAACCTTTAAGGGAACTCGTGTCGGCTGTGGGTTGACTATGCTGCCCCCTGTTGGTTTGGAGAGGCCAGTTCTTACATAGTACTCCTTTAAAGTCAGGAAAAGTACTCGTTATCCACAACGGTCCACTGCAGGATGATGTGTAGTTTGTTGTTCGGTCATAGTTATTGATACCTCTTGATTTATTTGTTGATTTCTGTTCTGAGTGAACAATCTGAATCTGCAGAGCAACGAGTCATGACAGCTTCAGAGTATAAAGGAAGTAATCATTTTTTGTCATTACTAAGCAGCTGACGTGATGGACAGCACATCATAATCTCATTAATCTAATCTAATCTAACATCAGAATATATTTATGATGCTTTTATGACTGAACTGATCATCTATCAGCTGCAGGTTCAATGATCTGCAAACAGGACAAAGAATCATCTGACAGCAGCTGAAATCATTTCACCTGCAGATCAGACAGTTGATGTTTCACTTAATGAGTGTAGGGGGAAATTAAATTAATGTTGGTATTGCATTCGTTAATAAAATATCGGGGCACCACCTTCCTCAGCTAAGAAGGACTGTATGGAGACTGACTCCTGTAACGCTGATGTTATGATAACGAATGAACCAACAGTAAACCAGTCTGATAATCTGAAGGGTAAATTCCGGAGATAGGGATCGTTATTACTCAGCTCAAAAGGACATCGTCTGACCACGGCTTAAATAAAAAAAAAGAACTTATTTATTAAACACAAATGAATAATGAATAACGTATCATGAATAGTACGACAGAGAATATATGAGATCTGAAACAACACAAGCGGAGAGAAACTTATGGCAAACAATGGCAGAATGAGTTTGGCAATAGTGAGAAGTAGTTAAAGGGAAAACTGGGGACGCAAATGTAGAGTTAATTTACTGAACGAATGGTTAAGAGAATTTAGGCAAATTTACAGTATCATAACCTCACGGACCAACTCTTATTCAAACCCGCTTAACATGCCTACTTGGCCAGCGACGCTCCTGTTGGATGTCTGCTCCGAACTGACATGAAGGCTCTAAGCTGTGTCCGTGGCTCTGATCTGCGTGGCGGTCTGCTGGACGAATCGAGCAAACCACAGTGGCGAGCCGGTGTTGGACAGGGATGTTTCAGGGGCTGGAACTCTCCGGTGTCGGTTACAGACGAGGAGCGGCTTCCGATGGTGGTCTAGCCCGAACCAGCGGGTTAGCGGATGGCAGCAGGTTTTAGTAATAAGTGGTGACCGTGAAACAGGACTTTAGATTACTAACAGTAAGATTAAATGTCTCTTCGATGGCCGATCGAAAAGTGTCTCCAAAATTATTATTACGTGAGTAGAATTTTACACAAAACAAAACAAATCAAATCATGTGGCTTAATGTGGCGAGCAAAAGAAAAAGAAAATACGTCTTCTTAAGAATAAACTCAGGCTACTCAGCGTGACTATGAGCAGCAACAAAAAGAAGAGAAGACGAACGCAAAAACAAAACTAGAATAGAAACTTAGACTGAAAAGGAAAAATTAATGCTAGAAGAAGACAAACGGAAGACTAAGACTAACAAGACAGACTAACAAAACTCTAACTACTGGACTCACGAGACTAACTAACAGACTGACTGTCCGCTGCATGCGGCAGATGTTTTTCCTCGCTCCAAGGCGTGTCTAGTCACCGATAGGCTGTCGCACATGTGGGATGGTTCGCAGGCGCGCGACATCATTTCATCTTGTAAGGCGAGGATTAATCAATGGTTCGTACGAGGGGCTTATCTGCTTCTCACTATGGTCAATCACATATATTTTGAATGGACAATTTTCAACGGCATTTCAACATTGTTCACAACATGCGTTAGGCAATTCTTATGGGTGGCTGACAACGTTAAATGATAACTCATAATAACGGAATCATGATAAATTTCTAATACTCATCTTAATATATATGATGACTCAAGGTATAACTAACACAAAATAAAGAAATAAAGAAGGGAAGACTATATTTGCCCAAAATGATCATCACTATAACGGTTACTTATTAATAAATGTATCAGGTCAAGCGTATTCAACCTAACCGTTACGTACCTCAAGATGGCAGTATGGTTCCATGATAAAAACTCAGACAAACTTGGAAGAAAAGTTAAAATCACAGCTTTGTCATTCTACAAGCTACAAACACAGAAAAAGCATTGATATCACACAGATTACGGGCTCGACACTGTAAGAAAATCTAAAGTGAGATCAAACATAGAGAACTGGTTATCCTGGTATACTGGAGAACAAGACACACAGATCTACAAAACAGTTTGTTTCAGGAATGGCTAATTTACAACCCATCAGCATTATTTTGTTTGTGGATTCCTCTGAGGTCTGGCATTGGTTCACCGAGACAGCTTTACTGTCCGTATCTCCCATGGGCTATCAAGAGGGAATTAGCACCTCCATGGGAAACATGGAGCAAAAAGGGCAACCTTTGATGTTGAGGTGTCTGTTTCTCTTGCTCCCCCGAAAGAGTGTGGAGGAGATGTCTCTGAGCCAGACATCTTGTCTCTGTTCAACTTAGCACTGTCCCTGTAACAGTTCAAATGGTCAATAGCTCTTGAAATTTGGGGTGTTTTACAACTCCATTTCTCCTGAAGGGATGCAGAGAGGGTAAGGAAGGGTCAGTTAGAGGCCAGTTCTGCTACATGAGTGAATCAGTAATTAATCAGTTAATCTGGTGATTCTTTCATTGATGAATGAGTAAAAGCTCACAGTTCCATCTGAAAATGTTCTTTCAAGCGATTTGAGTGCAGAATATTTCCGCTGACACGGAGCAAAGATTCATCCTCACCTCGAGAAGCTGGCACGAGACAGTATTTGACATCTTTGTAGAGAAAAGGACCCAAACGATCGATTGATTGTGATTGATGATGAAGGCTGGAAGGAGCTGGTCCGGCTCAGTCGCAGTCTCCCAGTCTGCATACCGGCTGCTTATTGGCTGGAAGAAGAAGAATGAAGAACGTAACCCTCCAACCAGCTGCCAGCTGTGAGGTCACACTGAGCGTCCATGTGATCGTCAGAGTTCACGGCGTGCGGCTTCACCCTGTGCTCCTGCTCAGGTTGTTAATTTCACCAGAGAAACAGGTGAGAGGTGCAGATAATCTGCAGGCTCTTCATGTGTTTTAATGTGACCCGCTGTGCTGCTGCAGGACGCCACAACACCAAGAGCCACACAGATAATCTCTGGCTTTTTTTGGCAGATGTAACACCTGAAGACTCACATTTTAGCTGCTGCAGGTAGATGTTAACAAGAGTATCCATATCCCATCATGCTCTCTGCGTCCGTATTCCATCATGCTCTCTGTGTGTCCCCCTGTCAGGCCCCGTGTTGGCGGTGGCGGCTCCGGAGGCCCCAGGAAGCAGAAGGAGCTGCCGTCAGAGCCTCCGTTCACGGCGTATGTGGGAAACCTGCCGTTCAACACGGTGCAGGGAGACATCGACATCATCTTCAAAGAGCTCAACATCCGCAGCGTCCGATTGGTCAGAGACAAAGAGACAGACAAGTTCAAAGGTCAGAGCATTTTATTGTCTTTGAGATCCGAACTGCTTGCAGCAAAAGACAGCAGAGGGTGACGCTTCCCGCCTGGCGTGGTCCAACCGGGTCTCCGTAGCCTCAGCTGAGCAGGTGTTGAGCTTCAGGGTCGTGATGATCCGTCACTGACGTGGATCAGGTGTCTGTCAGACCCGACGGATCCACAGTAGATACTCGTCCACATTAAACACAGTTTCACTCACTTAGCTGCTGACTCATTCTCGTACCACAATGCCGCCTCTCTAACGCCTCCGAACCCGTCTGTACGGCGCCCGAAGTGGCGTTCTTCAAACACGCTGACGTCAGGCTGAAATAATCCCGTCTATCCTCGTCCGCTTACTGTGGGTCTCTGAAAGCAGGTTGACGATTGATCAGTCGATCCTGGATCAATCAGCTCTGAGAGAGCGGAGCTGAAACCAAGATCGCCCGATCAGCTGACGGCGTGTTCTGTTCGGACGGCGGTGACGTCGATCATGAAGCTGCTCGTTCAGTCTTGGTGTTCGAGTGTTTGGGCTCCGCTGCTCCTTCAGTCTTTTCTCAAACTGCGTTTACTTTCCAAACTTTTGTTGAAGTGGAGGCGACTCGTCACGATGGAAGTTCTCGTGTGACGATGACATCAGCAGATTTTAGTGGTTCCACATGAACCTTCGTCCGGTCGTCTGAAGTCATTCTTAAATCAGCAGCAGCGTCGACCCTCGAGCGTCACGATGCAGCCGACTGTCTGTAAACAGCTTTGGGCTGAAGGACGTGTTGCCATGACAGTTCAGATTCGTCCTCAGCTGCTCCTGGACTCGTCAGACTCTGGATGATTCGGTCGTGATGAAGGACGAGGCCCCGCTCTGTGAACCTCATCCTCCTCTCCTGTTTCTGTGTCTCCTTCAGGCTTTTGTTATGTGGAGTTTGAAGATTTGGAGTCTCTAAAAGAAGCTTTGACGTACGACGGCGCTGTGAGTATCGCGTGTTTTCAGCCTGTAGCAGCAGATCGCACCTCCACCCAAAGGTTCAGGGAGGAGAGACAGTCTGAGGAGGTCAGAGCTCCAGCCGTTAGTCACCTCCACCCTGAACACGAGCGGAGCTGCTGGAGGTTTGACCTCTTCAGGCTGTCAGAGCGCACGTCAGTCACTCTGAAGCTCATCGTCTGTATCACTGCCCGCTGTAAGTCTGACCTCTGACCCCTGCAGCTGCTAGATCAAAGGTCACTGAGGGTGGACATCGCAGAGGGACGACGGCAAGAACGAGGAGGCAGCGGCTTCGGCTTCAGGAAAGACGACTCCAGAGGTATGAACAGGGGAACACGGCAGGAAGTGGAGCGAGCTGGCGTGTCGGTAACAGCTGTTTGACGCGTGACGTGTGTTTGTTTGACGGTCGCTAACCTTCTGATTTCTTCTTCTGTCGTTTCTCCTCCAAGTCTGAACGTTAAGCTTCTCACCTGAATCGTTTCCACTCAGCAAACTGTGGACGAGCTGCTGAACCTGGTTTACACTCAGGTTGAACGATGTGTTCAGAAGGTCAGACTCACCTGGTTTCTGCTCCAAAAACAGACTTGGAGGAGAGCGACTCTTCGTCCTTCATGCTTCATCCTTTCATCTCATCCTCACCTCCACTGCCCCCTTCCTCCTTTCCTCTCTCTGGTCCACACAGGCAGACAGGTAACAGGTGAGGTCACCTGGTCTGGAGGTGAACCTTCAGTCCGCTCAGGTTGACCTGAAGTAGAAACCTTAAACCAAACTCGGCGTCTCTGCTCCTTCTCTCTAACATCTCCTCTCTGATTGGCTGATGGACGACTAACAAGTTCCGCCTCTTCAGTGCTGTTCTTCCTGCTCCCTCCAGAAGGAGGCGCCGCCACACCTCCCTCTGTTTGCTCTCCTATCTCCCCGTCTCCTCCTCTCCGTGTTAAACTCCCGCTGTCCTCTGCAGGACGAGGTTGTCGAGGACCACCCAGAGGAGGAGGAGGAGGACGTGAATCCCGTGAGGACTACGACCAGCCAGGAGGAGGTGCGGTCAGAGAATTCAGCAGCACAGGTTGGACAGCGGCGGGTCCCGGCCGACCAATCAGAGCACTGCTACAGGACAATGTCCCTGAGCTAACTAAACTGAGCAGTTAGTCTGTACACTAATCTGAGCTAGAATCAGAGTGACAGGTAAAGCGCCCTGTGACCTTTGACCCCCAAAGCCCCGCCTCCTGGAGCTGCTGAACCATGCCCCGTTTTTTCCCATCATGCCTTTCACTGTGACCATCCCATGCTCATTGGTCATCTCGCAGGTTCCAGACGCTGCAGCACACCTGAAGGCGTCTGTCTGCTGACTCACCTGTCTGTCTGTCTGTCTGTCTGTCTGTCCGTCCACCTGTCTGTCTCTTCAGGTTTTAGAGATGATGACTACATGGGAGGCCGGAGTCGAGGCGGCGGTGGCGGCAGTCGCCCCGGTGACAGAAGGGGGGGAGGTTCAGGAGCGGGTCGCTTCAGAGACGGACCCCCCCGCGGAGGAACGACAGACTTCAGGGAACCGTCTGAAGGTGACACGACGTTCCCACCTGTCTCTGTCCCTTCAGGCAGTTTGGCCTCTGAACCGTGTGCGCTGACGTGTTTGTTTGTTGGTTTGTTTGTTTGTTTGTCGTGCAGAGGAGCGCGCACAGCGGCCTCGGCTGCAGCTGAAGCCTCGAACCGTCTCCGAGCCGCTCAACCAGGTCGCCAACCCGAACTCTGCCATCTTCGGCGGAGCCAAGCCGCGAGAGGAGGTGATCCCCAAGGATAAACCTTAAGAGACTGAAGGCCATGAGGGCCGAGGGGGAGGGAGGGAGGGAGGGAGGGGGGAGGGAGGGGGGACGAGATTGAACAGATAGAGAACTTTAACGAGGAAAAACAAAAGATAACGAAACGCCAATGGGATGAGTTTAAACGCCACAGTTAGCATTCCTTCCTGACAGACAGCGAGCGAGCGGACGCCGCCCTCCTCTTCTTCTTCTTCTTCTTCT
>JBBMOE010000027.1:8282869-8295932 GCA_037975065.1 Chaetodon trifasciatus | reverse complement strand
CACACACACACACACACACACACACACACACACTACACACTACACACCTGTTTTTACTGTGTGCGACGCTTGGCTAGCGGTTTCCCCACTTTACCCAGTCTTTGTGCTAAACTGGGGCTGTAACTTCCTGTGATGTCATTTCCTTATTATTCCCTCTGGGAAAGAGAATGAGTGCTTTCAGGACTTTGGGGGGGTTTACATTGTGTAATTAAAAACATCTCTTTCTTGATTTCTGTGTTTTTAGATTCAACATATTGGAATTTGGTGCAAATTTCAGGGCAATAAAGTACATAAAAAATGAAGGATTCCTGCCAGTGTCAAGAAGCTTTGAGGCAACATTCAGCCCTTCATTCTGTAAAATAAAATACAGACACTCATTATAATCTGACACTTAATATGAGGGAAACAGGAAAAGTTCTGGATTATTCAGTTTTTGTAGTTATATGGAGTTGACGAGCACTTCTGAAGTTGCAGAAAATGTGATGTAACAGTTAAAATTCCTGAAACTTGATTCCTGGTTTGGACCTTTCACTGTCCTGCACAGAGAACAAGAGGATTTTCTGAATATTGAAATGTTCCTTTAATTCTACATCAGCTGTAAAGGAAGCAGCAGAGGCCCCAGGACGCTTCCCTGAGGGACTCCACGTGATTTAAGACAGAGAACGACATGATTATGAACTCTGACCAGCAGACTGTCTGTGTTGTTGAACAGAAACCTCAGCGGTTGAACTCTTTGGTTTGAAGTTGTGTCTTGTTATAACACTGTTTGCACTAATCTGTGGATGCTGAAACATTTAGAACTTCTTCTTTAGTTGATTTGTTTGGGTCGTAGAAGAAGAGAAAGAATTTGTTGTGGAGAGACGATGCAGAAGAGACATTTTGTCCTGTTTGTTTTTGAGTTTTTGTTCTTCATGTGAGATCACTGAGGTTGATTTTTGTTGATTTTTTTTTTTTTTGGTGAAATGATGGTAGTACATACAGGTGTTCTCACCTTGGGATCACACATTTCGCCTGTAACTTGTAGCAGCGTCATGATCAGCTGTGGTGCTTTAAGCTGTTCTCTGCTACAATATAAGTTCATAAGGTCACAATCACAGCACTGTGAGAGCTTTATATGATCAACTCCCTTTAGGCAGAAACATGTGATCCTGTTCTCTCCTTCAGCTATATGTTAGCATTGTTAGCTAACGTGCTAGCATGCAGCTGCGTTTTACTTCTTTAGTCAAGAGCTTGTTTGTAGTCATGGGACATTGAATTCAGAAGGAGGGCAGGAAGTGAAAACTGCTTACTCGGCTGGTTTAGATGAATTATGAGAGGTAGGTATAAACAGAAAATCAGGACAAATGTTGGATGTGACTCTTACATTATGAAGACAAGCGATTTTTCAGATGAACTGAAACATTTGCTGCTATCGAGGCAGCAGGTATGACAACTAGCTGCTCATTTAGTTCTACTCCAGAGAACAAAGCTCCTCATAGTTTCTCGATTTGATCGATCTGAGCAACCGTAAACGATGCAAAACATCGCATTTAGAGTGTGTTATAGTGCTTTCTATGCAGAAAATCACTTCCTGCCCTCCATCTGCAGCTCGCGCCACAACAAAAGAGCGATGTGACGTCATCTGCAAACAACCAAGTGGTTCCCAACCTACAAAGCCGTCTACTTGATTCGCCTCCTCACAGGATGTGATCATTTCCATCAAAGAGCGATCGTCTCACGTCAACAATTGTTTACAGATAAAAAATGTGAAACGATCCAATATTAAACAAAACAAAAAACAAAGAAGTCCATTAAAAAAATCTCATTTGTGTAGCAGGATTACCTTTTCATTTTGACTGGTCAGATTTAACTCGTGACCCACGGGAGGGTCCCGACCCCCAGGTTGGGAGCCGCTGCTTTAGTTTCATTGAGAAACGCTAACACTGAATGTTGGGTTCGGTCTTAACTACTCACTTTAATCACAGCTCAGATGCTTTGAGATGTCCTTTAAACTTTGCTGGAATCTGTTGAAATGAAATACTTAAGGATTAAACAGAAAAAGAAGAAACTTTAGTTTTCTGAGTGAACTTTGATGAATAATTTTGTAATAAAACTGATTTTCTTCCAGCTGTCTGCTCGGTCTTTGCTTTCATTACTCTGTCGTGTTACTGCTCTCCTCAGACCTCAGCGCTTGTTTGTCACTCTGTTTTTTAATTGTTTTTACTCTTTTCTAACATTCACACACATAAACATGTTGGAATGATCCTTTATTAGTCCCACGTTAAACCAGCCTCCCTCCAATGACAGCAGTGGAAATAACAGAAGAAGAAATAAGAAAAACACAGCCTCAGGTAGGATTCAGGTCTCAAATTCTGCAGTGCCAGACCAGCTCAGTCGGGTCCAGGCCTCAGTCACCAGGAGACTAATGGGGATAACGGGGCTAACAGTTCTGCGTACTGACTTCTTATTGAATGATGTGCAGCATTCATGGTTTTAACATTAATTTGAATTGGTTGGTTGTTATCCTTAATCTCACCACTAGGTGTCACTAAACCCCCACAGTGGTCCTTTAAATGCTTCAAAAGCAGGAGGAGATCTGCCTTGGTGTTACTGATTTCTCCTGTAGAACTAAAGGCTGTGCCTGGTAAAAGGTCTCTCCAGGTGTGTGTGGTACACTTAAAGTTAACATATGATAAAAGCTTGTTGCACTTTACAAAATGAGATCAAACCTGTTGTTTTTGTTATTTGAGCTTCCTCCTTTTCTTTATCAAGGCAGAGCAGAAATGGAAAAGGGTGACACAGGCCTGGCCTCCTACCTGCGCTCCAGCACACCTGTGAACACCTGAACTGTTGCTTTATTACTGTCATTGAAAATTGTGATAAATCAAAATATTGCTGCTTATGACAGATAACGGACAACATGGCCGTCTCTTAACAGTTTGGGCGGGTCTGGAGTAATTATGGGTGTGAAAACGTCAAACCAATCGGGCAACACTTCGTCAGGCCCGCCGCAGCTGTCTGAGGTGAGCACAGGTAGGTGTAAGAACCGCTGGCCTGTCCTCAGGAAAGACTTTACAGTTAAAACAGAGATCTGAGAGCAACAGCTCGCTTCTCTCTCAGGCTTATACGTAGCAGGGTATTTTGGAAAACGGACATTTAAGCCCCTCCGTCTTCAAAAATAACATCGTGCACACAACATCGTTTTCAAACATGTTGTCGTTTACATGGACCCGGATAAACACGCCGTCGAGCGCATCAGAACTGCCAAACCAATGGTCGCTCACGTGACGTCAAGTATTTTCAGTCGCATGTTGTGACGTTTCGGAACCTAAAACGCCGTTTAACCGTGTTTACACGCCAACACATAACCGGCGTTTTCAGAAATCTCCACTTTGGCCGGAGTTTTTAAAAATGATCGTTTCCCGTGAAAAAAACTCCGTTTGCGTGTAAACGAGAGGCCAAACCGCATGAAAACATATGAGTTTCCCCTAAGTGTAAACGTAGACTCATGAACCGCTCAGTCCTTCTGCTCACTTGTTAATGAAGTCGATTCTGAGCACCTGGGAGTCTCCGACGTCATGTGGACATTGATTGGTCAGTTAGCGGGCAACGGCCGGGACTTCGGTTGTCCATTGGTTATCTCGGAGGCGGAGGGAGTTACCACCGCTGTCCATTGGATTGTTGCTGTGTTGATGGGCGGGGTTTAGTTTGAATCAGACTCCCGCCGCAGACAAAAGTATCACATTTCGTTTAGTGGCAGTTAGCATGAAGCTAAGCTAGTCCTCTGTCATCATCAGTGAAGAGTTTAGACAAACGGACCCGCTCTTGGTTCACATCGGCGGGCTTTTATGGACGAACACTGCGGTGTTCAGACAGTGTAGCAGCTGACTATCGATCGTTAAAGTGAGCCGGTTATCATGGCAGAGGGAGCGGACTGCGGTTCAGCGAACACCGCAAAGAGGAGGCAACCAGCCGGGAGGAAGAGCCGATCGAGCCAGCACAAGAAGACCGTCAGCGGCCGGGTAACGTTATGCTCCGATCCGATGCTAAAGATGCTAACTGTTAGCTCAGCTGAAGTTTCAGGGAAGAGCTCAAAGTTTTCAACAAGTTTGAAGACCGACTGTGACCGAACTGCTGACAGAAGAAAACACACAGGACGTACTAAAACTCGAAATGTGTGAATGTTTGGAGGTCTGAATGAACGACGAGCAGCGAAATCACTGCGACGTTTTGGTCGCGTAGCTAACTTTTCACAGCAACAAGCTAATGTTTAGACAACAAGCAGCAGCAGGCCACCGGTGTTCCGCGGACACCTGAGACCCGTGTGCAGACACTGCCGACGGCTGGTGTCAGATCAAATGGCACGTTTTCACAAGAAAAGACCGACAGACATATAATAATAACGAGAATAAGACGACACACCTGTTCACTGACCCCACCTGCAGCTCCGTCAGCAGTAAACACTTTAATTCTACCTGACATCATGTTTAAAATCGTGTTAATGTGTTCGTTGTGCTGTTGCTTCATGTAACATTCAGATTATGTTCTCAGAGTGATTTTCTTGCTGAACTGACTTCTGCGTGTTTGTGATTCAGCCAGTTAAAGCGCAGTTATTGTTGTGTTAAACCCTCGTGAATCACGTCCTCACAGCGTCACGTGACCTTATATCAGCACAACAATGTGACTGTGTGGAAAAATGTGCTTCAGTCATCAGTTCAACTCCTGACAGCACGGCGTTGACGCAGCACTTTAAAGTGGTGCTGCCGGTTGAAAGCCGGGTTTTAAATGTCATTTGCTCACGTTGGAGAAGTTTTCTGAATCCAAACCTTCAGCCATGAACACAGGCTGACCACAGGACGCCACGCAGAGGACGACAGGACGCCGTCTGTAGATGATTAACCGTGGGCTGTTACTTTCTCTACCCCTTAACTCTGCAGGGAGTTACATCTACCTGCCTGAAGGTGTGTCTTTAGCCGACGGTGCTCTTGTCCTGAGTGGATGGTTGATTTGACTCTGCACGGACAATGGGAAAGCCCTGAAGGAAAACCGCTCCGGAGGGGAGTTTAGTGTGGACATCATAACATGACTGTGGGTCTCTAAAGACCTGAGGTACCTGTTGGAGGGTCAGGCAGCTGAGTGATGACAGTGGGGACATTTGCAGCTGTAATACAGCAGCAATGCTCACAGTCACATGATGTGATATGAAAAGTGTTTCTGCTTCTGAATCGTCTCTGAATGAACACTTTGTTTGAGCGGAGCTTTAATGTGGAGCTCGTCTCTCTCAGAACAACAGAATCACTGTGAATGTTTCTAAATTTGATGCTTTTAAATGCAACCCAGCTGAGAGCCGAGACGTCTGCTCGTCCTCTCGGTGAGACAGTTTGTGAGATTTGTGAATGCAGTTTGGTGTGTGTGTTTGTTTCAGGTGAGTCTGGAGAAAGTTTTGGGCATCAGCACAGCCAGCGGCAGCGGTTTGACCTCTGACCCCAACTCTGGGCTCATTGCCTATCCTGCAGGGTAAGCCCCGCCTCCTCTGACTCACCTGTATCAAAGGTCAACGCCCCCAAACCCAGAGCGACAGTTTGGTGTTTGGATGAGCTGCCGGGTGTGATGAGCGAATCAGAGGGCTCGTCTTTAAATCACAGAAGAAGAAAGTGATCAGAGATTTGAAGCTGACACTGATATATTTTCCCAGCATGCTCTTCTGCGTCAGGCTCAGTATAAACATTCATCTTCAGGTTGAATCCTGACCGTGTCTGTGTTTCAGGTGCGTCGTCGTGCTGCTTCACCCCAAGAAGAACAAGCAGAGTCACATCATCAACACGTCCAGGTAGATCGCTCACCTGCCCGCTGAGCATGTGACGAGCAGCACAGATACTTTACACCTGAAGCTCATTCGGTACTTTGACCTTTAATGACCCTGGATGAGAAGCAGGTGACCGCTGAACGTACACAAGCTGCAGACCAGTGAAACCATGTACCGTGGTACACTGGTGTCACTGGGACGCAGACCGGTGCGGTGATGGCGTCTGACTGCTGTGTGTGTTTGGGTTTCAGGAAACCCTTCAGTGCTCTGGCCTTCTCTCAC
Source organism: Chaetodon trifasciatus (assembly GCA_037975065.1). Lineage (NCBI taxonomy): Eukaryota > Metazoa > Chordata > Actinopteri > Chaetodontiformes > Chaetodontidae > Chaetodon > Chaetodon trifasciatus. Next base: position 8,289,865 of record JBBMOE010000027.1, on the reverse strand, counting down.
GATGGAAAACACCTGGTCACTGGTGAGGTAAGAGCCGAGTGGCACACCTGAGTCTGCTGGACACCAGGGGGGACAGGTGAGGTGTGTGTGCACTCTGAATCTGTGTGTGTGTGTGTGTGTTTCAGAGCGGTCACATGCCCCGTGTGCGGGTGTGGGAGGTGGGCGGAGCTCAGGTGGGCGGAGCTCAGGTGGCCGAGGTTCAGTCTCATAAATATGGAGTTTCCTGTGTGGCGTTCTCCACCAACAGCTGCTACATCGTCTCTGTGGGATTCCAACACGACATGACCGTCAGTGTGTGGGACTGGAGGGTGAGGGCACGCACGCACGCACGCACACACACACACGCACACACACACACACTCCAGCGTCTTACATATTCAATAAGATACGTATTCGTACAGAATCAGCGCAGTAATACCTGAAATGTTTCGTCCTTCCCGTCTGTGAGCAGAAAGGTTCGATCATCGCCTCCAACAAAGTGTCCAGCAGAGTGTTCGCCGTCTCCTTCTCGCAGGACAACAGCTACTTCGTCACCGCAGGAAACAGACACGTCAAGTTCTGGTACCTGGACGCCTCCAAAGAACGACGGGTACCGCCCTGACCTCGAATCGGCCAATCGCGGCTCATTTTGCAGTTTGCTGGAGTCACAGGTTTGTCTTTTCATTTTTTTTCTCCCTACATCCAGGTGAACAGCACCGTGCCTCTGATTGGTCGCTCAGGGCTGCTAGGCGACCACAAGAACAGTATGTTCAGCGGGGTGGCGTGTGGGCGTGGCCACATGGCGAGCAACACCTACTGCATCACCAGCTCCGGCCTGCTGTGTCTGTTCAACAGCAGCCGACAGCTGGAGGCCTGGGTCAACCTCAAGGTGAGCGATACGCCTGCTCAGACACAAACACACCTGGATGATAATGTGCGAGGAGAAAGCTGCAGCAGGCAGGAGCTTTGTCAAGTGTTCCTGTCATTACTGTCACTGCCAGAAGGGGGAGACAAAAACACGTTCTAAACATCACATACGTTTAAAACTTTGTTAAAAAACACCAGGTGTGTTAAAAACACGGAGCACTGTGAACGCACCACGTGCCTCAGCTCTCACGCCGCCTTCGCCTCACAGCAGGACCTCTCTGTTATCGTCCATCTAACACGGACAAATGAAATGTTGTTGACAGACGTCGGCGGCGAGCTGCCTGGTGGTCAGCGCAGACTTCATCTTCTGTGGCTGCGCTGACGGCGTGATCAGAGTCTTCAGTCCATCCAACCTGCAGTACGTCAGCACTCTGCACCGACCGCACCGGCTGGGCGTCGACCTCACCCAGAGCGTGCAGCACGGGTACAAATACTGCAAACAAACCGCACACATACTGAGAAAACACCTGGCAGATACTGCGATTAGTGACTGTGCGTCTGCTTCCACAGCAGCCTGTTACCTGCCAGTCCAGGTGCTCAGTACCCCGACACGCTGGCTCTGACCTTCGACCCCGCTGCCAAACACCTGACCTGCGTGTACAACGACCACAGCGTGTACGTGTGGGACGTGAAAGATGTGAGGAACGTGGGGAAGCTGTACTCTGCTCTGTACCACAGCAGCTCTGTGTGGAGCATCGAGGTCAGTGAACGCCTCCTCGCGGAGCCTGAAGTCAAACAGTGAAGCTGTGAATGGACCAATCGTTTGTCTCCTCAGGTCTATCCGGAGCTGCCCGATGCGTCTCAGGCCTGTCTGCCTCCGTCCTCCTTCCTCACCTGTTCGTCCGATAACACCATCAGACTGTGGCACACCGACCCCCCCACCAGACACAGAAACCTCTACAGCAACGTAAGAGCGACAGCATGCATGTATACAAGTACACAACTGTTGTACAAGTACACAACTGTTGTACAAGTACACTGGTGTACGCATGGTGAATCAGTTCACCACCAAATCACTTCCTGTCTGTCTTTCAGGACCTGCTGAGGATTTTGTACGTGGGGGAGAACACGCAGCACCTGCAGGCCGAGGGGGAGAGGGGGGAGTCAGCAGGGGCTGATGGGAAGGCTGGGATCAGAGTGCTGGCTGTCAGTCCTGATGGACAACACCTGGCAGCCGGAGACCGCTGCGGAAACCTGCAGTAAGACACACAGAGACGCACGTCCTCATGCCGTGACTGAGCCGGACCACCAGAGCCGGACCCTGAGGAGCAGAACCTGGTCCTCACAAATACTAAATGACCTGTGTGTGTGTGTGTGTGTGTGTGTGTGTGTGTGTGTGTGTGTGTGTGTGTGTGTGTGTGTGTGTGTTCAGTATCTTCGGTCTGGAGTTTCTGGACGAGCTGGTGAAGATCGAGGCTCATGACTCGGAGGTGTTGTGTCTGTCTTTCTCCCCAGCATCCACAGGTAAGCCCTCAGGTCAAAGGTCGTCAGCAGGGCGGCCATCTTGCCTTCAGCTGCCCTGAGTGAGCACGGGTTGTTTGTAGCGGACTGACTGAAGTGTTTGAGCTGCTGATCACATGCTCGCGTCCTCTGCTGGCTGATTGGATCAGCAGCCGGAGGTGAACTGACAGGTGTGTGATGCGTGCAGGGCCACACCTGAGGACGACTTGTTGTTTCAGGTGTGAGGCTGTTGGCGTCGGCCAGCAGGGATCGACTGATCCACATCTTCAGCCTGGACAAGGACTACAGTCTGGAACAGACCCTGAACGACCACTCCGCCTCCATCACTGCCGTCACGTTCACAGGTGAGGTCAGGTTCCACCTGTCGATACCTGCGGGGTTTCTGTCACAGTGCAGGATGAATCTGATCTCACCGTTACCTGCAGGTTACCTGTGTTACCTGTGTTTCAGGTGAGAGTCCAGGGGTTCGAATGGTGAGCTGTGGAGCAGACAAAAGCATCTACTTCCAGACCGCTGAGCAGGTGAGTCTGAGCACGCTCAGTGAGACGGTTTGAGCTTCACTCGGGTTCAGGCTGCTCATAACGTTCTGTTCTCCTCTGTTTGTGAACCGCGGCGTCCGTCGTGTGCGCCGGCGTCCAGACGGTGGAGGGTCTGTCGTTCTCCAGGAGTCACCACGTGGTGGAGAAGACGACGCTGTACGACATGGACCTGGACTCATCCAGGACGCACGTCGCCATCGCCTGCCAGGACCGAAACGTCAGGTTAGAAACAAACAAAAGAAGATGGCGTGATGATGATGATGATGATGATGATGATGATGATGATGATGATGATGATGATGATGGTGGTGGTGGTGGTCAGCTGAACACTGACGGCTGAAGCTGGTGGTTTTCAGGGTTTACAACGTGGAAACTGGGAAGCTGAAGAAGTGTTTGAAAGGCTCGTCCAGCGATGAAGGAGCTCTGCTGAAGGTAAGGACGGCGGGACGTCGATGTCGCCGCGGCCTGACGATGGCGAGAGTGAACGCATTGAATCAGTGAAGTCACCAAACGCAGACGCTGGGTTTCTGCCTCGGATCCTGAGCCGGGTCGCCTCAGCTCAGCTTCCTGCTTGGTCATTTAACCTTTTCCTTTGTTTGATTTGTTACTCGTTGTCTTCGTGTTGACTGTGATTGGCTGATGTTTGGTGTCGTCTGCAGGTTCACGTGGATCCGTCGGGGTCGTTCTTCGCCACCAGCTGCTCTGATAAAAACATCACCATCTTTGACTACGAGTCAGGAGAGTGTGTCGCCACCCTGTTCGGACACTCCGGTCAGTAAATCCGATGACGTCGGTCAGCTGGCTTTGATTAATCCAAACGAGACGTTTGTGTGTTTCAAACGTGATGCGTTTGTTTCCTCAGAGATCGTCACCTGTATGAGGTTCAGTCAGGACTGCAGACACCTCATCACTGTGTCCGGAGACAGGTAAGACTTACTGATGTTAGCAGACAGGTGAGCTTCACTCAGGTGTCACTTTTTAAAGACTAACCTGTAGATCAGTTTAAACGTGTTCAGTGATTTGATGTTTTCCATTTTGTGTGTGTGTGTGTGTTTGCGTGCTTGCGTGCAGTTGTGTGTTTGTGTGGCGGCTGGACTCTCAGATGACCAGCATCATGAGGAAGAGGCGTGGCCTCAAACCACCCCCCGCACCTGAAACCAGCAGTCACAAACAGCAAAGCATCAGGTGAGAGATGAAGAAGCTGAGCAGGAGGAAGGAGGAAGGAGGAAGGAGGTGTTCAGTCTGCTGCTCGGTTTGCTTCTGTGGTCAAAGTGAACTCATCCCATCGTGTTGTTACTTCAGGAGAGAGACCTTCATCACTGGGCCCGCCTGTCAGCTGCCTCTGATGGAGGAAGAGGAGGAGGAAGAGGCCTGCCTCAGCACTCCACACAGAGTGGACTCAGCTCAAGGTGGTGAGGAGGAGGAGGAGGAGGAGATCTGTGAGGAAGTCTAGGCATTTTTTTCTATCCTAGCGGAAGGAAAGAAATTTGAGTGTGTTTCTCCTGACGAGCACCTAAGCGCAACACCTGGACAGAAGCCCCTAAGCTAAGCTAAGCTAAGCTAAGCTTTGATGTCCTGACGTCCTCAGGCTGCTGAAGACACTTTGTCTTTGTTGTGTTTCAGATCCTCCGACGCTTCAGACCAACGGGAAACTGCCCATGTGGTTCAGAAAACTGGTCCGTTCACTCACTGTAACTGATCAGCTCACACATAATCAATCATTTGTATTTGTATTGGTTTTCTGTCAGTGTGTGTGTGTGTGTGTGTGTGTTCAGCAGGGTCAGGGCGACGCCTCTGCTGCTGTCCAATCAGACGCGGAGCCTCGTCAGGTACGGAGTCGGTGGGCGGAGCAGCTTGACCCTCTGATCATCTGTGCCAGCTTCTCCCCGAGTCAGATGGAGGAGGAGGAAGAGGAGGAGGAGGAGGACTTCCACCCTCAGAGTCTGGACAGTCTGCTGGGTGAGGAGGTGGAGGAGGAGGAAGATGGAGAGGAGGAGAAGGAGGTGAGCTCCAGTGTCCAGATGGACAGATAGTTAAAGTTTTCTCCCATAATGCAACAGCTGACTCTGTGTGTGACCTCCTGTGCTGCAGAGTCAAGGTGAGGACAGGAGCAGCTACATCCTCTACCCCGACACCACCAACACCACCACTGACAGGTGAGGCTCAGGTCCAGCTGAGGTTCAGGTCCAGGTGTGTCCTCTCACATTGTGTCTGATGATCAGTATTTCTGTGTTCAGGGAGTTCGATGTTGAGGGCGTCGCTGACCCTCGGCAGTCTCTGAGCCAGCTTGAGGTCAGAGGTCAGGGGGCGGAGCCAATGTGGAGCACTGAGCTGAGTCCGGACTCTGCCTGCTCCGAAGGCTCAGCAGGAAGTCTGGAGCAGCAGCATGACGCCGGTCAGAGAGCAGCATATGTCTGCATATTATTCATGTTTGTGTTGTAGTGGTAACCTCTCACCTCCTCTCACCTCCCTTCACCTCCTCTCACCTCCTCTCACCTCCTTTCACCTCCTCTCACCTCCTCTCACCTCCTCTCTTGTGCCTCAGACACAGACTCCCTCAGTCAGGGCAGCTCTGTGGGCAGTTTGTGTTTGGAGGACGACGACGACAGAAACTCTCTGAAGAACCACTTTGACACTCTGGCCTCCAGCCTGACCGACGGTACGCCGCACACGCGCCGTTCACACGCCCTTCTCACACACCCTTCACACACGTCCTTCACACACCCTTCACAGACATCCTTCACACACCCTTCACAGACATCCTTCACACACCCTTCACACACCCTTCACACACGTCCTTCACACACGTCCTTCACACACCCTTCACACACGTCCTTCACACACGTCCCTCACACACCCTTCAGTGTCATCAGTGATGTTTAAACTCTCTTTTTATGTGTTTTTTTTTTTTTTTTTTATTATAATTTTATTTAAACAATCCAAACAACCACATTATAACATAACATAAACCACTGACTGACACGTGTGTGTGTTTGTGACCTTTGACCTTTCAGAGAAGTTTGACACGGACCTGAGGACTCTACGGCCTCCAGAGGAAAAACACTTCCTGAACCCTCGACTCAGCATCTCCACCCGCTTCCTGTCCAGATTCCAGGACAGAATCAAGTCAGTCTACCCACAATCCTGAGCAGCTGCTGGGGCCGCAGAGCTCCACACTCAAATAATGAAAGTAATAGAGGATCAATATGTGGTGGTCAGTGCTGGTCGCCACAGATCAGTCACCACGGTGATAACTTCCTGTTCCTGCCGTGTTTTCAGGACGTGGCCGAGCCGAGCTCCGCCTCCCGTCTCCATCCCAACCAGGATCTCAGAGGAGAGCAGCGTCAGCAACACATCGGTACAGGTGCACCTGAAACACACCTGAAACACACCTTGAACACACCTTGAACACAGCAGAGCAGCGTGACAGCTACCTGTGAACCGGATCACACCACCTGTGTCACCAGCTCTGAACGCTGACTGAACGTTTGTTTTCAGGTGGACTCGCAGTCGAGCGGCGAGGTCGCGTCATCGCAGTCCACCCAGAAGGAAAACACTAACGCTGGAGGTGAGTCAGCTGTTCTGTGGGTTAAAGGTGAGACAAGCTACACCTGTAACCTGTAACTGATCAGCATGAATCCTACAACACTGATCCAAAATCAATAACTCGGACACAATCAATAAAGCACAGCTTCAGTCCGTCTTTTCACAGAAAGGTTTATTTTTCCAGACTCATGAAGAAGCAAATACCTGTTTCTTATTGATCAATTATCAGTAAACGATTGTCTTCACATGCTTTTTGGCAAAAACTGTTTAAAACTTTAAAATAAATTTTTTCTTTAACTTCCTCTTCATCCCACAGTTTAATAAACTCTAGTCAAATGTTTAGCTTTCAGTCTGTTTCTCAGCTTAATTCCTGTTGCTGGATTTTCAAAATAAAAGCCTCAACTCCTCCTACAACCCTGACCACAAAGCGTCTGGACTTGAAAACGCTGCCGTGTGTGTGTGTGTGTGTGTGTGTGTGTGTGTGTGTGTGTGTGTGTGTGTGTGTGTGTGTGTGTGTGTGTGTGTGTGTGTGTGTGTGTGTGTG
>JBBMOE010000027.1:8276117-8282653 GCA_037975065.1 Chaetodon trifasciatus | reverse complement strand
CACAGTGAGATGCAGCCACTCAGTCCTTCGTCGTAGAGCTTCCTGTATGCTTTCCCATCAGCCCCTTCGCCGCCCGACACGCCGACGACACACTGTGGTGGTCGTCCAGTGCAGACAAACACTGCGAGGTGTGTGTGTGGTGTCTGGTGTCTGGTGGTCTCCTGTCACTTCACCCTCACAGTGGGGGTGGGTTGGATGTCTGACTCCAGACTGGACCTGAACCAGGACCAGTGCTTCAGATCACATGTTCAGGCCTAACGGACACCAACACGGTGTCACGCACGGTGTCAGCTCACGGAGCCGGATCTCCTGTTCTCCATAGACCCTGATCAGGACCTGTCAACAGATCTGTGTCTGTGCTGTCCGTCTGTCCTCACTGTTTACTGTCTGAGCACCTGCTTTTTTTCTAACCAATCAGACATCACCGCAGCAGCCCCCAGCAGCAGTGTGGCGTCCCCTGTCCAGCAGGGGGCGCCTCGGCTCGGATACCTGGGCACCACGGCCAGCTCCAGAGCCAAAGTGAGCCAGGACCCGCCCATCTTCTCCGCCTCCACCCAGGAGGAGGAGAACCTGACCTCCTCCTCCTCAGACCTCCAGCCTCCTGCCCCCATGCTGTCGTCTGGTCTGGACCCCCATCAGGACCAGACCGGCAGGTAACACCTGGTTGAGTTTTTCTAGAATCAGGTCGAGATGTTCTAATGTCTTCTCAACGTTTCCCATCACCTCTCGCCGTCTTCCAGCCCGCAGGTGTTGGCCACGCCCACTGAGGTGACGTCACTGGGTGGAGTCAGGAGGTGGAGCGTCAGCAGTGTGGAGGAGACGCCGACCAATCAAAGCCAAACCCTCATCCAAACTCCCGCCCCCTCTGCAGACACGCCCACATCATGTGACACCATCAGCTGCTCCACCTCCAGGCCGGAGGAGGGTCCAGGAGGATCTGAGACCAGAACCCAGACTGATCCAGGTCAGAGAGGAGAAATCTACAATCTGAACTTTTGTCAGTTTAGTTTTTTGTTCTGACTTTTTTCTGATTGTTTGTCAAATCGGACTCTCACACGTTATTCAGACTCTTCTGTTTTCTGCTGCTGATCTTTTTGTTCAGACTCGTCTGCGGGAGACAAGTCTTCCTCCTCTGAGCTGCCAGCCTCCTCCTCCTCCTCCTCCTCCTCTCTGTCAGAAACACTCCGCCCCCCTCTGACAGGTAACTTCCTGTCACCTTCTCACGTTCTTCCTGGTGCTGTAGCGCCCCCTTCAGGTCAAACTGGTAAGAGACGCCTCATCAGGGTGTTTGTTGTTGCAGGTTCAGGTGATGAAGAGTCGGTCAGTCTGCTGCAGTGTCAGCAGGTCTGTGACGAGCTGAGACGGACAGCGAGACGAGCCGCACACCTTTACCAACAGGTGAACTTCCTGTCTCACTTTTAGTCTGTTTCATTCATGTTGTGAAGGGAACAGCTGTGAGGGAGAAGAGTCGATTCCTAAAGACGCTTCAAACACGAAACTTCTCGTTTTATTTCTCGCCATCTTGCGACTTCTTCGCCTTCAGTGACGGGTTGTTTCCTTCCTGTAGCTCGGCGTGGCGGCCGACGGTTCGGAGTCGCGTCTTCAGATGTTGTCCGTCCTGCAGGAGGCGTTTGATGTCGTTAACTCCGAGCTGCGGGTGGCGCTGCGGGGCGGAGACGAGGGCGCTGGGACGTTGTCTCTGCTGGAGAAATACTCGGAGCAGCTGGTTCAGATGACCCGGGACAAGCTGAACCGAATCTGAACCAGGACCAGTTTGTACGGAGGCTCACAGAGGACAAAATTCACTTTCACGTCAGCCTGAGCGACACAGCCACTTTCAGAAACGTCAGTATTAAATTTAAAGCACCTTAAGTTTGTTTTTATGTTTTTCAGTCACTGTTTGTACATAAACTGCAGTTTTCTTAATAAATGTTTAACTGTCAAAGAATATTTTTTATTTCAGATTTTAAAATGTTCTTATATAAAAAAATGAAACACTGTCATAAAGAAACAAATAGATAAAAACTTAAATCTCACTGAATAAATCCGGTGCGTCACCTTTCTTCTTCGCACTCGAGTTAAAACAAATCAAACATCAATATTTTTCTCTTCAGGACGAAAAATCAAATGTTTCTCATCATTTTGACTTTAAATATATTTCTCTCTGTATGTCTGCGGCAGAGACAGATGTGCCTGAAGGCGTCCTGTCTTCAGGCTGTCCGTCCATCCGTCCAAATGTTCACTTTGACTCCTGGATGAACTGATTTGGTGGTCAGAGGTCAAAGGTCACTGTGACCTCACGGTTTTGGCCGTAACTCGATTTAAACCTGTTGTTTCTTATCTCGTCCTCACCTACAGCGTGAAGCTGGGGTTAGCTCACCTGTTAGCATGTTAGCAGGGCCTCACCTGTGCTGGTCCGTCCTGTCTGTTGTCTCCAGGTTTCCACTAAAGTTCAGGAGTTACTGTTTGGCTGCAGCGTGTCCGGTTACCTGTGTCCACGTGTCCACTCACAGGTGACCTTATGACATCACAGTGACGTCCAATCAATGAACGCCTCACCGTTGTTAGCCAGAGGAATTTAACCTCCACGTTAACACACGTGAAAGCAGCAGACGACAGCAGGCTGATGGACACGAGAGGTTTTATTGACTCACATCAGTAACAGTCTGGAATGAACTGAGGCTCTAAAGATCAATATCATCAATAAACAAACCAGACGTGACCACAGCAGCTGCTTCAGGGCCGTGCGCTGGTCCACATCAGTCCTCGTTCAGGATCTGAATCAGTGTGTGGCTCTGAAACTCCTTAAAGTGTTAAAAATCCTTGAGAAACAAGTGAAATCCCTTTATGGACATGAGAAAACAACAAAACAAGAAAACTGAATTTCAGAAACTGAAGACTCGATCTGATGTGTCTCCAGGTCCAGGTCCAGGTCCAGGTCCAGGTCGAGATCTGAGTCTGAATCTGATGGGAGTTACCGTCTTCAAGACCTCATGAAGTCAAACCATCTTACTGATTCTGTCTGTAGAGTACTGTCAGTGGCGGGGTCCGCCACCTGTCTGACTGATATCAGACTCACTGTCCAATCAGAGCTTCTTTAAAGGGAACCTCAACCTGCCACCCAGCTGTCACAGTCCCATTGCATTGTGGGTAATGTATGAGTTACATAGATATCAGTTTTTTTCCAGTCAAATCACAAATGGTAACGACCTGAATCTGGATGAGTGGCGATAATTACTGACCATAAATACATCGTCTTTGTTTTCAGTTATGTCAAAAAGCATCAGGGAGTTATCACGTTTCATTTTTGTTTTAAAATCGGGTTTTCACTTCCTGCTTTCTTCTTCTGCTGTGGAAATGTCCGTCAAACAGCAGTTTAGAGTTTCTGAGCAGATTTCGGTGAAATCCTTCTGTTCGAGTTATTCGCTCTGAGCAGTTCAGCGCTCACTGACTTCCTGGACAAACACACCTGTTTGTAAACACAGGTGACCTCCTCGCTACATGACATCATCACACCTGTTTACAGGTAACGTTGCTCCGACAGTAACTGTTCATTTCCTGTTCTGTAACCAGCTGAATGACTTAGCATGCTAACATTAGTTAGCATGCTAACAAGGTTTTTACTGTTATCTAGTGATGAAATCAATGTTTGATTAAAGGACTAGTTCACCTCTCAGGCAGTACACGTATTCATTTCTGTACGTCATTAGCTTAGCTTAGCTTAGCATGAAGACTAGCGGCCTCTAACAATCTGATTATTTTTCACTTTTTTCTGACATTTTAAAAACCAAACAAACAAACAGACGAACGCAGGTAAACGATAATGAAACAAACATTAGCTGCAGCTTCTCCAAAGGTAACATGACTCAGGTGTACTCTCACCTGTGCTGTTATAAAGACGAGACTACACTGTGTTATGTTCTGTCAGTAGACTCTGAAATGTCAAAGAGACCATCCGGACTGGTACCGGGGTAACGCAGCACGGGGTTCCAGTCTCGGTCTTTTCAACACTGTTGGTCGTTCGCCGTTTCTCCTCCTCTTCCTCCTCCTCGCACCTCCTCCTCTTCGTCGCCTCCGCGGCTGAACTGCCGTCGGCTGAGCCTCTCCGGGTCATGTGATGCCATATCGCTGAAGTCCCGGAAGATGTCCTGAAAGGTCTCGTCGTCTCCTGAGGACACACCGGCAGTCAGCTGCTGCCTTCAGGTACGAGTGATTCTTTAGAGAGAACGTGTTCACTGACCTGCAGCTCCAAAGACGCCTTCAGAGTCCCTCATCTCCTCGTTCATCCTCGCCATCCGCAGCCTGAAACATGACCAGCAGCTCAAATCAAACCCGCAGCCTTCGTTTCACCGCTTCAGCCATCGACAGATCCACTAAAGAACTTCACCACAGACTCTTTAACGGGTCGCCCCTCCAGCAGACGACGAAGAGGAAACTGCTGCACCTTCGTCTCTGCTGGGAGATGCAGGTTTTTCCCTCCAGGTCGCAGTGAGACGTCACAGCTAACGAGTCGGAAACGCTCAGCTGGCAGTAAACATGCTAACAGATTAGCTCGGCTGCCCCCGTAGGTCATGTGACCTGACAGCATGGCTAGCTGTTTCCCTCCACTTCCAGTCTCTATGCTAAGCTAGGCTAACCACCTGTCGGAACACACGGACCTGACATGTCATCATGATGACTCACAGAGTGACGATGTCAGCGTGGGCGGTTTCCACGGCGATGGCCAACGGGTCCTGCCCTCTCTCGTCTGCAGCATACTGATTGGCTCCTCTCTTCAACAGCAAACACACCTGTCTGCAACAGCCAATGAAAATTAGCAGTGATTATTCTAGTTTGTCCAAATGAGTCAGTGTGTGTCTGTCTGTCTGTCTCTTTGTGTCTGTCTCTGTATGTGAGTGTCTCTGTGTCTCTGTCTGTGTGTGTATCTGTCTCTTTGTGTCTGTCTCTGTGTGTGTCTGTGTCTCTGTGTGTGCATCTGTCTGCATGTCTGTGTCTGTCTCTGTGTCTGTGTGTGTGTGTGTGTGTGTCCGTCTGTCTCTGTGTGTGTCTCTGTCTCTGTGTGTGTCTGTGTCTCTTTGTGTGTGTGTCTGTCTGTCTCTGTGTGTGTCTCTGTCTGTGTCTCGGTGTGTGTCTGTCTCGTGTCTCTGTGTGTGTCTCTGTCTCTGTCTCTGTGTCTGTCTGTGTGTGTCTGTCTGTCTCTGTGTGTCTCTGTCTCTGTGTTTCTGTGTGCCTGTGTCAGTCTCTGTGTGTGTCTGTCTGTCTCTGTGTGTGTCTCTGTCTCTCTGTGTGTGTCTCTGTCTCTGTCTCTGTGCCTCTGTCTGTGTGTGTGCAGTTACCCGGTGTGTCCAGCGGTGGCAGCAGCGTGCAGAGCTCCTCGTCCTCTCTGGTCTCGGTGGTTGACGTTCGCTCCGTTCAGCAGCAGGAACTCGCAGGCCAACAGCGACCCCTGCAGACAGCACAGAGGACTACAACCACTGAGACACAACAACAGGGACAAGTGAGGACCTCAAGTCCTTTTCCAGTGCAGGAGCAGCCTCTAATGCGGGACATCACCCCACCTGGACCCGAAAGAACCACGTGAGTCCTCCAACCATATTTCACAGATCAGACTGATCGGCTGCGTCGTGCTGATGTTCTGATCAGTGATGTCAGCAGCTGATGGACGGACAGACCACCTGGTACTGATGAGGATTTCATGGTTCAGGTCGACTCTGGGTCCAGGTCTCTGCTGGAGCCGACGCCAGCTGTGCAGCACGTGATCTTTGATCTCTCTATAATCTGGATCATTCTTTAAATTCTCCCGTCTCTGTTAGCAGAGCTAGTAATGCTAAAGTTAGTGCTGAGTCCCATTAGACATTACTTTTGCTAAGGAGGGGCTAGCTAACGTTAGCGGTGTGATGTAGGGGGCGCTATCGCTCCAGAAAAACAAATGAAACTTGACTCAAATTAATCATTGAGATCCTGAAATTACTAAACTGTTCTCACAAAAGAGGTTACTCCTAAAATCCCATAGTGTGTGTGTGTGTGTGTGTGTGTGTGTGTGTGTGTGAGACTGATGAGCTCCAGTGAATCAGCGTCTGTGTGTGTTGTTTTTATGACCTCATTGTATTGTACATGGATAGCACCTCCTCACCCCGACAGCAGCTCCTATCAGTGCCGTGCGTCCCTCCTCCTCGCCGATGCTCCCATTGACCTCCGCCCCCTCAGCCAACGCTGCCGCCATGGCAACCAGGTCTCCCGCCAACGCCGCCTGATACAGACGCAGCCCGGCGTCTGAGATGCAATGACGAGAGTTCAGAGGATGAACATTATGTACGTTGATGTTAGCATGTTAGCATGAGCAGAGCAGGCGACGTTAAAACAGGTGACGTTAAAACAGGCGACGTTAAAACAGGTGACGTTAAAACAGGCGACGTTAAAACAGGCGACGTTAAAACAGGCGACGTTAAAACCACTTCCTGACTGCAGCTTTGAATTCAAACATGTTGGATGTGACACTGAATCGTGACTTCCGGACTTCTCTTCACGCAGGAAGC
>JBBMOE010000027.1:8196117-8271117 GCA_037975065.1 Chaetodon trifasciatus | reverse complement strand
CATACTCCGGTCGGCAGAGGAGCCGAACGTTACAGCAGCTTTGATATGATTAGCGTTAGCATTAGCATTATGTAGCTCCATACGGTGACGACGCTGTCTTTCTTGTGGTACATGGAGAGTTCAGCCAGGCCGGTCAGGAACAGCTGATTGGCTGCGTTGTACGCTTGTCCCGCCTCCACCATCTTGCTGCACAGCTTCATCACCTGATTGGTCAGAGATACGGATTACAGACCAATAAGGAGGAGAAACGTCTGATGATGTAGGAGCTGTTTCAGCCACAGGGGGCAGCAGTACTACAAAACTTCAATTCAGCAGTACTGCAGTACTTCAGCATAGCAGTACTGTACAATACAAAGGTGACTGCAGTAGCACTGTTAGTGGGAACAGTAACACTATTAGTTGTAGAAGTAGTAACAGCAGTAAGTCATAATAATAGCAGTACTTGGTAGTAGTTACGGCAGTAGTTGTATCAGTAATAGCATTAATAGACACAGTAGTAGTATAAGCAGTATTAATAGTAGCAGTAATAGTGGTGGTGATTGCAGTAGTAGTAATAACAATAGTTGTAACAACAGTATTAATAGTAGTAATAGTACAGTAGTAATATTAAAAACCGTAGTAGTAGTAGTAATAGTATTGACAGTAGTAGCAGTAACAGCAGTAGTAGTAGTATTTGTACCTTGTCTAGTTGCGTCTCCAGCACAGAAACATCCGCCTCATGCAGCTCCAGCTTCAGTCTGAACACAACCAATAAAACGTCGTAAGGACTTCTGCGCACGCGCACTTTGAAGATGCCAGGTGTATATGTGTCCTGCTTACCTGAAGTCAGGTGAGTCTTGGACACACTCCTCGAAGTCCAGCAGTGAGTCCATGTTGTCCGACAGTCGTTCTTGTGTTATTGTCACTGTGTCGCGCTGTTGATAAAGTTTACTGGTCGCTCTTCATGCTGTTGGTTAGCCTGTTAGCTTAGCATCAGCAGCGGTGTGTCTGCTCCCTGTTGTCTCGTCCCTCCAGCTGCTCCTCTCTCACGCTGATGATTCATTTCTTGCCTCGTATTTAACTCCGTCCACGACAGGAAAACTGTCTTTAACCTTCTTCCACGCGCACAATCGATAGTTTCACGACAAGCGGAAGAACTCGGCACCGTGCACGCGCGCCTGCCCGCTTCGCATGTTGCCGCAGTTTGGCTGAAAATACTAATAAAACAGCGTTTGGTGTGTTTTCAGTGTAGCAGCTGTCCGTGCATCCTGCAGCCCGCCGCTGTTGCTACCCGACAGCTTCCGCCAAACATCCGGGTTGGTGCCTCAGAGCCAAACAGCGGAGGAACAGCGACACCCGGCGGGCGGAGGTGGAACAACGGCGGCACTGCTGCTCAGCAGAGGAACAAGTACTCACTTGTTTTACTTTAGAAAAGTATTAATACTCCATACAGTATTATTGTATATTGTACTACATACAAGTCCTGCGTCTAAAATCTCACTCAAGTTAAAGTATTAGAATCAAAATACACAAAACTAAATGTACTCATTTTGCAGAATGGCTCATTTCAGAATGTTACTGTAAAATAATTATTGATGCATTAACTTGTTGATCACTTTCATGTTGCAGTGGTAGAGATAGAGCAAATTTTATTAACTTTATATGCTGCTGGTAGGTTGAGTCTTATTGATTGTTTGTTAGTTGATTGATATTTTGTATTAATAATCTGCAAAGCGACTGAAGTGATGCACAGTGAGGCTGTAGCTGAGTGAGCTCAGAGGGAACATCATTGAATCACTTCAAAAGAAAAAGAAAAAGGTTTTTATTGGAAAACAGACGAGACAATCAGATCAGCCAGGTGCAGAGAGTGTGTGTGTGTGTGTGTTTTCAGAAGCCAATAGAAACCAGGATTACAGTGACGTTGTCGGCGCAGCCCCGCCTCACCGCCTCTCCGGCCAGCTGTTGGCAGGCGGCTTCAAACCTGAGCTCCTCCTCCGTCAGGCCCGGCCTCTGCTCCACGCTGCCCTCCTGCAGGAGGGAGACAGCGCATCACTCTGAGTTCAAAGGTCACAGGGATTCTGGATTCTGTCACTTTTATTAACATTCTGTGTCTTGTTTGGGAGGAATCGTGCTCTAAGGTTTGGAACTACTGTTCCCATGATGCTTCGGGGATGCAAACAGGAAGTATAATGTTGCTGTGGAGTCAGTGAGTGAACTGTGAGCTACAACTTGAGCACTGCTTTTTTTTTAGCCTCACATTTAGTCCCATTGTTTAAAGTCAGCTGAATTAGCCGTTAGCTCCTGTTAGCAGTGTGTTCGTGGATGTTCAGAAAACCATCAGTGGATCACGACACACTGAAGAAAACTTACAAACAGGAGCACTCTCAGGCAGGTTCTGCAGTCTCTTTGCCTTCATTTCTGCACAGACGTCTGGATGTTTGTGTGTGATGGACGTCAGAGATCATCAGGAGGTGTAAATCAGACTGAAGCTAAAAATCTATGTTTCATGTCTGTGTGAGAGCTGTTTTGAGAGCTGTGGCCTGAAAATGCTTAAAATCCGTACAAACTAAAAATCCAAACTGAGACTAAAAGTTCAGAGGGACTAAAAACGTCTTGGACAAAAATCAAATGACTAAAACTGAATCACAGTAACATGAAACCCTGAAGTGTCAGAAACCATCACTGCACGGGGAAACTACATGAAGTACGGTGGCCCAAAGCCGCCATCAACCATTCCTCCAGAAGAAAAGACAGAAACCTGCAGGACGCCGAGGACGAACTTCACAGCTTCATCAGCAGAAAAGACTTTGAACAGACCGTCACAGGCCAGGACGATGAACCTGCAGAGAGACGACCGTTAAACAAACACCTGACACGCTGATCTGTGAGCTGCTGCTGCCTGTAGTCACAGATGCTAAGCTAGGCTAAGCTAGGCTAAGCAGCTGCTGATGTAGCTTCGTGTCCGCCGCGCAGACCTGAGAGAGGCATCGATCTGAACGTCTCACAAAGAAGCAGAAGAAGAACTCTGACACTGACAGCTGCACTCTGACCAATCAGCAGTGGCTGTCTGTTCTTGCCTGTCATTGGCTGTGAGCTGACACTTCCTCAGGTCAGGGGTTGAGATGACTCCGCAGCGTTTGTACTGACCGTCTCCAATAGAGCGAGACACCTCGAGGACACCCAGCACCCTGCCGTCCCTGACACACACGCACGCACACACACACACACACACACACACACACACACACACACACACGTCAGCTCAGTGCTTCATTCTTTTTTAAATACAGTTTAATAAACTGACAGTGAGCTCTGAACCTGACGGTGCCTCCCGCTCTCTGGATCCTCATCCTCTCCTCGTAGATGGTCGGGTTGTGTTCTCTGCTGAGGGCCAGAGTCACCGACCTCCTCGCACCGCCTGCGCCTCCTGTCGCCTCCATCCGACACAACACCGCCTGGAGACGGACAGACGGACAGACCTTCAGGTGAACCAGCCACATCCAGCATGTGTTACCGTGGTGACATGATGAAACCAGCGTACCCTGCTGTCCCCGAGATTGGCCACGTACACCATGTCGTCCACCACCAGCACGCAGGTCGCCGTGGACCCGTCCTTCCACGCTGGTTTCCTGTTCCACAACACAGACAGACACCGCGGCTCCGTTCATCCAAACTACAGCTGGTTTATTCACGAAGTGGATCTAGAAAACGTTCGTCTTACTGGCTGGACGCTTTCTTCAGGAAGTCTTCGTCCGTCTGCCGGAACGTGTCCAGAAGACATTTTTTAATCAGCTTGTCCACGTTCTCCGTTTCTCCTGAAAGAGACGACACATTTTAGCCACGACGGAGGACGCACTGCTCGCCTTCCTGCCGGAGGATTCGGCGACGCCCCCTCAGACTCACCGCTCGGGAACTTCTTGGCCAGATTGTGGTGAAGATTCTCTGCAGCGAATCGAGAAGCTCGAGCTCCTCCGTGACCGTCAAACACCGCGAAGAACGCCACCTGAGACCTGCGGGACACAGGGGACACATCAGAGAGCTGCACTCTGCCTCTGGAGGACTTCCTGTTGGACGGCGGCCATTTGCAGGTCTTACACTTGAGCCGGCAGAGCAGACAGAAAGCCGCTCATGTCCCTCAGCAGCACGTGAGCGTCCTGCATCTCCTCACGCTCGCCGCGCCTCGCCGCCACGTAGCCCTTCAGCACGGGGAGACCTGGACAGACATGTCAGTCTTCACACTCAGTGTCCACACGTCTCATTTCCATCAACTGTGAGTCTTTGCTGAGAAGCAAACAAACTGTGGTGGAAGAGCTGAAAACCTTCTTTACAAACTTTCTTGATCTGCTCCTCCTTCTCGTCCGAGCAGCTCTCTGCAGCGCCTCGTTTACGTTTGGACGCTCTCTCCTCCTCCTCCTCCTCCTCCTCTTCATTCTCTTCTTCTGTGGTGGACGCTGCAGAAACCGGAGCTGAAGAAGAACCAAAGCAAACACAGCAATGAGCAGTGAGCAGAAAACGTTTTAATGCTCCTCCAGCTGCTTCAACCGCAGTAATTTCAATAAAGCTGATTATCTTTAATACATCATATATATATATATATATATATATACACACACACACACACACACACACATATATATGGGTACATATATGTATATATAATTAACATTTAATTTCCTGCGTTTTACACCAAGTCTTACTTTATATTTCTACTTGAACTCTACCTGTCAGTACTGAATCTTATATACTGTCTGGTGGAGACTCACATCGTCGTCTCTTGTTGGTTTTCTCTTTAATTGTTCTTCTGTAGTTTCTATTTTCACTGTTTGTAGTTTCATGGAACCTAAATTTGACCTTTAACCTTTAATTTTTCTATTTGGCTTTATTTCTGCTCAACACCTGAATCTGTGGATCTTACTTTGAAATGAAAACACCTAAAGTACAAGTACAAGCTAAACTCAGTACAAGAGTAGATGCACCAGCGCAGAGGTAAACTGGTGACGCTGGTGTTACTGGTAACGCTGTCCCATTCGACGCGTCGTGTTTCGGCTTTGTGGCTGAACGTGTCTGTTGTTGGCGGTCGGTGCCGCAGCACTGACCGTCCCTTCATCACTCACCGGGGGTCTGCGTGGGCTCCGGCAGGTCGTCAAAAAGATCCATTCTGCCGTGTTAGCTCAGCTGCTAGCTAAATAGCTAACTAACCTAGCTGCCGGAGCGAGCTAATGCTAGTTAGCTACCTGGCTGCACCAGCACGGTTCAGTTGTCTGTGTGTATGTGTGTGTGTGAGAGAGAGAGAGAGAGAGAGAGAGAGAGAGAGAGAGCGCGAGAGCCAGACGGTTAACGCGTCTGAACAGTCTACTAAAACGGGTCAAACTGTTCCGACAGTCCGTTGTTCGACACGTTCATTTACTTTAAACGCAGAAACGTTGATCGTGGACTGCAGCACGGAGCGTGAGGACCAGCTGAGCTCAGGCTACTAGCATCAAGCTAGCCGCCAGCGATGAGTTATTCTTGGACGAAACGACTCTATGATCCGATTCCCTTCAGAGCCGAATGATCCTTTATCATGTTTGTTCAATACGATCCAGAAACTTGTCACTTAAGACACAAACTGGTGAGACTGGTATTATTACGCCAACGTACAAAACACAGTTCAATATCAAATTAAACATCCAATACACACACACACTTTTGATGTTTTTATTCATTTTTTGTTGCATTATTTAAGTCTTTATGTCAAGCATAATGTGAAATTAGGGTATTCTGGACATTATAAGGACAGGTAGTGAGTGTTGAATTACATGTAATAACATTGAGCTATACATTGAGTATTTTAAATGATATTTGAACATACAAACCAGTCACAGGTGCTAACTAAGCTACAATTGGCTGAATTATAAAAGAAACAAGTGGCACTAAATGAAGAGCTGTATGGGAGCCGAAAGAGAAGAGAACCAGATGTCCGGCTCACAAAAAGGACCCGGAATTTCCATCGAGACTATATCCGGTCGCACCCTTCAAAGTAAAAGCCCCGACTGGAATTTAAAAAGCCACAGGAATAATTAGAAAAACAGTATGGTACCCAAATACTAAAAGCAGGAAGATTTAAATATGTGTGAATATATTTTCTAATCTTTAATATGTAATGAGAGGATGACACCGAAACATAAAGTGTTTCTGAATTCAAAATGAAATATGAAACCAGAACTTCAGTGAAAATAAAATGATTATATTTCTGGTACTTGTTGATTATTTCCATTTTATACTCCTTTATACTTTCACTTTGCTCCATCTCAGAGGGAAATATTCTACTTTTTACTACATTATATTATCTGACAGTTTTACATAAAAACACATGATACAGTAATGTTTCACTAATGTACTCAGAAGTACACAAAGTATCTTAAACTACTATTGAAGTACACCATTCAAATACTCTGAAGTACATTCTGATGGTGATACATTTTGAACTAATTTTACACTCTTACTTGTAATGTAATGAGTACTTTTAGACTTTACTATTTGTGCTTTTACTGAAGTAAAAGTACTTCTGTGATTTAGTCCAAATGTATTTAGTTTGATGGTAAAGTTTAGACTCATCTGTGTCCTTTGAGGATGATTCGATTGAATTACAGTAAGTTTAACAGTAACTTGTTTAGGTGTAAAAGCCTGAAGAACATAACTAGTCCTACCTCCTTCCCTTCCCTTCCCTTCCCTTCCCTCCTTGCTTCCTTTCCTTCCGTCCTCGCTTCCTTTTCTTCCTTCTGGGCTCTTATTGGCTACTCAGAAGTGCTTTTGGTCAGCCAATGGACGCAGAGAAGCTGTTAGTCTGGGTTCTCATTGGCTGACAGCAGGATAAAGCCAGAGGCCGGAGTTCATGAGGACTCAGTCAAGTTGAGCCCTCTGTAACTCGGATTTCCGACACTTTCTGTGAACGTGAATCAGTCGCTATGAATTTGCCGGTATTTTGAAGTTTTCTTGAATTTTCTCTCTGAATCAAACATGAGGTTCTGGCTCTGCTGCGTCTGGACGGGCTGGATTCTCACCCTTCACACCGCCGCTCAGCATCCTCCTGCACGGGAGAAGGGAGGCGTGCAGGCGGCGTGGAGGAGGCAGAGCACCGGCGGAGCGACGCCGCCGCGGCGGGACGGCGGTCAGCCGGCGGCGGTGAGGGGAGCCGCGGAGAAGCTCGGCGGCAGGAGGTCAACTGTGACCGGGTGAGCTGCAGAAACATGGAGCTGTTAGAGCTGCTGTCAGGTTTCATGGTGTTTTCCTTCAAGTGATGAAAATCATAAAGTGATGGGTTTGATGGAACCACTTTAAGTGTGACCAGAGGGAACATAGTCTCAGTCTGCCCTCAGTACCGTCTGTCAGGCTGTGAGACAGTTTGTCCTCTGACAGTCAACACAGATTATTCTGTCCATTCATGTGTGAAGTCATCCCATCAGTTCAATTACTTCAGAAAAACATGTGAATCAGTCAGACTGCAACCAGGTGAAGGTCAGCATACCTTCAAACATCAGTCACTCATGTATTTACACACACACACACACACACACACACACACACACACACACACACACACAGAGTCATGTGTGTCCTGCAGACAGACAGACAGACAGACAGACAAACAGACAGACAGCTCGGCTGTAGTCTCGTCAATCATGTCAACACCTGAGCAGCAGGTGTCTCACATATGTGTCGCTCTCGTTTTGCTGCTGTGTCTCTGCAGCTCTTCAGTGAAGGTTACAGGTGTTACAGGTGCTGCAGGTGCTGCAGGTGCTGCAGGTGCTCAGTGGTTGAAACTTTAATCTGAATGCAGCTGAGTTTGGAAGCAGAACTTATTGTTTCAGCTTGTTCTTCGTCCTCTTTGGCTCGTTTCCCTCCTCCAGACGTCGCTCTCTGCTGTCAATATAAACGAAATGCGATCGTTCATCACACAGCTCTTGCAAACGCCTCCCCAGACGCCATGTTTGTTTACGTTCTTGTTCTGGGAAGTTTGTCTGTAGCCCCTCCTTCTTGATGGCATCATGCAGGTGGTGAAAGATGAAGAGCTGTGATTGGATGTTCAGTCTGTGTGAACAGACTCCCCAGATCCTGACTTCAGGCTGCGTTCACGCAGGAAACGGTTCAGGCGACGGCGTGACGTGTCATCACCATCCGTCCAATAGCTGCTGAGATTTGAGACGTTTTGATGGACAGACTGAGTGAGTTCATCTGAGCCTCGGCTCTACCTGCAGTCTGCAACTGATGTAGGCTGAGTGACCATAAAGCATCCGACCAATCAGCAGCTGTCAGGTGTGTCTGACTGCAGACACCTCAGGAATGTGTGAAATTCTGTGTGTGTGTGTGTGTGTGTGTGTGTGTGTGTGTGTGTGTGTGTGTGTGTGTGTGTGTGTGTAACCAGCCTCAAGTGCAAGTCTCACTGACAGTCAAGTGATGGATGCAAAGTCAACACACACTCCTAAACCCTGTGAACTGACTGGCTGGGCTTAGAAACTGTGTGTGTGTGTGTGTGTGTGTGTGTGTGTGTGTGTGTGTGTGTGTGTGTGTGTGTGTGTGTGTAAACAGTGGGTTTAAAGGGTTAAGATGTAGGGTTGTATGAGTGTGTGAAGAGGTGAAAGAGTCCTTCTTGACTTCAAAGTCCTGTTAGACTGTTAACAAACACACACACACACACACACACACACACACACACACACACACACACACACACACAGCCCCCCCCAGGTCTGTCAAAAATCAGAAAACGCTCACACTGAAGCTGACAGGTTTTTGGCCTTTTGCCTGAACAGAAGGCGTTTTGTCGGCCACCTTGAGCGAGGACGGACATTTTGTCCCATGGACGGACGTTCTGTCCCATGGACGGACTCGTCTCGTCTTTGAAGCGTCCGTCTGCTGTTGAGCTGCAGGAGAAGAAAAAGACTCGTTTCATGTCAGTTGTGCGTGAATGTGACCTGCAGGCCGACCTGTGGAGGAGGCGGGACGTCCTCTGTGGACGCGAAGCTAACAGTCGCTCAGTGTTCCTCAGGAAGAAGAAAATGTGGAGCTTCTCTCTGAGGCTGAAGGTGGTGTTCAGGGCGAAGACCGGGACCTTCTGCTGAAGCTTTCATGTTTCCTCACACCCAACAAAAGCCCTTCTGTCACCTTAAAGATCCAAACTGGACAAAAACTAAACCAAAGGCAGTACTGGGAGTCAGTTTCATCAAGTACTGCACTCAAGTACACGTTTCAGGTACTTGTACTTGAGTATTTCCATTTTCTGCTGCTTCTTCATTCTTCACCACATCTCACGGGGAAATATTGAACTTTTTTCTGAATTTATCTGACAGTTTAAAATATGAGCTGTGCTGGAGGCCGAACCAACAATAACTTGAACTTATTTCTGCTCATTATTAAAGCATCTCTGGATGTGCAAAGGTTAGGAAAGAGTCCTCGTTGATTTTGCAGCTTAGCTAGCAGCTAGTTAGCTAGCGGACTAATGTTATTTAGTCTAACTGATGTTAACTAGTTAGCTAACGCTGCCGGTTACCTGTCGAAGTAACGTCAACAAACGGGAGGACACCTAAGGGCTGGATGTGAACTGTGAACTGCCCAGCTCTGATTGAGCTCCTTCTCTCAAGCTAAGCTAATGCTGCTACGCACAGGGTCATGTGGTCACATCGCTGAAACTTTTGGAGGGAAACACAAACGTTATTTTTTGTTTGGCGTGTTTTTGATGCGGAAGAAACTTCAGCTTTTCCGCCACAGAACTACAAACATGTCCGTCAGCATAGAACACCTGAGCCGTGGAAACACCTGGACTGAACGTGCACCTTCTCCATGACAGGTAACTGCCCATAACAAAGATGGCCGCAACCTCTGAAAGGTCAGATGACGAAATGAGAAACAAACATCAAATGAGCTCCAGACTGAAGGAGTTTCTGTAAAGGTGGAGACACGCTGTCTTCACTGAGACACTGTTTGTCCAGAGGAGGACAGAGGACGGACAGAGAGCTTCATCACACGGAGGAACGACCTGACCAGACTGTCTGTGTGTATACAGGTCCAGTGCTGTGTGTGTGTGTGTGTGTGTGTGTGTGTGTGTGTGTGTGTGTGTGTGTGTGTGTGTGTGTGTGTGTGTCTTGGCGTGGAGAGGGGCCTCCTCCTGCTACAATACGAGCAGCTCACTGTGAGTAATGATTAAATCCTCTGCAGAGGAGTTGAGTCCACACAGTCTCGCCTCCCGTCCTGGACTCAGGGTTCAGTTCTGGATCCAGATGTGGATCCAGAACTGAACCCTGTCAGATCATCACATCTGGTCGTTCTCAGCTTTCAGCTCTTTTACTTCAGTACTAATATCACAGTGTACAAATACTCGGTCACAACCTCGAGCCCTGCATTCTAAACTTCACACGAGTACAAACGTACTGTCATCAAATATACTTGAAGTATTATTACTCTTACTGATGCGTTCATGTGTTCGTAACTTTGTTTCTGACCTGCTGGGGACTTTGTAAATGTCCACCTGAGGATCAATAAAGTTTTAATGTGTAATAGTACTTCAGAATTTACCAGCTGATCATATTTTAAGTACAAATTAGTAAAAAATGGAAAGTAAAGTACTGCAGTAACATATGAAGTTTGTATTAAAATACAGTAAAATCTTACAATCAAAGATCTGAACAATCGATCAAACCTCGGTCATGACACCAATATATTTCATCACTAAAACTAAGTTTATTGATTAACTTTCACTTATCAAACAAGCTGATTAACACACACGCATGCACACACACGCACACACACGCTTCCTGTCACACACAGCTGTGAGGTGTTTGCTGTGTTCCAGAGTTGGTCTGCTAATTGACTCTTTTTCCCAGAAGGCTGATGGGCGGGCACACGTTTGAAGAAGCTGCTCGACCAATAAAAACGGATGATGTGGCTGAAGTAGAAGTACTGTGGAAGTACTGTGTAGTATTTGTGGTCTGTGTTTGGAGCTGATTTGATCTTCAGTCCTGGTTCTGAAGGCTGTCATTTATCAATACGCTCTGTTCTTATCGGTTATTGATCAGTGGTCAACAGTGAACTGTGTCTCTCTGCAGCCCTCGTCTCTGTGGAGGACGCTGTTGTCTCGGATGGACTCCGTCTCCTCAAACCAGACGATGCACCAAACGTGAGTCTGAATCTATTTCTGTTTGTTTGGTCGCAGCTCGGCGGCTTCTGATTGGTCCACTGCTGCTGGTCGAGAGTAACTAAGTACATTTACTCAACTGTGAACTTAAGGAGTGTTTTGAGGTACTTGCACTTTACTTGAGTATTTCCATTTTCTTCTTCTTCCACTTCATCCATCTGTGTGTACTGTATCTAATATATACACGTGTGTGTGTGTGTGTGTGTGTGTGTGTGTGTGTATTCATATTGTTGTGTAATATACAAATTGTTGTTTTTTTATTAATAATATCATTGGAAAGGAACAAATCATTGAAGTTATCAAATAAAGTAGTGTAGTGAAGTTGAAAGTAGAGTACAAGTACCTCAAAGTTGCACTTGTGTGCAGTAAATGTAGTGAGTGCGGACAGATGGAGTGTGTAAATCTGCTGAGTCATTGTATGTGAGCCATGAACAGCTGACTCATGATGCGTTCAAGGTGTGCCGTGTACTCTGACTGTGAAGTGTGTGATTTATTTAATGCACATGAAGAGCTGATACTGACACACACACGCACACACACACACACACACACACACAGATCCAAATGGTTTCTTTCAGGTCTGGATTATACAGCTCGACTGTGAAAGTCCTGCAGAGAGCAGAAACTCGTGAATGGAAACAGATTTACCCTCTGTGTCTGAAGGCTTACACATGCACACACACACACACACACACACACACACACACACACACACACACACACCTAAGTCCCAGTGGGCTCAGAGCCCACAGAGTAAAGCTTTACTGTTTGGTCACATTGTCCTGATAGAAGAAAAGTCCAGGGAAATGGTTGGAAAGCACGCACACACACACACACACACACACACACGCACACACACACACACACACACACACACAGCGGTCTAAAAGAAGTCCAAAACTTCCTCTTAAGGCCTCTCACTGCTTTTCATGACCTTTGACCCCTCCATGCTGCTAAGCACAAAGCTCATGTTAGCTTAGCTTACTCGGGCTCGTCAGGCTTAGCTGAGTGCTAACATGCTTCTATCTGTATTCATCTAAAGTCGTCTGTGGTGTTCACTGTGAAGTTTGTCTGTGTAAATAAAGTTGACTTGAACGTCCTAAACATGTTCATGCTAGCTGTTAGCGTGCTAACAGCATGCTCCTCCTCTCCTTATCTCCTCCCCCTGTCTACTCTCCTCCCCTCTCTGTTGTCCTCTCCTCCTCTCCTTGTCTCCTCTCCATGTCTCCTCTCCTCTATCTCCTTCTCTCCTCTCCTCTTGTAGCCAGATGTTTTCCTTGTTGTCATAACAACGGGTTGTGTCGGCCATCTAACCGCTGCGTGTGTCGACGAGGTTTCCGTGGTCACTGCTGTGAGGTTTCCACAGCGATGTCCTCTCTGGCAGGAAGTCCGCCGGCCTCCATCCGTCCTACCAGAATCCCACACCTGAACCTCAAGCCCCCCCGCAGCCCTCCAGAACTAGAATCCAGACCTGCTCCCAGACAGATCAAAGTCCTCTCGGTCTCGTTAACACCACCAGCCTCCACCACCGCTGCTCCAGCCACCGAGACCAGCAGCAAACCAGTCCTGAGTCCACCTTCTTCCCCAGCCCAAACCCACACTGAGGAGGACGCTGACACCTCCATCTCTGCTCCTGTTAAGTCTGGACGTGTTGGAGTGAAAACTGAGGACAAAGGAGGTCTTTCCAAGGTGCTCCTCATTCAAGAGGAGAACCAAGCCTCCCCAGAAAGTCCACAGGTGGGACGGAGAGCTGAGAGGACGCGGGAGGAAACACCTGAGTTCAACAACCTCCAGCCCCGGACAGGACACAGGGACGACCCCGAGGACGGAGCTGAGGTCGCAGCTGGTCCTCAAGCTTCTAAAACCAAAGAAACTCAGGAAAGACAGAAGAAAAGTCCAACTCTGAATTCTCTGTCAAGGTCTGAACCTGAAGTCAAAGTATCTCCAGGTCCAAAAGACGGTTCTGAGACAGAGGGACAAAGTTTAATCCAGAATCAGGCTGGTCCAGAGTCTACCAAGCTGGAGAGATTCAGAGCACCTAGAATCCAGACTCTGAACTCAGACTGGAGGTCTGTAGCAGACCACGGACTGAATCCAGACTTCAGAGCTGGTCCTGGTCCAGAGTTCAGACTTAATCTGGAGTCTGAAGCCGGACGGAGGGCAGAGAAGAGTCTGGACGCTGTTCTGACGGGAGACAAGAAGAAGAAGAAGAAGGAGGTGGAGGAGGAGGAGAAGGTGAAGACCACAGGAGCAAAGACACAGTCGCTGAGGTGAGACAACTCCTGTTTACTGCAAGACAAGTACTTTACTGCAGTATTTCCATCTCTGTACTTCTACTCCACCACAGGACACAGAGATACTGCACGTTACTGCAGTACACATGACGTACCTTACAGATAAAAACACGTTTAGAATCAGTGCTGGAGAAAGTATTCAGAGCCTTTCCCGCAGTAAAAGAACTAATACCACTCTGTAAATGTCCTGCATTGAACGTTTGGAAGTATAATCAGGAAAATGTATGTAAAGTATTAAAAGTAAGAGTACATGATGATGAGTAGGAAAAGATACGTGCAGTTTAGTGTTGGACCAGCAGGTGGAGCTCTTCACCTGATGATGATACACACTGTAAATACTGCAGTACTGAGGTAAAAATGTATTTTCATCTTTGAATAAATACACCAACAGTTTGAGATCAAAACAAAAACCAGTATTTACTCCAGGGCTGGAAAGTAACTGAGTACATTTATGATTTTGCAGTACTCACATTGCATTAAAAGTACTTCCATTTTGTGCTACTTTGTACTTTTACTACATTTATCACAGATTTAGTTACTAGTTACTTTACGGATTACATTTTTCATACCCTCCCTATCCGTAGAAACCACGTATCTCCAGATGTTTGCTGTTTGTGAGTACTTTCACTTTTCGTACATTAAGTTCATTTTGCTCACACACTTTAACGTTTGAACAGGACTTGTACTTGTAGTGAAGTATTCATAGTGTGGTATTAGCACTCTTTCTGTGGATGGAAGGACTTTCCATCCTTCCTCGTCTCTCAGAAGACATTCAGCTTTTCTGTCGGCGTGTGAAACCAGATTTCACTCAACGTTAACAATCAACGTAACCCGAGTCACAGGTCAAAGGTCGTGGAGGTCAGGGGTCAGAGCCAGGGTCAGGACCGACTGTGGGAAAACTGACCACCGGGAGCTGATTCTGGAGGGATTCTGGGAAGTGTAGTCTCTGCCAGCAGGATAAGACGAGTCTTTGAGGATTCTGTGGAGACCTTCAGAGCTGCAGCAAGTGTTTCAACGAGAGTAGCATCCATGCTAGCAGCCCTGTGAGGCTGTGCTAAGACATATTAGCTAAATGCTAATGTCAGCATGCTAACATGTGCTAATGAGCACTGAACACAAAGTCCAGCTGAGGCTGATGGTCTTTGGTTCTGCCGGTATTTGGTCCTAAACCTAAGTGTTGAACACATTAAAACGTTCAGTTCCTCCAGAGGAGAGTGTGAATGTCATCAATCCAGCCAATCAATGTTCAGATCGATTTAAAAAAAAAAAAAAGAAGAAATGTCAACCTGATGGTGATCTCCACAGTCAGAGGGCTCATCCTCTGGGGCTCACGCTGGTCAGACCAGCAGTGTGACTAAAGCTTCGGTCTCTGCTCGAGGAGTCGAGGCTCACATTTCATCCTCCAGCTGTTCACTTATCTCTCGGCTCTCTGATTGGTTTACAGCCTTCCCCCGTTATCTGTGTTGTCCTCCTCACCGTCGTAACTCACAAAGTCTCTGAACAAACCAGCAGTTTGAGTTGGGCCACGCGACAGGAATGAAAAATAAACTTGCATCAGACTTCAGGGCGTCTGAGTGTTATTAGCCATCAGCACACATTAATCTGAGCTGCAGCAGCTCCGGGCTGCTTTCCATCGAGCTGTTTAAGGTCATTTTTAATCTGGAGACGGCAGAAACAGACGCTTTATCTCCCAGAGGAAATGACCCCCCCAACGTTCCTCCGTTTGGTCGTCCAAACCTGCACACCAGTCCACCAATCAATGCTCAAACGGTCACAACGGCCACATTCGTCATGTGTCAGCATAGTATTTTAGGATATTTCAGCTACTGCTAATCTGTCAGTATTTTTACTTCGCAATGTCATAGGTTTACCCTCAAAATCGGTTATGTTTTACTTCATTCTGGTCTGAGTTTGACTGCGTGTATTTTGAGTATATGATACATTTTTTTGAATATGATGTATTTTTGTGTACATTGATTTATTTTGTGTACATTGTTGTATTTTTGTGTGTATGATTTGTGTGTTTTCGTAAGTCTGAGGGAGGTCCAGGCTGTGCTGCTGAGCAAGACTCTGTCGCAGAGAGGAAGAGGAGACAAGATGGCCGCCCTGCTGATGAAGCACATTGAGAAGGAGAGGAAGAAACTTCTCACTGCGACCACCTCCTCTAACTCCTCATCTTCATCAACGTTGTCTTCCTCTGTGAAGACTTTCCACACTCAGAGGGGACAGTACGCCGTCCACTTCACTGCACCGTCAGGTCAGTCAGTGCACCGTTCACACATGACCTTCATCACCTTCATCAGCTCCTCCAGGACTTCAGGCGTCTGCTGGAGAATTTCATGAAGAAAATCAAAAAGTGACAAGTCAAAGTGCTTCAAGAGGAATTAAAATAAGAAGTATAAAAGAAACATTAAGATCAGTCATTATGAAGGCACAGCGATGCTTTGAGCTAATAGCAGTATGCTAACATACTAATGATAATAATGTTAACTATGTTCACCATCTTAGCTTAGTGTGTTAGCATGCTAACATTCGCTTATTAGCACAAAGTTCAGTAGACGCTGACAAGAATGTCTTCAGCTCTGCAGGTATTTGGACATAAACTGAAGTGTTGGACACGTTAAAATGTTGACCTGATGATGGCGCTAGATGAAAAGTCATCCTGGGGGGAATGTGAAAGTCTGAACCACATGTCAATTGAAGCTCCAGTGTTTAGTGACATCTAGTGGTGAGGATGCAGATTGCAGCCAACATGAGTAAACCTCACCTCTTCCCCCCTTTCCAGAAGAACCTGCAGTGGATGCTAAAAATGCTAAAAATATCAAAGGCACTCTCTACAGTCACTGTTTGGTTTGTCCTTTCCGGGCTACTGTAGAAACATTGCAGTGCAACAAGCCAGACTCTGTGGAAGAGGGCTGCTCCCTTGCCCGTTAGCTTGCTAACAGTTCATTAAGCTAAATACAAAATGGTTCACTGTGTCGTAGAAGCTTTAATTTGGAAACATTTTCTACCTTATTAGACTGTTTAGTTAGTAAATTTCACTAAATTGACCTGCGGTCACAACACAGCAGCTAGCTTAAAAAACAGACAGACGGGAGTTTGCCAGTTAGCTTTGTTGTAGCTTGGTTGGTATTTAATGTAAAGCCAGTTTCTAACAAATACAAAAGATGAAACGTTCTGCGTGATAAAAATGAAATTATGCAAATTTGAATTGTAACATGTGACAGCAAAAATTATGGGATAGTTGAAATTTTACTATCAGTCATTAGTTTTTTATTATAGCTAATGTTGATGTGTTTTCTCTGATTCGACAATAATCCAACATGCCTCCATAACCAAACCTCGCCGAGTGTTTCTTGTGTGCGATGTTTCTGTGGCGGTGTTGAAGATTTGAGAGCTGCTATTATAATGTCATGTATAGTCTCATGTTTGTACATGTTAACATGAGCTCAAAGTGTTTCTAACACACATACCACAACATGTGGGTAATTATTTTATGTAGTAACTGGTGTGAAGCTGATGTGGTGGTGCTGAGAGATGAACTGTACAGACTCTGGCTGTGTCTGTCAGCCATACGTTGTTGAAAAAACAAGCTGATGGTGATTTAATGGAGCTGGAATGCCTGTTTTTACTGTGTGTGAGCTTCAGATAAGGTGCATGTTAATACAGTCTCATAGCTCAGCCTTGATCACTGTGATTAGAACAGTAAACAGTTCCTGTTATTGTCCAGCTGTGCAGAGAACTGACTGGAGAACAGTTAGTTTTAGTACTAAATCAGTGCAAGAATGGATGAAATTTAAGAAGGAGGCATTGATCGATCAGTTATGACTTATTATTTCTATAGTTAATTGACTGTTTTAAACCAGTTTAAACCAGAGAACCCTCAAAAAAACCCTTAGCACACAATGGCTGCATACATGATATAATACTAGCAAACTAAGGCTAAAGCTAACAGGTCCCAGGTCATGTTCTCATGCTAACAGAATGAGGCTAAAGCTAACAGGTCCCAGGTCATGATATCATGCTAACAGACAGAGGCTAAAGCTAACAGGTCTCATATAATATTCATGCTAACAGAATGAGGCTAAAGCTAATAGGTTCCAGGTCACGATATCATGCCAACAGACTGAGGGCTAAAGCTAACAGGTTCCAGATCATGATATCATGCTAACAGACAGAGGCTAAAGCTAACAGGTCCCAGGCCATGATATCATGCTAACAGACTAAGGATAAAGCTAACAGATCATGATATTATGTCAAGAGACTCAAGCTAAAATCAAGTAATAAACACCAACTATCCTCAGATCCTCGATTCAGATAAACTTCCAAAAAACACACTAACAGGGAAAAGATGGAAGAAACCTCTGGAGCATCAGCATAGACAGACACGCAGCAGATGTTGTATTTATGGAGTACAGTACTGATAATAAGACAGTACAGCATGTACCAGGCTAGTTTGGTCACCAGTCTGGAGCACTGAGACGTGAGGGTGTTCCTTGCAGGTGGAGGTGTGTCATGGTGATGCTGTAATAATGTGCACAATGTCTCTACTTAGTTCATGTTTATAGTTGTTCTGCTTCACTGCTTCAGTGTGTGTGTGTGTGTGTGTGTGTGTGTGTGTGTGTGTGTGTGTGTGCAGTCAGTCAGGACATGAGCTCATAGACAAACAGCAGCAGAAACAACCAGTCTCTATTCTACCAAAACACACCACGGCCCTCTGCATCGCTGGGGCCCCTGAGGAGGGTCTGGGGGTCCCACAGGAAAACAAGGACCACTTCAGCCTCATTGTTAAATATGATTAGCTGAGTTTTGGTGGAAAAATCACAGCTGTGTCGGTGACAGGTGTTTCTGTTTC
This sequence comes from Chaetodon trifasciatus, assembly GCA_037975065.1. Lineage (NCBI taxonomy): Eukaryota > Metazoa > Chordata > Actinopteri > Chaetodontiformes > Chaetodontidae > Chaetodon > Chaetodon trifasciatus. The sequence goes on along the minus strand of JBBMOE010000027.1, from coordinate 8,252,819 downwards.
TGTGGTTAAGACTCAGCAATGTTTCACCACAAAAACAAGCTGCTTAAGATTTGAGAAAGATGCTTTGGGTTAAGGCAACAACCAAGACTTCAACCAATCGACGGCGTCCCCATCAGCTCTGACAGTAAACATGGTAAACATACGTCAGCATGTTAGCATTGTCATTGTTAGCATTTAGCTCAAAGCACCCCTGTTCTTACAGCCTCCCAGAGCTGTTAGCATGACAGGCTGCTGCTAATCGCCACCGATAATCTCATCACAAAGCTAAAGAGCAGGTCGTAGCTTAAAATCAAGCAAATGGTTAGCGATATGTTACAACTGATGGAGCACCGTTTGCTAACTAGCATCATAAATGTTGTTGACTGGAGGCGGTGCTCGCTGTCTGAAAACACCTTTAGTGTTGAGGTTAAGATGCATCATGTGACTAAATGTACATGCTGCTTTAAAGCTTTTAATACACATTTAACAATTTAAAATGGAGTTTTATCGACTTTCAGCTCGTTTATCTGTCTGGACACGACTTTACCGTCTGTTTTCAGAGAAGAAGCTGTAAGAAGCCAAAGTTGACTTCCTGCTGAGCAGCAAACAGCTGATGGTGAACACAATGAAGCATTTAGCAGCTAAAGAGCAGATTCTTCCCTCAGGAGGTGGAGGAGGCCAAACACAGAGCGTGAAGAGCAAGAACACCTGACTGACAATCATCAGGTGACACAAACACCACATGAGTCATCAGTTAAGCCAACGCTGTGGACAAAAACAGTTTGAAGTCGGTTTTCGACGTTTCTTCCAGCTCTGCAGTCAGGATCTACTTTTAGCTTCAAGACGTTTTCTGAGTGTCGGCCTCTGAAACCCAAACCCGGGTTGCATCATCAGCCTGACATCCTCCACTGTTCTGAAGTCTGTTATGAAACTGTGTGCGGAGATACGAGGTTTCTGCTCAGACCCAGAAAGAGGTCAATAAAAAAGAATAGAAGAGTGAAGGAGAGAGAGACTCAGTCTAATGCTCGCTCGCTCGCTCAGTGTGGACTGATGGACCAGATCCCTGCTAAACATTTTGTTTGGAGCTGAGCCCAGTCCTGCACACTGCTTTCAATTATCTCTCTACCTCTCTCTCTCTCTCTCTCTCTCTCTCTCACTCACTTTCTGCCCAGGCACACTGCTACTCGCTCGCTCGCTGGCTCGCTCGCTCACTTACAGGAGTGTTTGGGGGAAGCAGAGAGCTCAGAGAGGGAACCGTCTGGTCGTTGTTCTTCTTCCTTCCTTCCCTCCTTTTTTCCTGCGACGCTCATTTTTAACTCCACCACAGAGCGAGAAGGAGAGGAGGGGGGGCGAGCGAGGTAGAGTTAGAGTGAGAGGGGAGAGGTTTGGGAGTTCGGACGATGCGACGAGCTCAGAAACTCTGACGGCAACACAAAGTGAAATGCTGCAGCCTCGACTCTGCTGTTTTCTGTCCTCTCTCTTCATCGTCTTCATCTCTCCTCTGCCAGCTGATGGACAGACAGCCACAGGGGGAGGAGGAGGACGAGTGGAGAGGATCCAGGTGATGTTCACGCCGACCATCTGCAAGGTGCGCTGCAGCCAGGAGCGATGTGTCAACTACTGCGAGCGAGGCAACATGACCACGCTGTACAGCAGCAGCGAGGGAGGAGGAGCAGGAGCAGGAGCAGGAGCAGGAGGAGGCAGAGACGGCTCCCATGGACCGGGCTTCAGAGTCTGTGAGTTCAACCTTTGACTTCCACCATCTCCTCCTGTGTGACTCGCCTGAACGTATTGATCTGCCGCTCAGTCATTTTATACGACACTGATATCTGATTCGTCAATCGCTGCAGCTCATTGACGGCTGAGAGGTCTCTATTCGGGCCATTGATCACCTGAATTCTGCCTCACAGGCAGCGTCGGGGGTGCAGCAGTTATGCAGATTATTGTATTATAAGTCTTTTTAAGAACGTCATCAGCAGCACATCACAAAGTGTTTCCAAAGAAACGAGGTGACAAACATTAAAGTAAACTTTAGAGAATAAAACAATAAAAGAGGAAACAGAAAATCAAACAGGTGAGTCTCTTTGATCAGAGACCTGCAGCACATCTGTAATGCAGGCCGCCGTCAGAGCTCCATGACTGATCTCCAGAACCTGATCCTGAATGTAATGAGGAGGAGGAGCAGGAGGAGGAGCAGGAGGAGCAGCAGCGTTCAGGAGATGTTGTGCAAAGGCAGGTGAGGAGCGAGGAGCTGCAGCCAAGACGGGACGAGAGTTTCTGTTCCTTCATTGGCTGTGACGTAGTACTGACGGTTTGTTAGATTCAAACCGACCAATCGCAGCTCTCCTGGTCTCTGTGGCTCTGACGTCCTGACAGGTTTCAGGAGTCCGCTACATGTCATCCTGTAAACCAGCACGTTTAGAAATCCAGTTTTAAGCCTGACGAAGTCGGTGCAGTAAAAGTCTCAACATGTAAAGAAAGGGCGTGTGAAGCTGCTCCAGCGGCGTCATGTGACCTGCAGCTGTTTGGCCAATGAATAGTTGTGTTGCCTGAGCTGATCTCTGGTCAGTGATTGATCTGTACATCAGCAGAAGCCGCTAACAGCTGACTCAGCAGACAAAGGTGAGCAAATATAAGCAAATAAAAAACTCACGTTGTAGCTGATGGCTAACTCACCAAATCCATAGAAACATCTTGCCAAGCATCATGGGAGCTGTAGTTCCAGATCTTAGAGTATGATTATCCCTTCGTGTCTTAAATTCCAGTGACAGTGACACAAAAAAACCTGAAAAAAGACTGAAGCTGTTGACGAGGTTGTTTGCAGGTGACGTCATGTCGCTCTTTTGTTGTGACGCTAACTGCAGATGGAGGGCAGGAAGTGATTTTCTGCATAGGAAGCACGAAAACACTCAAGATGCTGATGTTTTTTGTCATTTGCGGTTGCTCAGATCTATCAAACTGAGAAACCTGAGGAGCTTTTATCGAGTACCAAAAGTTGTTGTGGCCTTTGCGAGCGGTTAACCGAGCAAACAACTGTAACATGGACGTCAACGTTCAGCACCGCGGCGCTGAACGCCTGCTGCTCGGTTAATCGACGTCCGAACGAGCAGCTACCTCTCTCTCATAACTTCATCTAAACCTCCTTCATCTCGTCCGTTGAGGTTTTCACTTCCTGCCCTCCGTCTGAATGTAATGTCACGTGACTGCGAACAGCCTATTGGATGGAACCGTTCTTCATGAACGCTCTCCTGCTCGTGTCCACGTCCGCTCATCGTGCACTGATGTGACGCTGCACATGTTCTCTCTGAACTGCGTTCGTTGTCTCACTTCTTCCACTCGGCTGAATGTAATTTAATCTGCGCTCTGTGCAGCTCGTGTCTGCGCTCGAAGCCTGTAAATAACCAGCAAACATCTACGACGTCATCGCGCCGCGTCCGCTGAGCTCATGTTCACGCAACAGTCGATGGTGGAAACTCGCAGATTTACGTTTTTCTGCCTGTTGGGTCAAATATTTGTACTACTTTCGGGTGGAAAGTTGGCTGCAAGCAGAGAGAGGAGCAAGAGGGGTAGAGGGAGGAGAAACACTCACGGACATATGGCTTTCATTTATCATTAACTTAAGACACACACACACACGCACACGTATACACACACACACGTATATGCACACATGTACCCAGGATATTTTGTTGGTGATGTGTGAATAAGCAGTGAGGTAAGACTGGACAGCAACGCACACACACACACACGCACACACACACGCACACACACTGCTGCAGAGGATGAGGAAGGAGGTGATGACATCATGGGGTTAAAAGGTCAATCCCCCCCTCGGTCTTTAACGCTTCATTTTTCTCTCTCTGAATGAACTTTATCGACACAGACGTACTTGAACAGCCCATCCCCGTCACTCCGTACCTCCTGCTGTTCGATCAGTGCGCCTCCTGCTGCACAAACCTCCATCACAACGCTCCCAGCTTCCTTTCAGAGCTGCAGGACGTCTCCTGACAGCCTGTCCTCACATTCATCGCTGCCAGCAGACAGATTCAACCCTGTTTTCATTCATCGAAGACTCTTTGTTCGTTCTTTTAAGGCCTCTTTTGAGCAAACTGAGTTAATTGCTTATGAAGACCTGCACATGTCCTGTCATGGTCCTGCAGCAGTCTGGTTCAGTCTCAAACAGGCAGCCTGATTTTCCCCTCAGGAGCTGGTGGAGACCAAACACAGAGCTATAACAGAGAGAGGACACTGGAAGACGTCCATCAGGAGACACGAGCACGAGTCCACATGAAGGATCGTGTTGTTGTGTAGCTGCTGGATGTCGACAGCTGTTTGCTAACATGTTAGCATCAGCTGCTTTATAAGCTGATAGAGCGTGAGATGTTCTGTTCTGCTGCTTAAACCAAAGCTCGACCGCAGAGCTGTCGGACCAGAGTGAGTCACACAGCTCGATGTGGTTCTGTTTAAACTCTCTCCTCATCTGTATTTACATCATGTTATCTCTTTAATCTCTGAGTGTTTGTGACGACAAACATCTCCGTTTCTTCTCCCTTTGTCCCAAAAACCTCCTCCGGACTCTGTGTGTGTGCTGATGCAGTCCATCTGTAGGGCGACGTCCAGGGTAATAATTAGGTCACTGTGTTTACACCAACACACACATGCAGCATCTGTGTGTGTGTGTGTGTGTGCGTGTGTGTGTGTGTGTGTGTGTGTGTGTGTGTGTGTGAGAGAAACATTTCACTTGCAGAATAAGCAAACATTTCAAATACAAATTACACGCACACTTGAAAGGGTGTGGACATGAACACACACACACACGCACACACACGCACACACATGGTACCAGAGGTGGAAGAAGTTCTCAAATCCTTCACTTTATTAAATGGAACAGGCATATTATCAGGTTCATGTGGTTAAAGCTGGTTTGATAATGTGAAAACAACGTCAGAGTGTTTTTGTTGTCTCTGGTCGTGATGAATGTGCTCCTCCCCTCGGCTCCTCTCGGCTCCTCTCGGCTTCTCTCGGCTCTCCTCGGCTCATTGTTTATCTGTCTGAACACAAACTTTACTATTCAGGATCAGTCTGGGCGCTCTCATAGCGTCGTTTGCAGAGAAAAGGTGGTAAAAACCGACACTACCTGCTGAGCACCGGGGCTCAAATTCAATCTGAAATCTGTTTGACCTCCAAACCTCGAGTCAGCACAGCAGAGCATCTGAAGGAGTCCTCGTCAAATCACAAATGAGACGCTGCTGCATTTAGAGGAAGAGATGAAGAAACTTCTCCACGACTCTGTGGAAGTGAGAGCACTTCTTAAATCTGAGAGGGAGACAAATTATGTCCTCCAGGAGCCGATGTAACACCTGACAGGAGTCCTCAAAGAGAGCGCAGGAAGTACGGGAAGTCAGAGCAGCCATGAGGACAAAATAAAAGCCTGAGAATGCGAGAAAACCACCAAGAACCTGAATCGGATGGTCGAACGAATGATGCAGAGAGGGCTGGGAGGTGGAGGAGGAGGAGGAGGTGAGGGCTGAAACAGCACCTGAGCCTCCACAGGTGATTGGACGTACCAATGAGCTGCTGATACCAACAAAGAAGAAGGGGAAGCCCTCGCAGTGGAGAAGATTTGTGTGTTCCTTCACTCGTGGTACGAGCAGTATGGAAGTCGTAAAGGAAGAGTAAAGATTGAATTTTGCACTGCAGGGAAGATGAGGGGAGGTAAGAAAAGGAGAAGGAGGTGCAGTGACTGAACCTTTAGGAGCCTCGTTTGACCGTCTGACGCCTGGACATTTCACAGAATCAGTTCTAGTCCGGACCACGGAGCTGATAGAGATCACACAGACAGAAGAACCTGGTCTTAAAGCTGCAGGCTTCCTTCCTGCTGCACAGACTTCTGGGTATTATCTGCTCATTGGCAGCAGCTTCAACACCAGCTGAACTCTGGGTAACAATACGCCAGCATCCTGCCGCAGGCGCTAAAACAGGAAGTAGGAAGTGGCTAGCTGGTTCCTTTGGCGCCCGCTCCTCTTTCACCCCCATCCCATCGGGGCAGGAGGCTTTGTTTGATATCTGCAGGTCACATGACCTCACTCAGGACCCACTGGTGTCTTAGCAACAGGAGGGGGGCCATGACCACCACTTCCCAGGATGCATTTGTGGAACAGCCCAACAGTAAACAGCAGAGAGTGTTTCCAGGCCGGCAGTAAACATGATGGATGTGTGTTAGTGTTGGCCTCCGACCTGTGTGTGTGTGTGTGTGTGTGTGTGTCCAGGTATTTATCACGTTGTGGGGACAAAAATCTGTGTACACAGTCACATTGTGGGGACTCACCTGTCTCATGGGGACAAATGCAGGTCCCCTTAATGTGAGTGATGAACTGTCAGGGTGCAGACTGAGGACAGGGTCACGGTTAGGTAAGGTCAGGTTAGGCACAGGGTTAGGGTAAGGCTGCAGGACATGAATGGAAGTCTATGGAATGTCCCCTCAAGTGATAAAAACACATGTGTGTGTGTGTGTTTATTTCAGTGATGCTTATTAAACTCAAATGTCACAGACTAAATTTAATCGTACAGAACCTCCATTGAAGCAGGTTCTGGTCTGCTCAGCGGCGTGAACGACGCCTGGAGGCTGCAGCAGCTTTGGTCTGTTTGAACAAAGGTCAAAAACTCTGATGACTCTGAACACTTCTGTTATTGAACGTCCCTCCTTCACGGTTGGCCAGTGGTGGCTCCGTCACAGATGTCCATGAAACGTCTGTGAAATGTTAAAATCTGGGTGAAAAGAGAAGATTTTCCGTGGAAAGTTGTTTGAAGTTGTTGGCTTCCGGTTGGCTTTTGAAGCGATGATGTTCTGGAAAACCTGTGGAAATGCAGGTGAGAAAAACAATGAAACTACAGAAGTCATAAAGTCTGTGAGACCTTTTCAAAGACTGACTCCGCTCATAGCAGCTCTCCAAAAAGACCCCCGTCAGCGGGTTTCCCTCAACTGTGTCTTGGCGACAAAGGTCGTGTGCATTAACTCTTCTGTCAGTCAGCGCTCCCTCTGGTTTCTCTCCATCTTGTCAACCTCTTGTATGACCTGTTTGTTCCAGAGTGGTCTGGTCCTCTCCTCTGGGAAACCTGGGTAGTTCACTTCAGCTCGTCTCGCTCTTTTCGGTCTGGAATGGGGGTTTTCAGATCAGATCTGGCCACTAGGTTGGATAATTCCCCAGACTGAACTTCGAGCAGATCTTCCATCCACATCATATTATCGCTGCTGCAGGTGGTGATACTTTCAACCACTTCATGTACAGTTAGCTTGTTTAGTCCAGTGGTGCCCAACCCAGGGGCCGGGCCCCTCCAAAGGGTCACCAGGTCAATCTGAGGGGTCATCAGATGATTAATGGGAAAGAAGAAAAAACAAAGTTCTGATCCACCAATCAATCAATCAATCAATATTCCTTTATTAGTCCCGCGAGGGGAAATTCCAGTTTACAGCAGCATCAATAAAGTGGATAGAGTATTGAACGAACAAACCTGTTTTCAGTGTCTGGACTTGTCTCTGAGTTTTTCCTCTTTGGGTCTAAAGTTTAGAACCCTCTCCACCTCTGTACCCTCCACCCCTTCAACCAGCCGGCTCTGCTCCGGGTTTCTGATGGTCTGATCAGGTGTTTCTGTTCCTCCTGCAGTCCTCTGTCCTCTGCTCTGTAAGAATGGGGGCGTCTGTCTTCAGAAGGATCGCTGTCTCTGCCCGCCAAACTTCACGGGCAAGTTCTGCCAGATCGCTGTCGCCACCACCGCTGTAGCTGCAGCTGCCTCGCCCTCCTCCACCAATGAGATCGTCAAGCCCGCATTGCTCTCCACCATGGCAACCAATCAGGCGCTGACCCAGTCCGAGTTCCTTTTGCCTCTGAACCAGGAGACAAGGTCTGGAGGTGAGTCTGACCTTTGACCTTTGACACCAACAGGCAATAAGTGTCTCTGTGGTCGTTTTGATCTGAACACAGAGAGAAGTGTACGTACCATACAGACGATACGAATTCATTCAGCTAACCCTGTTCCTAAATAACATAAATAATAGAAATCTCTCGTCACGTTAAAGAAATGACACAGTTTAACATGTGAGTCAGTGAGCTTTATGTGATGGAAGGAGGATTCGCTTACCTTTGGACAGAGCCACGCTAGCTGTTTCCCCTTGTTTCCAGTCTTTATGCTATGCTAAGCTAACAGCTGCTGGTTGTAACTTCATGTTTAGCATAGAGACATGGTTGGTATCAATCTAAACGTGTGTGCAGGCCCTGTCCCGTCCATGGTGAAGGTCAGAGTGCAGCACCCCCCTGAGGCCAGCGTGAAGATCCACCAGGTGCTGAAGGTAACAACAACAAACAAAACCATTTTTATCTGATGGTTTCATGCTTGGAAGTTTCTTGTTTCTGAGCAGTTTGTCTCCTCTTCTTTGTTCCAGGTGTCTGGGTTCAGTCCCACCCTCCGGACTTCCTCCTCCTCCTCCTCCTCGGGATCGGCGGGCGCTCCAGCTCCAGCAGGCGTCGGGGTCCAGGCCCAGACACTGAGGGGGGGCGGCACGTACAACCAGCAATCGGGGTTTAAGTACTGCTTTAGAGAGGTCAAAGACGGACAGGTGAGAGACTCTCCTTTGATGAAGTCCTGCCAGTGCCCCCTAGAGGCTGCAGTGTTAATGACAGACACAGTGTGAAGGCGGTGTCAGAGTCTGAGCAGCGGTGGAGCTAAAGATGTAAAGTTTATCCTCAAGGTGGCGCTGGAGGGAAGATCACAGCGTCCAATTGATGTGAATGTCCAGAGTGTCTTGGACACTTGGACATCTGCCGTTTTAAGATGTTTGTCTTGGTTTGGTGCTCAAGCGTCTCTTTCGATGGTCAACAACAATTAACATTTCAAATATTCTTTAATCAAATTGAACCCGTCTCGTTTGATGACAGCTGGCGTGTAATGACACGCTCCTCAAGCAGCGTTTCTTCTCAGTGTAATGGTTTTCTTTGCTGTTGCAGCGCTGCACCAGCCTTTTATGGCCAAAGTAAATCAGTGAATCATTGTTTATGATCCTGTAATAAGTTGTGACTGCAGACGAAAAGGCTTCTCTGGTTCACATTAGCTCTCTGGCTGCAGACGTTCAGTGTGTTCACACTTCTCTGCTTTCCGATAGAAAATCCCTCCTCGGCCGTATTTCACGCCGATAATAAAATGCAGCTTTGCTTTCGTCTGCGGTAGCTGCTGTCACACAGTCCTCGCTGTCCAACTCTTCAGACTGCAACAACAAGCTTCACAAGGCGTCATCGGCCGTCAGTCAACGCGCTCTTCATCTCCAGCCGCCGTCTTGTTCTCTCGTTGAGTGTCTCGTTGACACTGAATCATGTTGGCCACTTTATTTCTTGCAGTCAAACGTTCAGGCAGCACCTGCGCCCAGAGACCTACCTAAGCTTTTTATAGCCATGCTAGCAGGTGGACTCAGTGGATGGGAAGTCGGTCTGTTGGTCCACCACTTTGGACTGAAATATCCCAACAACTTCTGGATCCTCTGACTTTAAACGCAGCGCCGCCATGTGTTGATTTGTCCAATAGGTTTTGATCAAGCACCTGCAGAACCAATGACATCCCATCACCTCACCTGGACTGTCTTTACTGCTAAGTAGTTAATGTTAGCATGCTAACACACTAAACTAATACCTGCTGAGCGTCAGCATGTTAGCATTGCCGTTGTCACAGCATGCAGGTGTTAGCATTTAGCTTAAAGCACCACTGTACAGCCTCACAGAGCAGCTAGCTCGACTGAAGACTCTTGTTTCATGTTGGAAACCCTCAATATGAAGTGAACAGTCAGATGTCCACAAATTAAAAGTTAAATGATTAATTTTGGTTAATTGTCAGTAGTTGAATATACATTTTTGATAAGTGCATCAAAAAGGGACTTTAGTGTAAAACACATCACTTCTACATCATACATACAGTATGTTAATGCGTGTGTGCGTGTGTATGTGCGTGTGTGCGTGTGCGTGTGTGTGTGTGTGTGTGTGTGTGTGTGTGTGTGTGTGTGTGTGTGTGTGTAGTGCAGCTCTCCTCTGCCTGGCCTGAGGAGCAGGGAAATGTGCTGCAGAGCCATCGGGAAGGCCTGGGGGATCACTGACTGTGTCCTGTGTCCTAATAACACAGGTAGAAACGCATGCGCGCACACACACACACACACACACACACATGCACACATTTCATAGACTTACATTAATTTCCAGGAGACTTAACCTTAACCCAAGTTTTCACCTTAAAATGTAATTATTTACGTTGTGGGGACTTTGTCCCCATCAGGACCACAAGTCCCCACGGAGTATTTTTACAGTATGTAGTACCTCAAAGTACAGTATTGAGTAATTATATTTAGTTACTTTGAAGACTGATCTTCATGCACAGGTCCTTTCACTGTTTTCCAAAAATACCTCTGTGATATAGTTGTTGAGAGATTTGACCAAAAATAACAGTTTGCTGCCAACGTCGATCTCACACATGCACACATGCACGCATGCACACACACACACACACACACACACACACACACAGAAATATTCCTCTCTCTCTCTCTCTCTCTGTGTGAATGTCTGATACTTTATGACTGAAATATTTTGGAAATATTCCACCAGGAACTACTTATATAACTATCTGACATTATCACACACACACACACGCACGCACACACACACACACACACACACACACACACACACACACACACAGCCAGTAATGATGCTTCCTCCATGTTCTTGCAGAGCTGACTAACACTAAAGGAATGCTGCTCTGTGGGACTGTAGGCCTTTAACACACACACACACACATGCACACACACACCTCCAACATTTGCGTGTGTGTGTGCACAGTCACACAGGAAGTTGTGTTAGCTCACTTGCTGGCGTCTAACTTCACATCAGTCTGTCAAATCAGAAAGAATGATGCAACACACCTTTAAAAGAGAACACACACACACACACACACACACACACACACACACACACACACTATGTCTGTTATTCCTGTTCTGTTTGAAAAGTCTAAAAATGACCAGAGTCTGGTGTTTCAGTTGGTTTTTGCCTTTTTTCCCTCTTGTGATCAAATCCATGAACGTTTATTACAACCCAAAAAAGTCTGAACTCTGTTTAAAACATCAATCAAACCACAATCAGTAATCAATAATCAAACTGTTCATTGACTGCAGCTTCATGTGTTCATCTCCTTCATCCAGTCATGTGTTCACAAAGTGGTGAACCTCCATTCTCTATGATCGACTGAGCCTTTCCAGGATCAGCCTGTTTACCTGTGGAACGTTCAAACAGGTGTTTCTGGAGCGTTCCACATCTTTCAGCCTGTGAAACGTGTCGCTGCATCAGACTCACAATAAGCAGATATGTCTCACGTTGATTGTGCACATTGATGCTTTCGCTTGTTGTGATTGTTGTGTTTTACGTATTTATTTCTGCCACATGTTTAGATATTTGCGTCAATGAGCAGGTGTACCTAATAAAGTGGCCACTGAGTGTAAATGTATCAAGAATTATTAAATATTAATCAATAATCCGTCATTAATCGTCATCAGGTCAAAGCAACAGCAGCTGTCCTGCTGGTTTCGAGGGAACCAATGGAACACAGTGTGTCGGTGAGTGTCACACACACACACACACACACCCACACACACACACCCACCCAGGTGATAGGTGTGAGGTCAGAGGTCACAGACAGGTGGCCTCTGGATGATTTCCGTCTCTCAGGTGGATGAGCAGGTTCTGATCAGTCGTTCGCTGGTTCGGTTCCTGACGGCGTGCCCTTGAGCAGAACAACCCGTAAGTTAATGTTGTCTCATTGTCTCTGGATCCGCTTTGTGTCCTCTGTCCACCACCGTCTTTGGGGACCAGTTCCCACAGAAGTCCGTCCACCTGAATCCAGTTCAGTGTAAAAGACGTCGTTTTCCCTCCGTCCCATCCTCCGTCCTCACCAGCAGCTCATTGACTCAGTCGTCTGTCTCATGTTTGAATGTCTCCTCGTCACATTCATGTGTTCACATGATTCTCTTCTATCAATGTCAGTCATTGTGGACGGGTTAGGGTTAGGACGTGGACGTGGAGGCACCTGCACAAGCCTCATGTCACCTCCACAGACAGACGTGGACGTAGAAACAGCCTCAAACAGTCAGTCCTGCACCTCCTCTTACTGGAGAACAGCGAAGACGAGGAGGTGCAGTTTGACTTGGGCCAGATGTACGTGTGGTAATGAGTGTGTATGTGTGTGTATGTGTGTGTTAATGTGTGTAGATGTGAATGAGTGCCTCCAGCCGGGGCTGTGTGAGAACGGGATCTGTGTGAACACCAGGGGGAGCTATAGCTGTGTGTGTAGGGTGGGGTTCATCCTCGACGCCTCACATGGAATCTGCATCTGTAAGTAACACACACACACACACACACACACACACGCACAGCCGTCGGCTTGGGAATGAAATCAGGAATAAGGCAGACTCCAGATCAGGACGTCCTGAATCCATCTGAGCTCTAAAATCAAAAATCTGAAAACTGTCAATCGATCAGATCAGAACCAGCAAACAGCAGAAGTTCTCGCTCAGCAGAGAGTTCCTGAAACTCTTTGTTCCTCCGGAAACTCTGAAGGTCAGTGGACGTCTTTGTGAGTCTCACTGAGTCTCGTTGTGCCACTGAAGGTCAGCGGGTTCTTTGTTCCATGAGGCGTCACAAGAACTCTTTGTTCTGCTGAAAGTCGGCAGAATGTGAGTGAAGGTTGCTGCTCAGATGGGTTTGGTCCTGACTGGGGCTCTGCTTATTCTGACTGGCATTCGCTGAGGAGAAGGAGGAGGAGGAGGAGGAGGAGGAGGAGGAGGGTGGGTCTGCTGCAGGATGCTGGTCCGCCTGGTAACCAATGACAACGCTCTAATCAAAGCTGATTCATTAAGCTTGACATCGTCTTTTCTCTCTGCTGCTTCGAACTGGCTGGAAATGCTCATGGAGGGGTGTGTATACTGTGTATACTGTGTATACTGTGTGTACTGTGTGTGTACTGTGTGTATACTGTGTGTGTACTGTGTGTATACTGTGTATGCTGTGTGTACTGTGTGTATACTGTGTGTACTGTGTGTACTGTGTGTATACTGTGTATGCTGTGTGTATTGTCTGTATACTGTGTGTACTGTGAGTATACTGTGTGTATACTGTGTATACTGTGTGTGTACTGTGTGCATACTGTTAGTGTACTATGTGTATACTGTGTGTACTGTGAGTATACTGTGTGTATACTGTGTGTACTGTGTTTATACTGTGTGTGTACTGTGTGTATACTGTGTGTATACTGTGTGCGTACTGTGTGTATACTTTGAGTGTACTGTGTGTGTACTGTGTATGCTGTGTGTGTACTGTGTATACTGTGTGCATACTGTGTGTATACTGTGTGTGTACTGTGTATGCTGTGTGCATACTGTGTGTATACTGTGTGTGATGTGTGTATACTGTGTATATGCTGTGTGTATACTGTGTGTGTGCTGTGTGTATGCTGTGTGTATACTGTGTGTGTGCTGTGTGTATACTGTGTGTATGCTGTGTGTGTAATGTGTATACTGTGTGTATACTGTGTGTGTGCTGTGTGTATACTGTGTGTATGCTGTTTGTGTAATGTGTTTACTGTGTGTGTGATGTGTGTATACTGTGTGTACTGTATGCATACTGTGTGTATACTGTGTATATGCTGTGTGTATACTGTGTGTGTGCTGTGTGTATACTGTGTGTATGCTGTGTGTGTACTGTGTATACTGTGTGTGTTGTGACAGTGAACAGAAACATTTTAAAATCTGACCTTTGGTCCCCTGAAGGGATACTTATCTGCTTTCTGATCCTTGTTCTTCGTGGGGACCCCTGACTCCTCATAGCACTCTGAGGACCGATGGCACTTTTCACTTCATGTTCTAAAGAAGCTTCACTGACGAGCTCTGTGTTCCTGGTCCTGCTCCATTTCTCCTGCTCCTCATATCCAATCAGACCTCAGGGACGTTGAGGGCTGTGATGTCAGAGCTTGCTTGATTTGTGTTGCATCTCTGTCAAGGCCGTCCTGTTTGAATGCTGATTGGAGTCTGAATGGACCGGGGGAACAGCATGTTACTGATTCTGCATGCCGGGCTCTGCTGGCCTTAAGTCTATTTGGATTCCCAAATGAGCTTCAGAGTCTCTGTGACTCATCCCTGTTCTCCTGTGTGTCCTCCTGTGTGTCCTCAGCCCAGAGTGTGATATCAGAGGAGAAGGGTCAGTGTTACCGGGTTCTGGGCTCCGGTCAGGATCCATCCTCCTGCGCCCTGCCCATTGCCAGGAACATCACCAAGCAGATCTGCTGCTGCAGCCGAGTGGGGAAAGCCTGGGGGTCCGACTGCCAAAGATGTCCCTACTTTGGTTCAGGTTGGTTGCTGTGCCACTAGCCTGCAACGATAGCATACAGTCACTAACCGGACGCAGAGTTAACTCTCAGAGACTACAGATGATATCAAGTATCTGCATTGTTGCCCCCTTTGTGACCTTCTCAGTCAATTTGGCAGCTTTTTACACCTCTTAGCTTAGCATGACCTTTTAGCCACGCTAGCAGCCTTGCTCTAGAGATAATCAAGATCCCCTGAGGTTCCTGTTGGTGCCATCAGCTGGTAAAGGTTTTCTTAACATCTCCTCAATGAACTAGAACTTTGACACGAACGGTCGCCAGAGGATGAATTCTACTAGCTTTGGTGACTTTTCCTCTAGCGCCACCATAAGGCCAACATTGTAATTTGTCCAATACTTTAAGTTATGACCTAAATATCTGTAAAACATTCAGCGACAATGATGATCAGCCTCAGCTGTACACTGTGTATTGTGCTCATAAGATAATGCTAGCATGCTAACATGCTAAACATGTAAACAGCTGCTAGCATGACTGTAGACTCCTGTTTTTTGTTTTTTCATAAAAGCAAATGTAGATTAATATGTATTCTAGCTCCATTTTGAACAGCCTTCAGCTTCTTCAGCAGCAGTACTTTAAAGTGTGTAAACACTGGAGGACAGGCGTAATGTTCTGGTTCTGAATGTGTCTTTTTGAGAAGATCGGAAGGCGTTGTGTCCTCTCCTCTCTGCTGGAGAAGAAAGTGTGAATTAGTTTCTTTGGTTCTGGACATGAAATCTCTAATTCTTCCTCTTTGTTTCAGCTGATATGTTATCAGAATATTGTCCTCTCTGTCTCGTTCTCCAGTGGCCTTTAAGGAGATCTGTCCAGCCGGTCCCGGTTATCACTACTCACCTTCAACCCTTCAGTTCAACCAGAGAGTCACCGAGCATCTGGGGAGCCGAGGAGCTCAGCTGGTAACCCACAGCAATCAGGATAACCAGGGTACCTAATTTAGATCAAGTTAAAACAAACACTGTCTGACGGTGGTGTCAGTCCACTACTTTGGTCCAGACTGAAATATACTGAACTTCATCCACCCCTCCCCCGTCCAGGTCCAGGTCCAGGTTCTGGGTCTCACAGCAGCGGAGCCTCCAGGTCTCAGCAGAAACCCTCTGCTTCTGGAACGACTGCTGGTGGAGCAAGTACTTCAACTAGTTCTGCTTCAGGTGTCGGATCCAGTGTGGGATCAGCTGGTACCCACACAAGACCCAGTCCACCCCAGCCTCCACCACAGCCTCCACCCCGGCCACAACCCCAGCCTCCACCTCGGCCTCAACCCCAGCCTCCACCCCGGCCTCAGCCCCAGCCTCCACCACAGCCTCCACCCCGGCCTCAGCCCCAGGCTCCACCACAGCCTCCACCCCGCCCTCAGCCCCAGCCTCAACCACAGCCTCTACCCCGGCCTCAGCCCCAGCCTCCACCACAGCCTCCACCCCGGCCTCAGCCCCAGCCTCCACCCCGGCACCGTCCGGTGGACTTTCCCTCCTCCAGGCCTGTTCAACCTGGCAGTGCTGGCACCACAGCCACCCAGGAGAAGCCCCAGACTCCAGGCAGATCAGGGACCCAGCAGAACCGACCTGACCCTCCACCTTCACAACCAAGACCACAGCCTCCATCCACTGGCGGCCAAAGTAACCCAGAGCAAAATACTGCTTTTCTTTCAGTCTGCACAGTTTTATATTTCTGTTGTGTTTGAAAAGGAAATCTGACTTGAAACTAATTGATGGTGGCTGCACTCCACAAAGGATCAGTAGTCCTGGAGACTCTGGACGGACTGCTACAACCTGCAGGGTGGAGGGACCATCACCTTGCAGGTCGTGGTGGTCTCTCCAGATTCACCCTGATTGGTAGACTTTCAGCGAAAGGGGAAGGACACAAATATCATAAAGCTTCTTGAAAGCAGATTAACTTTCATCCTCTCTCCTCAGCAGGCGCTCGGACCCCCTCTGTGTCCCGGCCCGACCAACCGGCAGGCAGAGGGGACTCTCTGCCCGCTCCGGCCCAGCCGCAAAACCCCGAGCGCGGGTTGAGGCCCAGCGGAGGACTCCCTCCTCTGCAGCACAGACCAGCTGTCAGTCCGACGAGCCGAGTGCAGAGTGAGGACCAGCAGATCCCAGCTTCTTTATTTTAGTGGGAATTTCACCCCTGCAGCAGCTGATAAAAACATTGACACATAAAATGTGAAGAATATAATGTGTGTGTGTGTGTGTGTGTGTGTGTGTGTGTGTGTGTGTGCGTGCAGCGGCGCGAGGTGCGTG
This sequence comes from Chaetodon trifasciatus, assembly GCA_037975065.1. Taxonomy (NCBI): domain Eukaryota; kingdom Metazoa; phylum Chordata; class Actinopteri; order Chaetodontiformes; family Chaetodontidae; genus Chaetodon; species Chaetodon trifasciatus. The sequence continues at coordinate 8,236,134 of JBBMOE010000027.1, read as the reverse complement.
TAGCAGACCAGGTGTGTGTGGCCATGGCCGCTGTGTGGATCAGCCAGGTGGAAAACACACCTGTGTGTGTGATCAGGGATACCAGCCCAACTCTCAGCGCACGTTCTGCCAAGGTGAGCGCACGCACATACACACACACACACACACACACACGCACACACACACACACGCACACAAATCAGATGAATCATTTTACTGTCAAAACTGATGCGTGTTCATCTGTGTGTGTAGATGTGAATGAGTGTGTGCAGTCTCCAGGTGTGTGTTCGGTGGGAGAGTGTGTGAACTCGATGGGGAGCTACAGGTGTGTGTGTCCGTCTGGGTACAGGAGCAGTAGCCAGCAGACCAGCTGCCAAGGTGACGCCCACTTCCTGTTTGTCTCTGGTCACGTTGTTTGTGCTGAAGCTAACAGCGCCTTGTCTGTCCTCAGACATCGACGAGTGTCTGCAGAGTCCCTGCGTCAACGGCCGCTGTGACAACACGCCGGGCAGCTACAGGTGTGTCTGCCGCCTTGGTTATAGGCTCAGCGGAAACACCTGCACAGGTAAAGACACGTGATAGAGCTCGAGCATAGAGCAGCCTATGAGACTGGACAGAGCGTGATGTGTGTTTACATGTGGTGTTTCAGATGTGGATGAGTGTGAGGACCCTCTGCAGTGTCCAGGTCAGGAGTGTGTCAACAGTCAGGGATCATACCGCTGCGTGACCTGTCAGCCTGGATACAGACTGTTCAACAGGCTCTGTACAGGTGAGCACACCTGTTGTCCCCAAAGCCAAAGACATGAGACTAATTCTCCATTTCTGTTTGAGCTCATGTGACGTCTTTGTCTTTGTGATATTTAACTTTAGCTTCATAATGTGGCTTATTCTGTCATTGCTAGCCACACATAGCTTAGCATTAGCACATCACCTTTTAAATAGCCGGAGTTATGGAAGAAATGCTTTCTGTTGCTAGAGGCGATGTCACGTCATGTGGTCAGCTGACCTTTGCTTTCTTCCAAACAATGTTAGCACTTAATGTATACTGCGTTAGCATAGTAAAGTTGCTAATTATGAATGAGTTGTTATCACACACATTGTACAAAATAATAAAAATAGCTTGTAGCAGGAAGTTGTTAGCTTAGCTGTATCTTAGCGTCCCATTAGCTCCTCGGATCTGGATCCTGGTTTTTGTTTCGAGACCCGCTCATATTTGTTTACTCGTGACGAACTCGTCCGCTGAGCCTCCTCAGGATGTTGTTGTGATTGTCTGCAGACATCGACGAGTGTCGTCTGGCTCCCTGCTCCAACGGTCGCTGTGAAAACTCACCTGGAAGTTACCGCTGCGTCTGTCGCCATGGTTTCAAGCTCCACAACAACACCTGTGCAGGTAAAGCAGCAGTAGAGGAAGAAGTGCTCAGATCCTTTACTTGACTAGAAGTATCACTACAGCAGTGTGATATGAATATTTACACCACACATCCTCACACTTTGAGATGGATTTTGTTACCTCTGCACAGAGCTAGGCTAGCTGTTTCCCCCTGTTTCCAGTCTTTAAGCTAAGCTAAGCAGCTACCGGATGTGGCTTCATATTTACTACACAGACACGAGAGAGGAATCAGATTGAGCATCTGACGCCTTATGAGGTGTGTGTGTGCGTGTGTGAATGTGTGTGTGGTGTGTGTGTGTGCACGCTTAGATGTGGACGAGTGTGCAGAACTGTCTCAGTGTCCTGGCCAGATGTGTGTGAACACTGTGGGATCGTACCGCTGCATGTCCTGCCGACCAGGATATACACTGTCCAACAGACAGTGTGCAGGTATACACAGACACACACATGCTCACACACACACACACACACACACACCCACACACACACACTCTCATCCCTCTTCTCCCTCTGTAGATATCAATGAGTGTGAGAGCAGTGAGTCTTGTCCTGGCCAGCAGTGTGTGAACACTGAAGGGTCTTACAGCTGTGTGGACTGTCAGCAGGGATACCACAGTGTGAACAGAGTGTGTGAAGGTACACACACACGCACACACACTCCCATTTCCAACATCAATGTCAAAATGTTGTGATCTTGTTGTTAATGGAGAACTTTTTGACAAAAAAAAGCATGCGTCTGTTTGTGTGTGTGTGTCTGTGTGTGTGTCAGATGTTGATGAGTGTGTGCAGGCCTCTCAGTGTCCTGGTCAGCAGTGTGTGAACACTGTGGGCTCGTACCTCTGTGTGTCCTGTCAGCCTGGATACAGCAGCCAGGACGGATCCTGCAAAGGTAACACACACAGGCACACACACACACACACACACACACACACAGGTATACGCACCTATAGGAGCTCCAGGTGAAGAGTCCTTATGGCCTCCCTCTCTGCAGATGTAGATGAGTGTGCGAGCGTCGGGGCGTGCGAGGCAGACAGAGTGTGTGTGAACACCGTCGGCTCGTTCAGGTGTGACTGTCGGCCCGGGTATCGAACCTCCGGCCTGGGGAGGCTGTGCAGAGGTGAGCCTGCCGCTACCTGACCGTAACAGGATTCATATGAGCTGATGACTTGTTACACTTTTCATTTGTGTGTGTGTGTGTGTGTGTGTGTGCATGTGTGTCCATCCTCAGATGTTAACGAGTGTTTGGAGGGAGATTTCTGTTTCCCCAGAGGAGAGTGTGTGAACACTGCAGGATCCTACACATGTGTGTGTTCTCAGGGATTCACCCTGAGTGACAACAGGACTGTCTGCCTCGGTGAGTCACGGTGTGTGTGTGTGTGTGTGTGTGTGTGCACGCGTGTGTGTGCGTGTGTGTGTGTGTGTGTGTGTGAGAATTTGTTCTTTAATGGCGGCTCCGGTCAGGTTATCAGAGTTTTCCTTCACCAGGGAGGAACAACACTGGAGGCAACACTATGCTTTGATCTGATTGGCTGAAGTCAGCCTGTGACAGATGGCTCGTCCAATCACCTGCCAAGCATTCTTAAAGTGTCTCTTTTCCATCCGCTTTCCGTGGACGTCTTCCAGATGTTTCTGTGTAACAAACCAGCTGCTCGGATTCTTCTTAAGACTTTTGTGAATGAGAGCACAAACAGGAAGTGTGATGAACCGACGTGAGTGAGGTTACGAGAGGATCCTGCTTCATGTGTGTCAAAGTACTAATACTGCAGTGTACAAATACTCTGCTGCAAGTCAAAGATCTGCATTCAAAAGCGTAGAAAATGCAAATACTGTGTGTGTGTGCAGTGTGTGTGTGCAGTGTGTGTGTTCAGTGTGTGCAGTGTGTGTGTGTGTGTGCAGTGTGTATGTTCAGTGTGTGCAGTGTGTGTGTGTGTGTGCAGTATGTGCAGTGTGTGTGTTCAGTGTGTGCAGTGTGTGTGTGTGTGTGCAGTATGTGCAGTGTGTGTGTTCAGTGTGTGCAGTGTGTATGTTCAGTGTGTGCAGTGTGTGTGTGCAGTGTGTGCAGTGTGTGTGTTCAGTGTGTGCAGTGTGTATGTTCAGTGTGTGCAGTGTGTGTGTGTGCAGTATGTGCATTGTGTTTTCAGTGTTTGCAGTGTGTGTTTGCAGTGTGTGTGTGCAGTGTGTGTGTTCAGTGTGCGCAGTGTGTGTTCAGTGTGTGTGTGCAGTGTGTGTGTGTGTTCAGTGTGTGTGTGCAGTGTGTGTGCAGTATGTGTGTGTTCAGTGTGTGTGTGCAGTGTGTGTTTGCAGTGTGTGTGTGTGTGTGTGTTCAGTGTGTGCAGTGTGTTTGTGTGCAGTGTGTTCAGTGTGTGTGTGCAGTGTGTGTGTGTGTTCAGTGTGTGTGTGTTCAGTGTGTGTGTTCAGTGTGTGTGTGCAGTGTGTATGTTCAGTGTGTGTGCAGTGTGTGTGTGTTCAAATGTGTGTTCAGTGTGTGTGTGTGCAGTGTGTGTGTTCAGTGTGTGTGTGCAGTGTGTGTGTGTGCAGTGTGTGTGTTCAGTGTGTTCAGTGTGTGTATGCAGTGTGTGTGTTCAGTGTGTGTGTTCAGTGTGTTCAGTGTGTGTGTGCAGTGTGTGTATGCAGTGTGTGTGTTCAGTGTGTGTATGCAGTGTGTGTATGCAGTGTGTGTATGCAGTGTGTGTGTGCAGTGTGTGTGTTCAGTGTGTGTGTGCAGGCTCCTGGAGCTGGAAACTCAGCGTTCATGTTGTTCTGCTGCCAGCGGCTCACAGTTCAGGACTCTTCTGGTCCTGCTTAGACAGCTGAGGTAATGGTGATGTCATCGTCCCCATGACGATGCCTATGTGTGTGTGTGTCCCTGTTTGTAGATGTAGACGAGTGTGTGAAGCCGGGGGTGTGTGTGGACGGTCGCTGTGTGAACACTGAAGGCTCCTTCCAGTGCCAATGTCAAACCGGCTTCACCACCAACCCGGAGAAGACGGCCTGCCTTGGTACACACACACACACACACGCACACGCACACACACACACACACACACACACTCTGTGCTGAAGTTTTGAAGTGCCTGTCTCTGCGTTTCTGAATCTTCTAGATGTTGATGAATGCGTGTCATCCGGCGGCTCGGTGTGCGGCTCGCAGCGGTGTGAGAATACGATTGGTTCGTACCGCTGCTTCACTTCCTGTGACCCGGGCTACCAGGTCACACAGAGCGGCAACTGCATGGGTGCGTCTGACAGCACGTTACAACCACACACGCACACACACACACGTGATTGGCTGAAGAACACACTGACTCTGTGTGAAGGTCGACATTTCCTGCAGGTGTTTCACATTAAAAGCGTTCCAGGGACGAAAAGATTCTCATGGCCTTTAATGTGAAACTTTAGACAGGAAGTGTTGCACAAACATTAGGGGAACACAATGAAGCACACCGCTCTGATTCCACCTGTCCTCTCTCTGACAGACATCGATGAATGTGCCAATCAGACGGTGTGTGGAGACCACGCCCTCTGCCAGAACCTGATAGGAACCTACCTGTGCGTGTGTCACCAGGGCTTCACCTCCACCGCCGATGGAAAGTCCTGTGAGGGTACGTTAGTCTGCAGGAGGTGTCGGGTTTAGGTGGAGAGCTAACTGCTAACAGGCTAGCTCTGTGCGGACTCACACAGCTTATTAAAGGGAGCTCCTACCTGTTTCCAGGTGTGGGGGGCTCTGCTGCACACGTGCAGCCTTCAGTGTCTCAAAGAGACGAAGTGTCTGATGAATGTCCTCTAGTGATGTCACTTGAGTCTGACCTCTGTAGCTGCTGCAGGCTACATTAGCCGCTGCTAGCATAGCACGCTACAATCTCATGCACAGCTGTCCGTGATTGTTGCATTGTGGGTAATGTAGGCGGCAGGTTTTGACGGGAAGAAGAAGAAGTTCTGTTTATGCTCTGTCTCTCTCTCTCTCTGCGTCAGATGAGGACGAGTGTGTGTCTCTGCCCGGTGTGTGCGGTTCTGCTCGCTGCGAGAACGTCGAGGGTTCCTTCATGTGTGAATGTGACAGGCGAGGAGACGAGTTCGATGCCAGCAGCAGACGGTGTGTCAGCGCCGCTCGACCAGGTAGACGCCACCGACCGCGCCGAGAAACACCGTCCTGAAAAGACCGTCAGTTTGAGCGTCAGACATGTTTGTCCTTATCTTTCTTCTCTTGCAGCAGAGAGACAGCCTGGCTCCTCCTCCTCCTCCTCTTCCTCCTCCTCCCCTTCCTCCTCCTTCCATGTCAGTGTGGTCGAGCTGGCGCCGATGCTCCCCCCGCTCCCCGCGGCCCGTCCAGGTGAGCTGAGGGAGTGTTACTACAACCTGGCGGAGCGAGGCACCTGCAGCCTGCTGGCCACCAACACCAGCCAGCAGGAGTGCTGCTGCACGGTGGGCGAGGGCTGGGGGCTGGGCTGCCAGTACCACACCTGCCCGCCCGCAGACACAGGTGAGACACACAGGAAGTCAGCCTGCAGGCGGCGAGGCGGCACCATTCTGTCCTCTAGCGCCACCTTCAGTGTGATTAAAGCATCTGTGTGTGTGTGTGTGTGTGTGTGTGTGCAGCCGAGTTTCTGTCTCTGTGTCCCAGTGGGAGAGGATACGTCACCGCCAGCCCAGCAGCCTTCAGCTACAGAGGTACACACACACACGCACACACACACACACACACACACACATCTGTCACAGAGCAGAATCCTCCTTTGTTTCTGCCAGATGTGGACGAGTGTAAGCGCTTCCATCCGGAGGTGTGTAAGAACGGAGTGTGTGTCAACAACATCCCTGGATACAACTGCTACTGCTCCAGTGGATATGTGTACAACAGCACGCTGCTGGAGTGTGTGGGTACGTACACACACACACACACACACACACACACACACACACACACACAAGCATGCACACACACTCACCAGACTGTGAGGAATCTGTTTGTTGAGTCTGGAAACATTTTAGTCAAAAACTGTGTGAAGACATGAAGATGTGTGTCAATGTATGTGTGTGTGTGTGTGTTCATGTGTGTGTGTGTTGGTCTGTCTTAAACATGGAGGCCTGTGACATCATCAGTCAATTTGATCTAATCAGAATGCTCAACTGGTCTTTATAAGATGATGTCTGTCTCCCTCTCTCTCCCTCTGTCTCCCTCTGTGTCCCTCTCTGCCTCTCTCTCTCTGTCTCTCTGCCTCTCTCTCTCTGTCTCTCTGTCTCCCTCTGTCCCTCTGTCTGTCTCTCTGTCTCCCTCTGTCCCTCTGTCTGTCTCTCCTCTGTGTCAGATCATGATGAGTGTGAGGAGGAGAGCTGTTTTGGAGGAGTGTGTGTGAACACCGTTGGTTCGTATTACTGCAGCTGTCAGCCTCCTCTGGTGCTCGATGACACACAACGCAACTGCATCAACTCCTCCCACCTCACTGTGGGTAAGACACCTGCCTGCTCCTCCTCCTCCTCCTCCTCCTCCAATCGCTGCCTGTCGCTCCTCCTGTGAGCAGGTGTGTGAACGTGTGACAAACTGTGGTTTCTGCTCCAGATGAGAACCTGTCGGTCTGCTGGCAGCACGTCACCGCCGACCTGGTCTGTCAGAGTCCTCTGCTGGGGGCTCAGGTCACCTTCATGGACTGCTGCTGTCTGTATGGGGAGGGCTGGGGGATGGAGTGCGCCCTCTGTCCCTCCACAGACTCCGGTGAGTCCCCCACAGGACACACTTCACCAGCTAAAACACATGAACCACGACTCCAGAACTGAAGGTAACCCTGAAGAGTCTGGAACTGGACTGATGTGGTCTGATCTGGTTTGTACTGGCTGAAGGCACGAGATCGTTTTTTAGAAAACAAACAGTTCTGATGAAATAAAAGCAAGAATGAGTTTTAAAGCAGCTCCTCACCTGCTCCGCCTCGTTTTCAGGTGAAAGGTCACTTGGGAGATTTCTCCCTGGTTTCTGGCTGCAGGTTTGAGACCTTTTTGTAAACCTGGACTTTGGTGAAAATCTCACTTCCTGTCTGTCTGTCTGTCTGTCTGTCTGCAGAGGACTACGCCAGCCTGTGCAGCTCGTTCCTTCCTCTGTTTCCTGAGAGTTTTCCAGAATCCAGCAGACCAGAAACAGGAGTGAGACCAGGAGCTGGACGAGGAGGAGGAGCGGGTGAGTTTATCCATTTTTCTTCTTTCTCGTCTCTTTTTTGAAACGTTTTCACTCATTTAACTCCTCTTCTGTCCTCCTCTTCTGTCCTCCTCTCTGTCCCTCTCAGCTCCTCCGTTCTTCCCTCCCTACAGTCCGGACTCCTTCCCTCCGGCCGTGGTTCCCGGCAGAGACTTCGGTCCAGACTACGATGATTACTCTCCAGCAGGGGGCAGCAGGTCCAGCTTCAGAGGGAGGACGCCCGCCACCTTCAGCCTGCCGGACGGAGCCTATCGCAGGCCGGAGTACAGGTGAGGACGCGTCCACGTCCTGCTCAGCTGACGTTTGTCACCTTTTGGTCTGAAGTCTCAGATTTTAAATTCAGCTCAGCTGTTCCTTTACGTTGTATTGCTCTTCAAAATAAAAGCATCCTCTGATGTTTCTGTTTGTCTTCAGACAGTATTGATCTTCATCAGTAGAATGTTTCTGATCAGCCTCGAAAAACTGTTTCTAAACTGATTTCATGTAAATTAGTAAGTTAAAACAGCTGATAAACACGACAGAGAAAATAGAAGCACGAAAATATAATTATGAACACTGAAGATGTTAACGAGCAGGTTTGTAGAGAAGCATCATCATCATCATCATCATCATCATCATCATATCAGGCTGATGTCTGTCTGTCTTTCTGTCTCTCTCTGTCTCTGTCCGTCTGTCTGTCTCTCAGTGCTGGTTACTACTCTGAAGGAGACTTCGGCCCCTCCGATGGCTCCCCCCCCAGACCTCCGTCCTTCAGCCTCCCTCTGGACCCCCGGGGTGAGAGGGCATTCGGAGCCCGGCCTCCTCCCCCGTCCCGGTCCGAGGGGTCTCCTCTCAGCCTGGCCCCTCTGCCCGGCGCTCCCTACCAGGAGCAGGAGGAGGAGGAGGAGGAGGAGGTGGCGTGGAGGCCGGGCCCACCCTTCCCTCCCTTTACTGAGAGGAGCAGAGGAGGAGGAGCAGGAGGAGCACCGAGGAGGGTGTTTGAGAGTGAGTGGTGACACGTCAGTCGTCACGTATGAACACGTGATAAACGTGTTCATTACATGTTAATGTCTTCTTCTCGTCTTTCAGGGCGCTATGAGTCCTACGCTGGCCTGAGCGCAGCAGAGGATTGTGGGATACTGCACGGCTGTGAGAATGGCAGGTGTATTCGCGTTGCTGAGGGATACACCTGTGACTGTTACCAAGGATACGAGCTGGACATGACCTCCATGACGTGTATCGGTACGCAGAGATGTTAGCGTTAGCATTGAGGTTCGACCAGTCGGCCCCCCGCACTGACCTTCATCAAACCTTTTCTGTGTGTGTGTTCGCAGACATAAACGAGTGCGAGGACGGCGTCCGTGTGGACTTCCCGTGCATCAACGCTCGCTGCGTGAACACCGACGGCTCGTTCCGCTGCGTCTGCAGGAGAGGATACGTCATGTCCCGCAGACCCAACCACTGCGTGGCCGCGTAGGCCGGACCGCACCGGACCGAGCTTGATTAGACCAGTCTGAACTGGTCTAGACAATCGAGACTACGTCTCGGCAGACTGGGCTAAACTACGTTAGGCTAAACTGGCTCGGGCTTTATTATATGACCAGATTTGACAAACTGGACTTGACCAGGCATAGAGGTTCTGGACTAAAGGACTGCACTAAAGGTCACAGCTGGTCCCTCACGGTGCACTTGAAGTCCTTATTCTCTGTGTTTATATGTCAGGGGGTGACGAGACATTGTCCTGCAGTTTGGGGGACAGAAAAGCAAAACACTTCCTGTTGAAATGACCACGGTGAACCGGGACCAGCATCAGCTGATGGTGTCAGAAAGTGACACCAGCTCAAAAGAACTAAAAATGTTTGTGTGAGGAAATATGATGATGTTACCATTTTTACCGTTTTTACCGTTTTTACTGTTTTTACCGTTTTCTTGACTAATGAGGTTTTGTCATAGGGTCTTCGTACAGTTCGTTTTTTATCTGTCTCTTTATAATGTTCGTGGTTTGGGAGGACCCATTGTGCTGCTGAGTTTTTAACGTCACTTGGAATTTCGAAGCTAGCAGGTTAGGCTAAGTAGCTAGTTAGCCCGGCTTACTTACGTTAGCACTGATTCCCTCTGGGTGTTATTTTCAGTGCTGTTTTTGTCCTCATGGAAAGGACCTGGCCTTGCTAACGCTAGCTGTCTCTCCTTCGTGTGTCCAGGTGTGGTGACAGTTCATCGCGTTTGACGCTCGTTTCCTGTTCAAATCCTGACGTGAAGTAGCGTACCAAATAATTCTAGACAAACACTGATGATGTGCCGTTTAGATAAAAAAAAAAAAGATTTTTGGTCCAAAGTCCTGCTTCATCATAACAACTAACTAATTAGCTTAATATCCACTAATTAGAGTCAGTGTATGCTCAGTAAGGTCCACCATCAGCTGATTCTGGTCTCAGTCTTCAGTGCTCATTGGATCATGTGTTCACTATTAAAATGAAGAGGGAGTTAACGAATAACGTACAAAGATTGATAAAATGACACCCAGTCTGAGCCAGTCTAGCCCCGTTTAGTCCAGGTTGAAACCAGAAGTAGACTCCAGGCTAACTCTGATTAGCCTTGTAGTGCAAACCAGGCCGGCTTCCAGCCCTGCAGACTCTGTCCGGATGTTCATTGTAAGGAAAAGTCTGGTGGCTTATTTTCAGTGGGAGGAAGGTGTTTGGAGACATGAGCTGTGCAGTAGAAGAAGAAACGGTTGTGTGTGTCATTGTTTGTTAGCAAACTAACCCGACGTCACTGGATGACACCTGCAGAGAAACACTGAGCTCAGATCAGCTGAGAAACAACAAAACTTATCACAAATATAATCAGAATATTTACAGCGTAAAATATATATAAACACACGAAAAGCACCAGGTTCACTATTTACACCAAACTGCTCAGTACAACAAAGATATGAGGGTCATCTGGAGACAGAACCAAGGAAGAAATAGCTTTAAATACAACAATACAGCCTGATGTGTTAGCATGATAGCTGCCTCATTGTACACAACAGAAAGGCTATGCTAAGTTAGCAACCAAGATGTGACATTTGTTGCTCCTCATGAAGAAACTACAGTGTGTTATGATGCAGAAATTCATTTCATCACACCTCATTTGTAATGACCAGCTAGCTAGAAGCTAAAAGCTAAGGTCAGCGTGCTCGCTAGCTGTTAGCTCACTGGCTAACAAATGTGTGAGCCTGTACATTAAAAAAGGAAAGTCTTAGCTGATTCATTTTCTTTGTTCAGTCATACATTCTGGCAGCGTTCGTTAGCTAGTTAGCCGTTAGCTCAATAGCTAACAAACCTGTCGGTTTAGCCTGTACATTAAAGAGTGAAAGTCCCGGTTGATTCATCTTCTTTGTTCAGTCATTTTTTCTGGCCATGTTAGTTAGCTAGTTAGCTAGTGAAGCATCTGTCAGGATGAAATACTTAAATCACTTGATTACACTTTAATTTGATTTCATGTTTTTTATTTTACGCCTTCCTAAACATGAGACTTTTAATCATTACTGATTGATTATTGATTACCTTATGGGTTGACTTTTCTAAATACTAAATGTGTTGATGGATTTTCATGTTTGTTGACCATAAATTCAGTCATGTTGTGTATATAATAATTCTTCCTCATTAATCCTTCTCGTTACTAAATGATTGGAGCTGTCGGAGCGTCGTGAACGTGACGAATGTCGGTGCCTGAAGTTTGATGTGTAACGTGCACTGTTCTCACTGTTTTCTCTGTTTCCACGCAGGAGATTTTGTATATTGTTTAATTTTCAGTCTGGTGTTTCGCAGTTGTTAATTTTTATGGCTAATGATTCACTTTTTTATGGTTGTTTGTATGACGGGAAATGGAAATATATTTGCACACACTTTTACTGAAAGCCGTTTATTGTTTGTCTTGTTTGACACAGAGCAGAGAGGATATGAGAGGCGGTGGCAGGGCGAGCCTGAAGGTTGCTGGTTCAAATCCCACCTCCAGCTGCTGAAGTGTGGTCAGGGAGGAAGTGAGGTGCAGCGGGTCAGTTTCAGTGTGTGGAGGAAGGGCAGATCAAAGTATGACTGCAGGTTTTTAGTTTTCAGAAAGACAAGCGAATCAGATGACTTGCTGGTGACACCGACCAATAGGAGCGCAGAGCGCTCTTTACCTGTAAACACAATGCTGTTGAGCTTCAAGGTGGAACTGATGGGAATCTGCACTAGCATGTTGCTAACAGCTAGCCTCACGTACTGAGTGTTTGTTGTGGTGGAGTCACCTCAGGTGATACTCGCGTGCTCATCAGCTCTAATCCTCCACCTGGCTCCATAACCTTAATGCCTGCACTGTTTATGTGGATCCGGGCTCTAAGCCTCTTTATGTTGTAGGCCAATCTGTCCACACACAGCACACACACCTTCACCTCAGGCAGCATTAATGGGATTACAGAGGTTCACCCAGTACTGAGGCTGAAACTGTGAGCCAGCGGAATATCAGCTTTCACTTCCACTGCAGCGCTGAGAGACTCACCACTGCAGGTATTACACACACACACACACACACACACACGCGCACGTGCACACACACACAATGCATTACAAGCTTCGGCTGATCCCAGTGAGAGGTGAGAATGAACAAACTGCAGCACTGAGCTGTGAAATTCAGACCTGAAAGAGACAAAACATGAACATTTCTTTTAAAAAATAGTCCCTCCCTGCACAAACTGTGTGTATACAGTACATATACATATATACAGCACGTACTGCGTTCAAGCAGTACAAAAGTATTAGCATCAGAATACCCTTAAAGTACCAGAAGTAGTAAAAGTTCTGGCTAATTTGAAAATGATCTACGTAGAGATTCTGATGACTGATGCATTCATGTGTTCATCGCTTTAATGACTTCATGCTGCTCAGTAGTTTAACCTTTAATAACACTGAATAACTTATTCTGTTTTGAGGAAAAAGTCAAATATTTCCCTCTGAAATGTGTAACATAGCAGAAAATTCCACCTGTGCAGGTGTCACAGCCAAAGACCTGCAGGAGGACCTGATGAAGGCCAGAAGTGAAGTCTGAGCACAGATTTGAGCCTCATCGCACCCAAAAGAAGATGAAACATCGAGCCTGTAGAGTTCTGGACTGATGAGTCTGGACCAGTCTGGACTAGTCTGGACTAGACTGGACCAGTGTGGACCAGCGGAGAACAACCATGAGTCAAGCATGGACCCCGTTCCTGGTGAGTTATTATTCATGCGCAGCAGTGACGGTCAAACACTCGAAGCTCCTGTGAGACGAGAACCAGCAGGAGGATCCTGAATGTGAGACCCCTCTGGGACCAGGACCAGGTCCCCCAGCCTGCGGTCTGAACCTCAGACCAGAGGCAGCGTTAGCCGGAGCAGCGTTTGTTTTGCTGAGCCGAGCACTGACTCAGAGCGCCGCTGACCCAGATCTGATGGAGGTGAGTGGGTCAGCCGTGAGAACGCCGTCAGGCTCTCGGAGGATTTCGCAGCCTGAGTGCAGATCGACTCGTTCATCTCAGGATATTTTTACTCAGATTATCTCGCTGCACTCGAGGATCGTTTCACCGCTCTGCTGAGAAAATATGAAGCAAAGACTTTCTTCTTTTTGTCAACTGACCAACGTGAAAACTGCAGTACTCATCAGTACCTGAAGTACTTCATGTTCACGATGAGCGTTTGGTCTGTGCGTGCAAAATATAGCACCAAACTCTCATGACATGACGGCGACTTCAAGCAACCGACCAATCAAAACACAGCATGAAATGATGATCAACACACCGACCAGACCGGACTGAACATGGAGGCTGCAGGGCGAGAGACAGACAGAGAGACAGACAGGCAGACAGAGAGACAGGTGGACAGACAGACAGACAGGTGGACAGACAGAGAGACAGGTGGACAGACAGTGAGACAGGTGGACAGACAGACAGGTCTGGTTATGCAGCTCTTATGAAACAGCAGATGTAGGTGAGACTGATCTGAGCTGCCTGAGGGTGAGATTAGGACATGGTGTGTGTGTGTGTGTGTGTGTGTGTGTGTGTGTGTGTGTGTGTGTGTGTGTGCGTGCGCGCATTTCTCACATCCTGTTGTGTTAGAAAGTGCTGCTTCAGCATCCTCACACACACACACACACACAGAGTGTTGATCAGGTGTGTTAATCCTCGTCTCTGTTTCACCTGAAGCCTCACATGTGTCAGTGTTTCCTCTCAAAACGTCTTCCGTGGACACTCTGTCCCTCTGTCGTCTCTCATGTCCGGCTCGTCCTCAGACTGTTAAAAGTCACTTTGATGACCAAATGTTTCCTTTGTTCCTGCTGTGAGAGAACGTTCACTGAGAACCTCGAAAAGATGTAAAATACGTGAAAACTGCTCGTTTTTACTTCTGAAACAAAAGATCCCGTTCGTTCCTAAACCGCCTCTTAAAGTCCTTTAAACTGGACACCGCTCTCCACCTCGAGCGCTGATCAGGTTAGCCACACATGCTAACGACACGCTGTCTCTTTATTCTGAGATTAAAACAAAAATAACGAATAATTCACTTTATTTTATCAGAAAACTGTCGTCTGGTTCCTGTTGCTCACTCTGATGAAAACATGTTTATTTGTTGTTTTTTTGTTTCACACCTTTTCAGACTAATTAATGAAGATTTGATCTCCAGGATGTTTCTGTGCTTTTAGGACTAAATACTGAACCTCCTTATTAGAATTTAATGTTTTTGTCCAGAAGCTGCTCAGAGGACGCGACTGTTTGAGGAAAAGTCGTTAAAAAAATGAACTTTGTGGATTTCTTCCGGTCCGGCGGTCGCGCGGCGGCGGCGGTGGCAGCGGCGGCGGCGTTGACTCACTCTGAAACGTTTCAAAGCTGCAGCTCGACATCAGCACAGAGGACGGTGTCCTACATCTGTCACTGTCCAAATCAATAGAGATGATAGAAGAAGAAGAAGTCAATCCTGTGTGCAGACTGCTGATGCCGCATGCTGATTGGCTGCTCCAGGCCACGCCCCCTCCCTCCTGTCCTGTGGACAGACAGATAAATAAGAGCTCCGGGCTTCATGTCTGTCCGTCGTCTGCAGGAGATACTTCAGGGAAGCTTTTCATCTCCTGCTGGTCAGAAAAGCCTTTTTCACCAACTGTGAACTGGGTCAGTGAACTCACCGCCGAGGCCTGCTGAAGGCTGCTTTTTGGATGTGGATTTGTCAAACGGCTGCAGGTCTGAAGTTTTTGTTTGAGGCTGTGGAAGCTGATCTGGGATCAGACTGAGGATGGAGCTGAAGGACTTCTGTCTGACAGACGACTGTCACTTCATCAGTCCACCGCGGTGAGAAACACAGCTTCCTGTTCTCTGCTTCTTCTTCTTCTCTTCTCCCAAACGCTTTGAGATGAAGTTCATTAAATGTCTCAACAGCAGCACCAGGATCAGTTTTTAAGCTCTTAAATTAGAGGGTCTGAATTAAATGTGGTTCTTAAAGAAGTTTGAACGACACGAACATCAAATACAACAAACTTCAGAGGAAAATGACTTTAAATTGACCAGAACCAAAATGTTTTTAAGGACCTGAAACTCTGAATGAGCTCATGAATCTTCATGTATTAGTTGATCATGTTTGGATTAATAATCTGTGAAGTGAAAATGAAATGTTTCCCAGCATGTTTTATTTTGAAAGTGTCACTGCATGTTGTTTATTATTGCTAACTTGACTGGAGCTTGTGAATGATTCAGACGCTTCGTTTTGAGGGCAGCTCTGTTCACTTCCTGTTCTGCTGCTGATTAAAACCTCCAAATTTCCTTTAAGTCAAATCATGTTTCCAGATAAATTCAAGGTGACCTTCATCATCATCAAGGTGACCTTCATCATTCGAGGCTTTTATCAGATCTGAGTCATCAAACACTTTCAGGACCCTTCAGGTTAAAAGGATCAACTTTTAAAAGAAGAATTTAAAAGAAGAGAAACAGACTTTTACTCTGAAAATCTCTGATTTGTCGCTGCTGCTGATCGTTGACTTTCAGATGTTTCATCTCACACTTTTCTTCCTCCTCAGCCTCCTGGAATCCTCCTCCTCTTCCTCCCCCTTCTCGTCCCCCGCTGATGAAGCTCGGTCTCCGGCCTCCTTCCCCCTCTCCTCCCCCCTCAGCCCCTCCCACTCAGTCTTCGTCCTCCCCAGCCCGGCCTCCTCCTCCTCTTCCTACAGCCTCCTCTGTGGGGCGCTGGACCCCGACTCCCCGACAGGATCTAGTTCCAGCGGAGGAAGCGTGGAAGGCGGCGGCGTGGCGTCGGAGGCTTCGGTGCGTTTTTCGATGTCCCAGTCGGGTTCGTTCTCAGCGCAGGTAACCACGAACACACACACACACACACACACACACACACACACACTCACTCACTCACTACAGCACAATGTAGATTCATCCGCCGCTGAAAGTAGTCCCAGCAGCTGCTCTACTTCCTCATATGTTTTATGTGTGAGGTGTTTTTAAGCATTCATGCCTCCAGCAGTAACCAATGGGCTTCGAGCTGAGAGCCACAGACAGGAAGTACTGAGAAATGGACCACAGAGTAACCGCTCACATGTCTGGTTGACAAACTGCTGCAAGCTAACCGCTAACACACTAGCTTGCCGGGTAGCGTTGGTTTTCCAGCCAACTTCAGGTGAAACCACGCCCACTTTGGTCGAGGCTTTTGTCGTACAGAAGTGGGCGTGGTTTCAGCTGATGCAGGTGGGAAAAGGATGGACATGCTAATGCTAATGCTAATGAGTCACAATATCTGGCTGAGGTTCTTCATGCTGAAGGTCTCTGGGCGCTCTGTCATGGCGGCTTCCTGTCGGTCAACAGCACAGACTTGAAATGTTTCCTCCCTGCAGGTGGACTCCATCCTGAGGGGCGACTACCTGACGCCGATGGGGGCCGTGGGACCCAAGAGGCTCTGTCTGGTGTGCGGCGACTTCGCCTCCGGGTATCACTACGGGGTGGCGTCCTGTGAGGCCTGCAAGGCTTTCTTCAAGAGGACCATACAAGGTGACGGCGGCGTGAATCATCAGAGGATTAACGAGCAGAGCTGATCAATACAGCAGCTCCCTGCATTGATTACTGTGTGAAGCTGTGAGCTCACTCATCAGCTGCTGCATTCAGAACATTGATCGATCAGTTTATACTCAGGTTCTGTGCTCAAGTACACGTTTGTAGTACTTGCAAATAGAGAAGTTCAATGAGGCATGTACTCAAGCACAGTACGAGTATTAACATTTCATATTCTTTGTACTTCTACTCCATTTCCTTTATGACGACTTTATGATTTGAATCAAAAAATAAAATATTCCATGTTTTTCGACATAATGAGTACTTTTACTTTTGCTACTTTAAGTGTATTCTTTAAGTGTATTTCATGCTACTGTGTTCTGGATGCGGAATGAGGAATAATCCCCACAGTGCGTCTCTGACTGAGGACGTGATGTCACTGACGCTCCTGCATGTACTTCCTGTTTGTGGTTACCTAGGCAACATCGAGTACAGCTGCCCAGTGATGAACGAGTGTGAGATCACGAAGAGAAGAAGGAAAGCCTGTCAGGCCTGCCGCTTCCGGAAGTGTCTCCAGGCCGGGATGATGAGGGAGGGTACGCCATGCCCACAAAACGACACTAAACACACAAAATGACCACAAAAATACACAAAACAACACAAAAACACACAAAACGACCACAAAAATACACAAAACGACATAAAACAACAGAAAATTACCACAAAGAAACATAAAATGACACAAAACGATGACAAAAACACACCAAACGACCACGAAAAAACACAAAACAACCAGAGAGAAACACAAAATGGGAAACGGTGTGAAGGACAGCAGCTGACAGGACGTCCTCTCTGTGTCGCAGGTGTCCGGATTGACCGGGTGCGAGGAGGACGGCAGAAGTACAAGCGGCGGGTGGAGGCTGGCCTGGGCTCGTACCTCCACCCCGTCAGCAGCAGTGCGTTCGCGCTCCTCCATCTTTTTTCTGCTTATTCTAACGTCTCACTTCCTTATTTCACTTCCTTATTTCCTGTCTTTCAGGAAACAAGGTCGTTTCCCATTTGCTGCTGACTGAGCCCACCCCCCTGGCCGCCAATCAGGACGATTCGACCAATGACAGCAGCCTGCGGACCCTGCTGACCCTCTGTGACCTCCTGAACCGGGAGCTGCTGGTTCTGATTGGCTGGGCCAAACAGATCCCAGGTACGCAGTGCAATCACCTGGAGGGTGAAATGATCCTACATGTTCAGAGACACACCTGAGTGACACCCGCTCTGCCCCGCCCCTCCCAGGTTTCTCCGGGCTCTCGTTGGTCGACCAGATGTCACTGCTGCAGAGCGGCTGGATGGAGGCACTGCTGGTGGGCGTGGCCTGGCGATCGCTGGGCGCAGCGGGGGAGGAGCTCGTGTTCGCCGGAAACCTACGGATGGACGAGGATCAGTGTCGAGCCGCCGGATTGGCCGACCTGTACGAGGCGCTGCATCACCTGACGGCCAAATACCGGGCGATGAACCTGAGCGCCGAGGAGGCGGTGACGCTGAAGGCCATGGCGCTCGCCAACTCAGGTACACGCACGCGCACAGGCACACGCACACACACTCACACCTAACTAATCAACAAACAGTGTATTAAAAAATACAAATATCAAATCCAGTGTGGAATGTAACAAAGTACATTTACTCAAGTACTACTCTTTGTGGTACTTTTATTTTAACTTGAGTATTTCTGTGTACTACTACATTTGACTTCTTCTTCACTTCATTTGTTTCATTACTTACTTCGTTTTTACTTTACAAATGAAGATTTTACATGAAGTGAAAAGTAATAGTACTACTAATACTTCAGCCACAGAAAACTTCAGTACTTGTACCACATGAAGCTGAGAGTACTTGAGTACTTTGATATTTCCTGTGAACTGACACAGTAGCCTGCAGAGCTGCCCGACACAGATAAAAACAGATTGGTGGGGGGTCTGAACGTATTGATCTCAGAGGAGTGCTTATTGATATTGATCAGAGGCTGAAGTGTCAGTATTGATCGTCTCAGGGGGGCGATCAGACCTGTTGTTGGATTCTGGTGTTATTCCATAATTGTCTTCAATAAATCTCACATTTAGACCCAAACCAACGTGTTGGTCTGTTTCTACTGTCTGACTTCCTCTCTGACTTCCTGTTTGACTTCCTCTCTGACTTCCTGTTTGACTTCCTGTTTGACTTCCTGTCTGACTTCCTGTCTGTTGCTCATTAGTTCTTACTGAAAACGTTCATCTTCAAAAACTCAAATATTAGTTTCATGTTTAAAAACTCAGTAATGTCCTCAAGTCTTAATCTTAATCTTAGTCTTAAAACAGCTGTGTGTGTGTGTGTGTGTGTGTGTGTGTGTGTGTGTGTGTGTGTGTTCATGGTGATGAAGGAACAGTGATGTGTTTGAATGGAGGTCAGGATGAAGATCGATCAGCTGTGATTCACACTGAGCTGCTTGGAGGGTCGATGCTAACAATGCTAACGATGCTAACAGTGTGTGGACAGCTGTGTGTTAGTTTATCAGAAACATCTGACACTGTCCTGCTGAAGCAGTGCATGATGGGACACTGGTGGGTCCCTCCAGCTGAAGTCTGGTCAGTCTCCCACCGTCTGAGCCTCGGATCAATAAACTGTATTGATAGACTCCGTTCCGGATCTATAAACTGTTAACTGTCTGCTGTGTGTGTGTGTGTGTGTGTGTGTGTGTGTGTGTCTCTTAGTTTCTCTGCTAAGTCCATTAACTGAACATCAATAGTTGACACAATGGAAGACGACGCTCGTGTGTATATGTGTGTGCGTGTGTATGGGTGTGTGTGTGTGTGTGTGTGTGTGTGTGTGTGTGTGTGTGTGTGTGTGGGTGTGCGTGTGCGCGCGTGTGTGTGTGTGTGTGTGTGTGTCTGTCTGTCTGTTTCAGGCTGACCTTGACCTTGGCCGTCTCGTGTCCTCTTTGTGTCCTCATCAGTCGTCCATCTGAACATACATACATACAAACATTAGAAATCTCCTCAGCAGCATCAAACAGGACTTTAAGAGTACTTTTACTTCAAAGCTGTACTTGATGTCCTCCTCTGAGTGTCCTCTTTCGCTCTGTCCCGTCAGACGCCGACCCGGTGGACTGTCCGGACTCGGTGCAGCGGTTCCAGGACGGGCTCCACGAGGCCCTGCAGGAGTACGAGTCGTCGCGCGGCGAGCAGCGCCGGGCGGGCCGCCTGCTGATGAGCCTCCCCCTGCTGCGGCAGACGGCCGACCGAGCCGTGCAGGCCTTCCTGCGGCTGCGCCGCCGCCGCCGCGTCCCCCTCCACAAACTGCTGCTGGAGATGCTGGACGCCAAGGCCTGAACCGGACTATATGTCACCCTGTGACCAGGATCCTGAGAGGACCGACTGTATCTGGCTTCAACGCTACCATTTGTCATCACTGCCGTTACTGGAGGTGGAGCTAAGCCCCGCCCCCGACCAGCACGCCACACCTGGACACTGCTGCTGTGCTATGATTGGAAATCACTTTTTGGGGGCGGGGTTTAGAGAAAATAATCAGTGGATGAACACACCTTCACCTCATGTCCTTCATCATCATCATCATCATCATCATCATCGCTGTCTGAACCAGAACACTTTTTCATAAAGTTTAGAATTTCAATCTATTTTTGTAAACAGACGACGTTTTAATGTTGTGAACTTTTGTTTGTCTCAGTTTCTTCTTTAGTTTTCATGTGTAATGAGTTCATTAAATGCTTTTGGAATAAAATCAAGATTTAATGAGTCGATTCTTTGATTTTTTTAATAATATTAAAGAAACACGATCACAGAAACGACGTGAGGCGTCGAACAGCTTTCCATAAATATGAAACATCTGAGTTCAGCCGTTAACAGAACTGGATCAATAAAGTTTCATGTGAAAAACAGACAAACAGGAAGAGTTCAAAGCCACAAAGGCTGCATTCACAGGCTGTAGGAAACCAGGAAATCCAGAAAAAAAAAACATTTTAATTACAAGAATGTGAAAAAAGAAAACCGACTGCAGCGAACAAGTAATCAGATTATTCGTTAATCTCGTTAATAAACGTGAAAAGCAGCTCGTTTGGTGTTTTAGAGAAAATGATGATCATTTCTTTGCTGTTTGTTTATTGACTGTTTGGTCAGTTTAATGTCATCAAACAGCAGAAATGTTCCAAAAACCAAAAATATTTAGTTTCCAATTATAGAAATCAGAAAAAAAAATCGAGTTTTTGAACAACTGATGTCATTAATCAATCAATTAATTAATTAATAAAGTGAAAGAAATTCAGGTCCCAGTCAGACTTTAAAGGTAAAATCTGCAAAGTTTAATAAATAAAATCAGACATTTGAAAATAATGAAATCAAATAATTGATTATGGAATCAGTTCCAATCTCTGATTGGTCGAGCAAAAAGGAAAATCATTCTGTGACTTTAAATAATCAATAATCATTTTCCATCATTTTCACTCAAAAATACCAAAATATTCCTTTTTTTCCAGGTAAAAAACAGAAAATGTTCGACTTGTACGTCAATTTATTTTGTGTGTTTACAGAGAAAATAATGGTCAGATTAATCAATAATCAATCAATAATGACGATAATTGTTGGCTGCAGAGACAAACATCAGAAAACACGAAGTTCACGAGGACACAGATGAAAGACGGCAGCAGGAGACACGTTGGACTGACAGGAGGTTTGGACGCTGGACGAGCTGCTTCCTGTAACGTCAACACTTCCTGTTACAGGTCTGAAGTTTCCTCACAAGCTTCCTGGAAAGAACGACGTTCTACGAGACGAGTTTTTCCATCGTCACATTCAGAACCGTCATGTCTCAGTACAGCGTTTCACTGGACCCAATACTCATCCTTACTTCAGTAAGAGTACAAATACCACAGAGTACAAATACTCTGTTACAAGTAAAAGTCCCGCATTCTAAATTTTACTGAAAAGTACAAGAATCAAAACATACTTCAAGTACCAAAGGTAAAAGTACTCTTTATGCAGGACTTCATATTACTGGATTATTGTTGTTGATGTATTCATGTGTTCATCACTTTGATGTGAAGGAGGAACTGAATTTATCTCCAGGGATCAATAAGTATCATCTAATAGTAGATATTAGTTGACTGATCAGAATGTTCAGAGTAACATGAAGTAAAAAGTACAAATATTTTGTAACTTGTTTCCATTAAACGAAGTTCTTTCCAGATCATCGCTGAGACTCACAGATGCAGGTGTTCATGTGGCAGCACAGCCAACACCTGATTGGCTGTGCCGGTGAGGCGTTCAGGCTCGGCTCGGCGACCATTCAACGGACAGAAGACGGTGTTTTTTTGTTCAGGGTGAAAAGACGAACTTAAAAAAATAAAGTTTCTATACAAACTTCTAGAAAAAGATTCTGGTTAGAAAGATTCAACGGGTCAAACTTTTCGTCTCTGCTGGTTAAGAAAAAGCTAAAAACGAGCTGCGACGCACAGCAGCACCATCCGTCCAGTGTTTGCGTCCCATGTTCACCGTCTTTTAGCTCCGTTTTTGGTCTCCACCTCCTCTCTCAGCTAAATGTCTCAGACAGGAGATGTGCTGCAGATGCCAAAACCAGAAGCTACACAGAGGCTAACGAGCTGCAGGTAACAGCCGGTCAGTGGCTAAGCCCCGCCCACCTAGTTACTGTTGCTAACCTGTCCATCTTTCTGTTCGAACATACGTGTTCGGTTTACAACGATAACGACGAATCAAAATTCATCACTAATTCAACGATGGGCCTTTAATTTCAGACAGAAGCAAACAAAAGCATTTTCTCAGCTAGCTGATTGGATCATCGGTAGCTAGCTGAGATAAGCTAATGCTAACGCATTAATCAGTTTCCAGCTGACCAGTTTTAAAATGAGAGCCCAGTAAAAGCTGCATGATATCATGCTAAGGCTAAAGCTAATATGTCCCATGCAAATAGTCAACATCCACACCAGCTGTACACATTAAGACAAAACACAAACTATAACACACTCGCACTAACTGGATCTACCATGTAAGAGAATTTTATTTTTTTATTTGGATGACTATGATGAAGATGATAATGATCATCATCAGCTGGTGAGGATGATGACTTTTTACCTGGAACATGTTAGCTTTAACCTCAGTTTGTTAGCATGACATGTGCAGATCTTAAAACTGTTCTTTTTGTTTTTAAATGAGCAGCCGGAAACATTAAAGTTAGCAGCTCAAGGAGCTAATGCTAGCTTAACGAGCTAGCCCGCTACAGCTGTCGGTTGTTCATGCCAAATAAGATGCTGCTGTTGATCTTTTCTGTCTGAAATCAAGAGTTCATTGGTTCATAAAGTATTATTTCGATATCCTGTGAGAACTGAATGATTGACAGGTAAGCAACAGCAGCTGAGTGGGTGGGACTTAGCGAATGGTCAGGTTACATCTATGAGTGAGCCCTTATACATTAGTCATTGATTTATTGATAATGTTGATTAGTGCAGCTTCAGTAACACAGTGGAGCCTCTCGGCTGTCTGAGGAGACGTCATTTGTCCTGATCCTGATCCCAATCCTGATCCTGATCCAGATCCTGATCCTGATCCAGGAAACAAGCAGCCACCATGTGGTTACAATGGCAACAGAACTTTGTTTGACGGCTGATTGGCTGTCATGTCTTGACAACAGAAATCCAAACCTGCTGAGAACACGAATCAGCTCTCAGGATCGCCTGCTCTCAGAGTCTGAACAGCCAATCAGAAGCTGGTCTCGTTCATGTGCGGTTTGGGGCTGGTGGGCGGGCCGGCGGCGGAGTTGTCCAGACTCGCTGGGCTTTCGGGGGAAGTCGGAGCATCGACAGGAGACGTTGCAGCGCTGCGGCGAGGTGAAACAGGTGCCTGAGGCCGGGTCGGGCTCACAGTGGGGGGTGGAGGTGGGGCGGGGCTCGTTGGGGACGTGGGTGTGGCCCTGCGGTGTGAAGAGGATGAGGATAGCGGTGACGATGACAGAGATGAAGGTGTTCCTGGAGAGTGGCGTGCACCGGGCGACACTGAGAAGGTGTTGGGGGTCCTGAGGCCGAATCTGGCCTCTAACTCGCTGCACACCGCTAAGCTCCGCCTGACGCCCTCCGCCCCCGCCGGAACCCCAAACCCAGAACCTGCCGCTGCCTCTGAACCTTTAGCGAGCTCCTGGCAGCGCTCCACAAAGCTCCCCCTGCGGACAGACCCCCACTCTCTGTCTCGCTCCGTGCGTCTGGGCCGGGGGCTGGCGGTCTGGCCGGGGCTTGACGTGGCGTTGTGGCCGTAGGTGGCGATGGCAAGGGTCTGCGGTCCGGCTCCGGCTGAGAGGCCGGGGTCTCTGACGGGTTTGGTGAGGGGCACGGGGGGCGGAGCCTGGCGGGGAAGGCTGCCGCACAGCGAAGCGGACGAACCCAAAGCTCCGGCTCCTCGTCCTCCTGCAAAGTGGAGACGATCCGTCCTGAAGCTGTCACTGAGCTGAGAGTGGAGACTGGAGGGACAGGAAGTCACCAGATTCATAATCATCATCATCAACGACAACAACAATGATAACAACAACAACAACAACATGAGCAGTGCATGATCAGTGTTTCAGGAGGCTACTTCTATGTAGCATTGCTAGCTTGTTTAGCTGCAGAAGGTCAACATTGAAGAAGCAGCACAGCCAAGAAAAAAATGTCTCTTCATCATGAGACACTTTTCTTTATTTTTAATTTTGAGGACTTTGAGTTTGACAGCATGAAACATTTCAGACAGAAAGACGATGAACAGAAGAAGACTGAAAACTTGCAGCACGCTAACTTCCCTAATTAGCTGTCGTGGAGTCACATGACCAGACCTCCCAAACTGCTCCTTGTCTCGGCTGCAGGCTACACTAGCCGCTACTAGCATAACACACACTGATCTCTCACCCAGCTTTCAGCTGCATTGTGGGTAATGTAGGAAGAAAAAGTATGGAATAAAAAAGATGGTTCGACGACTGTGAAGGATTCGTTTGTTATGGTCAGGATAAATATGAGTTATGATAATGTGTGTGTGTGTGTGTGTGTGTGTGCGTGCGTGCGTGTGTGTGCGTGTGTGTACCTGCAGGTGGAGGCTCGAGGTGTGCTGTCAGGTGTTCTGGTCAGAGCCAGGTCACACTGGTCTAACAGCTCCAGCAGTTCCTCCTCTGTTGGCCCGCCCAGTGCTGAGAGACAATCAATGAGAGGCCACATCACTCAGTGACCAATCACAGTGCTTGCAACAGTCACTTCCAAAGGTAATCGACCAATCACAGAGCAGACATCGCGACGTCAGTGGACAATAAAGTTGTGTGTGTTGAAGAGTCTGACCTCTGATGTCGACCTTTCCGGCAATGTCCATGGCGGTCGTCAGGTCCCACATCTGGATGCTGCCGTTGCCATGGCCACTGAACAGGTATCGACGGGGCCGAGAGCCGATGCGACTCGAACCTTCACACTCGTGCACCATGAAGGCCGTGATGGAGGTGCTGTCCACTGAGCGCACCTCACACACCCTGGAACACACACAGATACACAGACACACACACAGATATACACACACACACACACACACACACACACACACAGATATATACACACACACACACACACACACACACACACACAGACACACACACACACACACCAGCTTTATTATCATTTAAAATGACAGGAGGTGATGAAGGTTGTCCTCTTAATGCCACACAGTTCGACCCTCACTGGTCACAGCACACACACACACACACACACACACACACACACACACACACACACACACACACACACACACACACACACACACACACACACCTCTTTCCATTGGACGACAGCCTCACGTAGAGTTTATCGGTGTCTGGTACGACCCTCTGGATGAACACCTGCTGGTCATCTCTCTCTCCATACGGACCTGAAACCAGAAGACTCTGGGTCAGAGATCAGGTCAGTGGCTGTGACCTTTGACCTCTGTGACCTCTAATGACACCTTTACACACAGTGTGACCTCTGCTGCATTCCCACATCACAGCATGCTTCATTACTGCCCTCTGGTGGTCACTCTGTGGTCAGACTGGGTTTTCTGTGAGGACTTTCTAAAGGACGTCCTCGTCCTCCTCTCTGGGTATGAATCCACTTCAGTCGTGGGAATGACATGTTTGCGTTCCCTGGACTGAAGCTGGGACACCTGAGCAGGTGTTCGGTGCTGGACTGAGGGCAGACTGGATGCTGCAGGGACTCATTGTTGCCTCTTGATGTGAAAAGTGGTATTTCAAGACAGGATGGGCTGAGGCTAGCTGGTTAGCATGCTAACTTCAGTAGAATGTTTAATGTGTGTGTGTGTGTGTGTGTGTGTGTGTAGCTGTGTATTACTCATATACGTGTGTCCATGTCTCCATGGACTGTGTCTTACCGATCTCTGTCCCTGCGCTGCAGCCTCCGTGTCCGTCGATGTCGTCCAGGCTGAGGATCTTGAAGGAGGTGAGCGGCGTGGACCCCGGCTGGGTGGAGATCATCCCCCTGAACCGAGTCACCGTCCACGTCCTCACGTGGTTGTTGTCGGCGCAGACTGACAGACAGCAGAGGTGAAAAGCATCAGTGAGACAGACGGAGACAGACCGGACTGACGCTGAGGAACACGTGACGGTCTGACGGTGCGTTTGAAGCCTCTCGGACTCTGACCTGAGATCAGGTGTTTCTCAGACAGCATGATCTTGGTGACGGGGCTCCGGTGGACAGAGAAGGTCTGGAAGAGCTGCGGCCCCGAGCCGACCGTCTCCGGGTGCTGAACGATGACTCGAACCGTCCCGGAGCTGGTCCCGTACGCGATCTCGATCCAGTTCCCGCTGTCACCTGATCACATGACCGACACGTTTCAGGCTCCGGTTAAACAAAACGCCAAAAAAACACAGAACGTAGTATAAGAACAGTAGCAGTACTGTGAACAGTTGCTTACTGGTTTTGGGCGTGAGGTAGACGCTGAGCGCAGTGATGGCGTCCTCAGTCGGGTCTCTGTAGAGCTCCGTCACCAGCAGGTCGTTGTCCTTCATCCTCAGAGGAAACTTCTGCACATCTGACAAACCGACCAATCAAACAGAGCCGTCACGAACTGCAACGACTGTCTCTTCAAACAGGATCTTTATTGATGGAAACCCTGGCGTGTCTGCGTATGAGACAGGTGAGCTGTGACTCACCTATGTAGTAGATGGAGCCATTGTTGCAGCCCAGGATGAGGAAGGAGCCGGCGGTGTCGTAGCTGCTGATGGGAACCACGTCCTGATTCTACAGAGAACATCACACACCAACAGTCAGGAAGCAGCATCCATCAGCGACTCGTCCTTTCGGGTCGACCCGAGCGCGTCTCCACCCACCTGCCAGTGTTTGGTGACGGCGTTCCAGACCCCGACCTTCCCCGTGTGGCTGGTGGCGATCAGCTGGTTACCAACGAAGAAGAGAGCCTCCACCGGCACGTTGAGACTGAAGACGCCTGCAGCAGAGAGACAGAAGTTAACATCCTGACAGAGACACGTCGACGCAGCAGGACAGACGGAGACATGTCTCATATCCAAACTCGCACCGATTTCGTTTCCGTTGCCGTCCGGGCAGATGGCCCACAGGATGATCTCCGTCCCCGAGGCCACAGCCACCATCTTGTCGTTGTCTCCCAGCGAGCCGGCCATCACCTTGGCGTTGAGCGCGACTCTGTCGATCACCCAATCGAGACGAGGAGAGGTGAAGACCTGCTGCCACCCGGTGGACTCCTTCACCCTGAGGACAGAGGAAGAGGAGGTCCAGTCGAGCTGTAACAATCAGAGACATCCTAGAGACATCTTCACTCAGAGACTGAGGAGGAGGACAGAGGACTGATAGAGAGACGACGAACACCTGAAGATCAGCTCAACCAATCAGCTTCTGCTGATGCTTCAAACATGGACGCTGTGTGCTGTGCTCACCTGTAACAGACGACAAACTGAGCGTAGGCCACAGCGATCCAGTTGTGATGACCACAGATGATCCGAACCATGCCGGGATCTGAAAACTGACCTGCACGCACGCACACACACGCACGCACGCACGCACACACACACGCACACACGCACGCACACACGCACACGCACACACACACATTAGTTCAAATGCTTCCCTAAAAAAACACTCAAAATCGTTAATGTTTCACAATCCAGAGACTTCATTTGTTTTTGAGTGTGTGTGTGTGTGTGTGTGTGTGTGTGTGTGTGTGTGTGTGTGTGCATGTTGACCTACCAGGCGTCCTCTCCTCAGCAACGGCTCTGCCGAGTATCCCAGAATTCCCCAGGTTGGGCGGCATGGTGTTGCTGCGTCTGACCGGTGCTCTCTCTGCAGGAACGACTCGTCCCGCCATGAACTGCGATCCCGCCACGCTGTGACGGTTACGGCGCTTCGCGGGGTACACTGGGACGACACAGACAGGAAGTGAGGACACGGAAGGTTCGTGTGTCCGCATTCAGGGGCGGAACCTCTGAGCTCATGAAGAGGCGTCAACAAATCAGAGCCTCACAGAACATTTCAGGGCGGAAAGAAGCCGAGTCAGCAGAGCTCACCTGGCGGAGGCAGGTAACCGTTGAACAGCACGTTTCCACAGGAGGATCGGTCCAGCTCGTCACACAGCTGCAGCTTCCGCACTGTTAAAAAACATCAGTGGATCATACAGCAGGAAACCATCGACTGCAGCGAAGGAGAGCAAAACGTTCGATCAGTGACGTTTTTAAGAGCGTCAGAACATGATCTGATCAGATCTGATCCGCCATGAGGTCGCTCTGACCTCTGACCTCTGACCTCTGACCCTGTGGACCAGGCTATGAAAGCCCTTCAGATCCCTGCGGCAGGTCTCTTCCGCACCGTCGCGTCTAACAAACACTCGGCTGTGTGTGTCTCACCCAGCGGCGTGATGCCGTAGAACTCGGCCTCGTGCATGAGCATGTGCACGTTGATGGAGCGGGGGTGCAGCTCTTTGGTCCGCAGGAAGTTGAGGATGGTGGCGAACAGAGAGGGGTCTCTGTCGATGAAGATCTACGGAGGGAGAGGAGGGACAAAGGTTATTACCTCCTACAGTGAGTGACGGGGACGAGACAGAGTCAGCGTACTCACAGCTCCAGTTTCATCCTTCAGAGTCGAGATGCGACCACTCAGCAGACTGCGGACAGAGCGGGGAGGAGCGTCGTGTTAGCGAATGAAACACCGCGGCGTCCACATCTGCTCTTATTTCACGTGTTCGTTCCCAGTGTTGTGTTTGCCAGTAATCAAGGTAACATAAAACTACAGACTTCTGAATGGAGTCTGGCATTGGACAAGCATGACGTGTGTGTGTGTGTGTGTGCGCGCGCATTTTCGTCACTGACCTGGAGAAGAAGGAGTCAGGAACCCATGTCAGAGTCTGTCTGGAGGTGCTGAACCTGTAAACAAACAGACATTCGTTTCATTAACTCTTCATCTTCTTCTTCCTCTCATCAGTTAGTATTGACCCATCACTTACCAGCTAGCTAAACTTCAAGTTCCATTGTCGGACAAAGTTCTTCTCTTCCAGACTGCACGTTACTTAACTCGTGAATAAAACTCTTAAAATACAGATCGACAAACATGCGTTTTTTACACAAAACAGCTAGTTTAACGTCATCTCCACGTTGGTTTCCATTGCTTCTATTATCGGACACAGACACAGCTGCTCGACACCATTTCTTAATTTTAGCTTTACTCGGCCTAAACTAAACCGGTTCCCTTTCTAGCACGACTGTACGCCGAGAAAGGTTAAAGGATTCACTCGTTCACGCTGTTTAACAATCAGAGCAGAAACTTTGAGGAAAATCACAAAGAACCGTCGAGCTCAGGACGCGACTGCGAGGTTTGGGTTAAAAATGGCTGAAGCAGAGTTTGTTTGAGGAGTGAACTGTTTATCAGTGACAGACAAAAGTTAAAGGATTTGTCGTAGTCTCAGATTTTATCTCGTTGAAAACACCGGTAACCTGCTGGGACATGGGCGATCATTTCCGCCCATTTATTAGCAGCGTTCCCGGTAGCTAGCTGCGGTTAGCCGCGAACCCGCCCGCTTCCTCACCTCTTCCCTCCGACGTTCAGGTGGATGATGTCCCCGCTCCTCGCCGTGTTAGACATCATCTGAACTCTTAACTCCACCGGCACATCCAAAACAACATCAACACCTTTACATTTTAATCCGTTTTCGGGATAAATTCTACTTCCGCTCTTGTATTCAGGACAACTTCCTGTCGCGCAGAGAGGCGGATGGTGAGAGGTAAAACCAGGCGCGGAGCGTCACTGTATCCTGGAGACACAAAGCCCGGAGCGGAGCTCCGACTGGAGCAGGACTACAAGCTCTTTTAGAAGGAGATGTTCTCACAATTTTAAGGCTAAAAGTAAAAATGCTGCAACTTTAATACAATCAGGTCTCATTATCAGTTTAAAAGGAAAATGCTAAACTTGCAATTCACAGAGACTTCAGCACTTATTTTTGTACTTTTCCATTTTGTGTCAGTATATTACACCCTGATGTCTCTGCTCTCCAACACATCGACCTGTTCTGTGCAGGTACGTTTACAACACTTTAGTCTCATGCATTCCTTCTTCTGCAGTTTGCTGTGTCCCACATCCCTCAAACTGTGACAGGCAGTAAGATCTGAACAAGAATAAACTGTGAAGTTATTCAGCAGCTGTTTGACCCACAGCAAAAGAAATGATGGCGACAACCACAAAAAAAGTTAAAAACACAAGAGGAAGAGTCTCCAGGGCCACACGTGGAGCTCTCTGAGGCTGTTTCACTAAAAGACACACACGTCAACCTCATGGTGGCGCTCAGAGGATCCCCATGCTCAGGAGGAATCATCCTCTGGGGACCATGAATGCCTCATTCATCATTACTTCAAGGCCATGAAGCAGAAATGTGTTCAGCTGCAGAGAGCTGACTGCTGTTTCCTGTGTCCAGCGCCGCCGCCTGACAGCCGTCACCACAGCGGTGCTTCTTGAGCTGCCTGCAGTCGGAAAATGCCAAAAAAGAACAATAAAAAGATGATTTTTCGAAATGTATTGATTTGTATTTCCGTATTAATTGTCCTAATTTATTGACATATTTGTGATTCTCACACTCATTCGTGTAGTTATATATTTGTTTCTACATTTATTCACATATTTACTGATTTTCACATTCATTAAAAATGTAATAAATATACCAAATATATATTCCTAGTGAACACTGTTTATACGATCAAATCAATCAATTGATTGAACACATTGAGCTTCTGTCATCCATGTGCAGATGTTCACTGTTGTTTCAGCAGAGATGAACAGAGATGCTCCACTTCCTCCTCTCGTGTCTGACATCTTCCTCTTCCCCGCTGGATTCCTCTTCCTCCCATTCTCCTCCACAACACAGGAAGCACCTGTCCTACAGGTGGGACTCCAAACACAGAAACACCTGCACGGCCGACCCTTCGGCTCCATACTGACTGGAGTTCAAGGTACATTTACTCACATACAGTTCTGAGGTACTTGTACTTTACTTGACTCTTTACATTTTGTGCAACTGAACACTCCAGAGGTAAATATTCTATATTTTACTGCACTACATTTATTCATCACCACATTTACTGGACAAAATAAGACTTTACATGAAACAAACAGGTTCATGTTTCATGTATTGATTAAAGCTGGATAATGAAACAGCCTTTTCAGAGCTCATCAGTATAAACATTTATATACAAATAATATATTGTTGAGTTTCAGATGAGTCGTTGTCAGTCCCATCAAAGACACGTTTCCCCTCCGAACGTCTCACATGGTTTCATTTAAAAAACTGTTTGAGGCCCAAAGAAGAAAAACATCCAATATTTTACAAAAACAAGGATCAGATCAGAGAAAAATCTGATTGTTCGAGACTTCATTTTTTCTTCTTTCCTCTCACATTAATCATCTCACGACCTCTCAGACTGCTCAGGTGACCCCTCGGTTATGTGCTAACATGTCAGTCACTGCAGACGCAGTACTTTTACTTGTCATACTTTTAATTTGCTGATAGTACTTTTAGTCAGGTAGGATTTTGAATGCAGGACTCGGTTTAAAACATCTGGCAAGAACCTGTTGGCTGAGACGCTCTGCAGCTCCCTGATGGACCTGATTCTTATCAATACTGTCAATCACAGCAGGAGTGTGTGTGTGTGTGTGTGTGTGTGTGTGTGTGTGTGTGTGTGTGTGTGTGTGTGTGTGTGTGTGTGTGTTGCATCTGCTGGTTTTTGATAATCAAACAAACTGTCAGAGGAAGGTGGAGGATGGCTGGTGACGCTGGGGGAGAGAGGAAGGGGGGGTGAGACTAAAAGTGGAAAGAAGCTAATAAAGGACGAAGTGAGAACATCTGTCCAGCGTCAGTCTGGAAGACATCCTGTTACCTGCTGACAGACTCACCTGGACCTGCTCTCGTCCTCCTGGAGTCCACACGGAAAGAACGAGACTAAAGAGAGGACAGTTTAAAATTCACATGACAGAAAAGGCAGAAAAGTGACGAGTCCACAGATGACACATCAGACAACAGCAAACTGAAATAAAAACAACTAAATGATCACAAACACGTCGCTTAAATTACTGAAATCCATCAGTTTAGTAAAAGTCTGTGATCTTCAGGCTGAAGAACGTCTTTAAAGAACGGTTCTCAGTGAACAAAAAGCAGGTTTTCACAGAAGATGTTCAGCGTTTTCTGGAACCAGTGATGTTCTTCACGTTTGATCAATCTGAGCCACCAGTATGTTTTCTGATTCAACACACTTTTTCTGTGTGATGATGGTGATGAGACGAGGTTCAGACGTTCATGCTCCCCTCAGGATGAACTGACTCTTCCTCTAGCGCCACCATCAGGTCAACATATGGCCGCATCCAACACTTTGGTTTATGAGCAAATACCCGACACATTTGACATGCTAAGCATTAGCGTGTTTGTCACTGTGAGCATGTTAGCAGCTAGCATGGCTGCAGCCTCCTGCTCGAGACAGAGACACTGACAGAGAGAGAGGGAGGGACGGGCGGCGAGAGAGAGAGAGGAAGTGGAAGTCTGATCGGCTCTCAGCTCTGAACTCCACTTCATGACTTTGAGCCAACATCACGCAGTCTGAGTTAGATCACAGGTGAAGGAAACATCTGTATGGGAGCCTGAATGAACATCTGTTTGTATGGTGAGTGGACTCTTTCAGCCACAGACACACAGACACACAGACAGACACACAGACACACAGACAGACAGACAGACAGACAGACAGCAGCCGAGCTTCCAGGGTCTAATCCATCCATTTATCCATGAGACAGATGCATCAGAGACAAAGACAGAAACTACATCCTTAGAGCAAACAGTCAAACGGTGATAACAAAGAGTCAAAAACAGATGTTAAGAGGACACACTTTGTCTAGAGTGAGGACGAGGGACACAATCTAATGACGCTGAGACATCTATGTTAAATCTGCTGTAACTTCACTTTTCAGGAGGGAATTTTCTTCAGTTTTCCTGACGTAGAAAAATGCAGGAGTCTGGAAAAAGTGAATTATGAATAAATATTAATACAAGTCAAGAATCTGACCTTCAAAGAATAAAGTAAGAGTTGAAGTTCAGCAGGTCGTCGTGTTTTAATGACCGGAGTCAGATCTGTGGTTTTCACTGGTTTTATCCACTAAATGCTCCTTTAAAACAGCTTTCAGGCCAGTTTTTTTCAGGTTTTCTGAAAGTCCTGAATGTTGTTTTGGTTAAAAGGCGGTTTTCTGGCAGAAGAAGTGAATGAAGAAGCTCCTCAAACAGCCTGAGGAGCTTCAGATGAAGTATTGTGTGTATCAATATTTAAACTAAAGGTCATTTGTTATCATTAGATAACATGTTTGTGTTTTATTCATGTGGTGAAACTATTTTTCCATGCAAATAACTGTTTTGAATGTCATTTCCCTCTGGCCGGCCAGAGGGAGGAGAGGGGTCAGAGTGCATTATTATCCTCCAGGGGACAAAGTCCTGGTGGAACCTCAGATGGTTTGATTGTTAATATGTTCATTTATGTGTCAGCACAAAGTTTGAATGTGTAAAGAGTCTTCGCTGTTTGCAACTGGTCCTGCCAAGAAGTGTTTAACCTCAGAAAATCTTTACAGGTGGTTGTTGGTAGATTTTTTTTACAGAGCCAGGCTAGCAGTTTCCCCGTTTCCAGTCTTTGTGCTAAGCTGAGCTAATTGGCTGCTGCCACAGACACGAGGGAGGTGTCGGTCTCCTCATTCAAAGCTATATTTCTCAAAATGTCAAACTCTTCCTGTAACAGTGACCACAGTCGACACCAACTCCGACCATTTATGAGTCAAAAAGGTCGATTTGAATATTTGAAATGTAATTTAACACAGTTCAGAGTTCTGCAGCATCCAGTGCCCACGCTCCTCATCAGTGTACAGCTGTGTGTCATCCACACAGGAACGACGGCATTTACAGGCTGTTTACTCATAACGCAGCCGAGCAGGAACATGGATTAAAAGTCCTGTTTTCCCTCATTCACACTTGCTGATGGTTGTGGCAGGAATCTCCCTGAGCTCGCTCAGACTCAAAGCTGACTTCCAGTAACTGATGTGAAATCTGTCGTAAACAGCTGCGGGAGTTCCACAGAGGCGGCTTTGGTTAACAAATTTCTTTCCAACTATGTTGATGTTTCCTGTCAACGCTCACACCATCTCCTCAGAAACCATTGCATTACTTCCTGTGCCAGATCATCTGCAGAGGTCTGAAAGCAGAAGTTGTTTCATTTCTGCTGCTGATCAGCATCTCGTCCATCTGCATCATCCAGAATGCCAACCAGAAGCACAAGTCAGCTTCTGAAAGTGGCAGAAATAAAAGTCTGTGCAGGCAGAAAATGACATTTAGTCTCAAGATACATGAGGCCTCATGACAGAATTAAACGTGTTGAGAATAGAGCCTCCAGCACCACCCACAGGTGGTGTCTGCGCCACTAAAAGGGTCAAAGCATTGAACACTGCAGCCTCTAATTAATATTCCTGCTTCAGTTTGCTGCGTTTTACTGCTGTAGATGTTTCAGTTTGAACTCATTGAACTACTTTATATCCTGTTGGCTGCTTTAATCTACAGCAACACATCATATTCTACTGATGATCATCAAGATCTTCACATGTTTGCAGTGCGGCCGTCCTGTGAGAACCACATATCTCCAAAAAGTTTGACAAGCTCAGAAAAACAGGCTGTTTTCAGCTTTGTAACGATGCATCTTCAGCTCCTGCTCCGCTTGTTCCTGGACTCCAAAACTTAAAAAAGG
The DNA here is from genome assembly GCA_037975065.1 of Chaetodon trifasciatus. Lineage (NCBI taxonomy): Eukaryota > Metazoa > Chordata > Actinopteri > Chaetodontiformes > Chaetodontidae > Chaetodon > Chaetodon trifasciatus. The sequence goes on along the minus strand of JBBMOE010000027.1, from coordinate 8,201,256 downwards.
AATAAATCAGGAACAGTATGGGCTGATTCTTTATCACTCAGTAGTTTAGGTATAAGTTGTGCAGATATTCAGATAAATATTGAACTTTAAACAATGAGTAAAAACAAAGTATGCTAGCTGGTTAGTCTGGTTTGTTTCGCGATGTTAACGTCCATCTTTGTGGCTCTGGCACAGGAAGATGACTCTCAGGTTTTTGTGGTATTGAAAGGCTTTGTTGATGACAGGGAAGCTCATGTGACAGATGCCTGACTGGACTCAAACCGTGGATGTTGGCACTTTAACCCCTTGGTATCCAAGAGGACTTTGGTTGTGTCAGTTGGAAATCTGATGGTGGGTTTATGTACCACAGCTGTTTCATGAGCTGGAAGGGATTTCTATCTCTTATGATATAAAGTTGTTTCACTGTGCGCGCCACAGCTGTTTCATGTAAAACAATGTGCTCAACATAAACAGAGGAAGTCGGAGGAGGGTTTTTATGAAGACCGTGAAGCCCTGAACCATGATCATTTCTTTAAGATATTAACTTCACATGAACTGTTCAGGGATCAGATCAGCACAGGTGAGAGGCCTGGATGTGATCGCTTTCAGCTCACCCACCAGGTCATTTGAGCTGATCCTCTGCAACAATCAACTGGAAGAATCATTTGGTATCCGCACAGGTCACATGTTTGACACTGGGTCTAAAAATAAATGAATTGGGACAGGAAAACAGCCTGGTGTCGTCCTCCTCTGTCAGCAGTGACTTTTAATGTCCTGTTTTTATAAGGATGGATGAAGGAGGACCGGAGTGTGTGTTGGACGGGGATGAATCGGCGGTCGGAGGGAAGTGTGTGTGAACAGCAGGACAAACAGGAGTTCCAGACGCTTTGTGTTTGTGCATGTGCCGCAGTGTAAACAGAGCGCTGCGGGTTCAGTCCATGAACATAAAAGACGTCCGCAGGGAGTTTCAGCCGGCAGCACGGACGGAAGCCGCTCTCGGACTCCTTTGTTGATATTTAAACGTGAAATTCAGAGTTGACTCTGTGACGACCGTTACGAAGAAAACTAAACCACGTTTCATCGTTCTTTGTCCAGACTGAAATATCTCATCAGCTGTTGGATGGACTGTGATGAAATGTGGTTCAGAGAGTCTTGATCCTCAGAGGACGATCCTACTGACTTTTATGGAATACTTTGATTTACGTCCAAATACCTGCAGAACTAACAACATTCCCATCGGCCTCAGCTGGACTTAATGATAGTTAGCCAATGTTGGTGTGTTAGCATGCTAAACTCTGATGCTGAACATGGTAAATGTTACTATATAACAGCATGTTAGCATTAAGCATGTTAGCTTAATGCTTGGTTCTAGACTCTAAGTCTGAGTCATCTACTGTATATTTATAATTAAAATGAGGTGTAATCAAAGACGTTGGCCCGGAATTGATGTTGTTAATGGATCCATGTGGTAACTGGTTGAATCTTTCATGTGCAGAAAAGTACAGCATTAGCAGAATCACTGTTAAGCAAACAGATTAAGAAACTTCCTTCATGGTGTTCAGGTGTGTCCTCAAAACCTTCACACAGAGTCACGGAGGTCACTTCAACCCATCAGAACTTACTCTATAATCTAAAATCAGAATCCCAAAGTTATGTTCAAGACGTTCAAACTGTGTTTGTGTGCTTCCAGGGATGGATCCCTTTAACTCCACCCAACTGTCAACCAACCAATCAGACTTCAGCAGCGTCTTCACCCACCACATCCTCCCGCCGCTCTACTTCATGATCTGTGTTGTGGGGATGTCTCTGAACGGTGTGGCTGCCTGGATCTTCTTCAGAGTGCCCTGTGACTCGGGCCTGGTGGTCTACCTGAAGAACATGGTGGTGGCTGACCTCCTCATGCTGGCCACCTTCCCCTTCAGGGTTGCGGCTCAGCTGGGTCTGGGCGGCTGGCACCTTCATGTGGTTATCTGCCGCTACACTGCCGTGCTCTTCTACTCCTCCATGTACGTGGGGATCCTCTTCATGGGCCTCATCAGCCTGGAGCGATACGTCAAGATCGTCCGACACACATCCTCCTCCCCCTCATCCTCCTGCAGGTCCCGTTGGGGCGGGATGTCCTTGCTCCACCTCTTGCAGAGTGTTGGCTTCGCCCGGGTGCTGGCGCTCCTCACCTGGAGCCTTCTTCTGCTCTGTGTTCTGCCCAACGTCCTGCTGACCAGCCGCCCTGCCCATGAGGGGAATTCGAGGCATTGCATGCAGTTGAAGACAACGCTTGGTGTGCAATGGCACCGGGTGTCCACCCTCTTTAGCGTTGGCCTGTTCTGGGTGACCCTGATGGTCCTGGCCTTCTGCTACGCCTCCATTGCCTGTCGGGTCTACCAGTCCTACCGCCGTGTGCAGCGCAACAACAGTGATGTCCGTCGTAAGTCGAACCGCAGCATCTTCAGCATCCTAGCGGTCTTCTTTGTCTGCTTTGTGCCGTACCACGTCTGCCGCGTGCCGTACACTCTGAGCCAGATGCCGACATCGGACTTCAGCCAGGAAACCCGCTTCCTGCTGTTCCAGCTGAAGGAGGGGACGCTCTTCCTGTCAGCGCTCAATGTCTGCCTCGACCCCATCATCTACTTCCTGATGTGCCGAACCTTCAGAGAGTCACTGCTGAGGAAACTGTCAGGAAGAGTGGGGGGGAGATCCCTGACCACCGCCCAGAGTCTGAGCAACATTTAGCCAGAGGGGAGATGAAACAAGGACAGGGGAGACAAGAGAGAGAAGACAGCAGAGAAGACAAGGACACAAGAGAGGAAAGGAGACAAGGACACAAGAGAGGAGAGGACAAAATAAGCCTTAATCAGACTTTAACCACTGATGTGAGAATAGAAAAGTTGGCACTGACTGCATCATCTTCATGTTTTATTTCTGGAAGTAAATCATGTAATCTGTATTTTGACTCACAGAACCCAAATTTAAAGGTCCAGCGTATATGAAATATTCATTGATTCATTAATGTATAATCACCTGAAAATGAAAATCCTTGTGTTCTTGTTACCACAGAATGAGCCCTTTATATCTACAGAGGGAGCGGGTCCTCCTCCACAGAGTCCACCATGTTGCACACTACAGTAGCCCAGAATGGACAAAGAAAACACTAACACTAGAGAGCGCCTTTAATGTTTTTAGCAGCCACTGTGAAGCAGGGCGAGGCAAGGGGTGTTCATTTGGTTGTCATCTGCAACCTTACCACTAGGTGGCAGTAAATCTGACATGCTGGTCCTTTAGATTAAGCAGGGTTGGTCAATCAGCAAGACAGAAATTCACCTTCATCGTCATGTGATACTGTGAAATTTAAGACTGATAAACATGTATATAAATGCATAATTTTGAATATATATCATTAATAAACAGAATTAAATAACATGTCTGTAACATGTAGGACTGTGTTTTATTCATTGTTGTTGAACCAAATGAAAGGAAAGGAAAGACAAAGGAAAGGAAAGGAAGAACTAATAAGGAAGTGAAAGTGGACTCTGATGACTGGGCATCAAACCTGCGAGACCAGACTCATCATTTCTCCTCCAGAGTTATCACGTTACTTTTCAGGGAATTCAGCTGATCTGGTTTTGTGGCTCTGAGGTCACATGAGTCACTCTGGTCTGTTGCTGGACTACAGCTTCAAATACTCTTGAACATCTAAACGTTTGAACAGGTTGTTTGCACATATCAAGGTGAGATGTGGAGTCCCTCAGGGCTCAGTTCTCGGCCTTCTGTTGATCAGTCCTACATGACTGAATTAGAGTTCTGCTTCTCTGCTGTGATGAACTGGCGGTCGTTTCCTGTTCATCAGTAAAACCGAGATTGTTTTCACTTGATATAAACACCAGTTTGATAAGGTGATAGTCACGTCCGACCACTGAACCTCAGATATAAATCTACCCTCTCTTCTGATCACCAACCTCAACTTCTTCTGCTCACACAACACAAATAAAACTCTGTTAAAAAAAAAACTCTGTCTGTTAAAGTGTCAGAAAGCAGAGCAGATACAGGACCATAAAACACTCACATAGCAGTCAGCTGTTCAGTGTAAACATAAGCATTCATAATCAGGTGTGTCCACTGCCCTCCAGTGGTCACAGTCTGTAACTGCACCTGTTTCTGCAGTGACAGTGAGTCCTGGTGTGGTGTTGTGGACCTCCTCTGATCAGTGACCACTTGACATGGACGGCTTCTTTCGCTCCATCTGGCCAAAGGCTGGAGACACTGAGACAGTTCAGTGTCTCCAGCAGCAGTCAAACATGCTGAGATAAAAACCACTCACACACCTTTTACACACCAAAGAAAAAGTGTTCACGCGTCATCAGCTTGAGAAGCGTTTCACCTGAAGGGTCAGACCACGAGCTCACAGTGAGTCCAGACCAGGTAGAACCACGTCAGCTCTGCTCCCCCACCGGCATCTGCTCAGTCCTTCCTGATGTGAACGCTGGTAGAAGGAAGTCAGTTCACTTTTCCTATCAGAGAGTCACACTGACAGACAGGTAGGTAACTGTTCTGTGTACTTTTACTGCACTAATACTTGACATTTGTCTCATGTATGAGCTGTAAAGACTGTATTCACATACATGAAGGAGTTTTTGCTTTGAATTGAAAGTCTGTGTATCAGCTGTGGTTTTAAACATTTGCAGTGGTGGAAAAAGTATCAAGATAATTTTCTCGAGCGCAAGTATTAGTACAACTATGTAAAAACACTCTACAATACTTAAGTCAAAATAATGCTTCACTAAAAGCACAGATGTATTATTAGCTTCGTGTATCTAAAGTACCAGTTATACAAGTGTAGAAAACTACACAAAGCTGAGAATATTGCACTATTTTTACTGCTGATACTTTAACTATGTGAAGCTGAGAATACTTCTGTACTTTTACTGCTGAAAAAATACATAATTAAATTCATTTAACTTTAAAGTTCTGGTCAAGAATAAAGTTGAAGAAAGTCATCATGACAACAACTACTACTGTGTGCTTTGTACTACTGTGTTATTCATGTTTTAAGATTTTGCAGTTACATACATGCAAATCTTATGCAATATTGCATATTTTGTCATACTGGGACCATATATATATATATATATATATATATATATATATATATATATATATATATAT
>JBBMOE010000027.1:8175883-8195862 GCA_037975065.1 Chaetodon trifasciatus | reverse complement strand
AAACAACAACGTGTAGTGTTTTATTTCACACTAACATTCTCACTTTGAGCAGTCGTTCACATCTGAAGCAAAATCTCTCAGTTTAACACTCAATAAACAGATGACGACAATAAATACCTGGTTAGAAAAAAGCCCTTCAACAACCCTTTCTAAGGATCAAAACAGGCTGATCAAGATGAAGTGACACAGTGCACATCATTGTAAACTAGGACTCAGCCTGTAGTGCAGTTAAACCAGGCTTAAACTCTCCTTTCTTAAGTGTCTTTGAACATACGAGCAGTCAGACTGTACTGCTCTTCTGTTTGTTCACCAGAGGCTGATCAGCCAGCCTCTTATTTCTCTGCACAGAGAATGAACATTACTGGGCTGTGGCTGCAGTCGGCTCGTTCTTAGTTGTGTCCCGTAGTTTTCCTAACGTTACTAGCAGTGGCCACAGCTTATAAAAAACTAAGTTCACCAGGTCACACAGAGCGTTAATCTTGTGATAAAAAAATGACGGTGTTAAAATTGATTTGCGTTAACGCGTTAATAACGCGATATTTTTTGACAGCACTAATATATATATATATATATACACAACCTACATATATTCTCTCCCATGAAATACTGTAGTTTTTTTTGCATATCTTACCATGTGCAATTTTAAAAATATTCCATTGGCAATATTATGTTTATACTCCTTTTGTATATAATGTATACATATGTAGTTTTTTTATTTTGTATCCATTTTCACAGTCTGTTTTTTCCTTTTATGGCTCGCCGCCTGTAACACACTAATTCCCCCCCCCCCCCCCCCCCGCAGTGAAGCTGCAGAGCTGCTGAGAAGGTTCAGAGGCCTTTGCGTGCAGATTCTGACCACTACAATGTCTTATTGGGTTTAAACCAGTTATTTCCTGTTCCAAAATACCTCTGTGTGCATGTCTGGTGTCACGCTCCGACAGGTGTTCGCCATGTTCACGTGTAGCTATGATGTAATGAGTTCATTACATTGAACAAACCCAGCAGGGTCCCTTTGAAACGCATCATTGATCAGAACTGATTGATTCTACTTGTTGAGCTCCATTCCTTTTTTATAGCACTAAATATTGATCCATGATAAGCACTGTTACATGTCAAATGATAGTCAGTTAAATGTCACAGTTTTGTCTACATTCAGGAAAGCACAACGCATCTGTTCCAGCTTGGGTATCAGCTCCAGGTACCAGCCTGTAGACCAGCTTAGACCAGTGCTGATTCTGAGCCCTGGTTCATTGGGAGTCTTCCCACATGTCAGATTTAGTTGGCAACTCGGTTGAGCGCTCCTGGCCACCTGTGGTGTATTTTAGCGTACATTCTGGTCTGCAGAGTTTTGTTCTGCTGCTGTGATGATCTGTCACTTCCCTTCAGCTGTAACCACTTCCTATATGCAGACAGATGATACATAGACCATTGTCTAACACTTCTGAGATCATTTGTCAGGGTTCAGCTCTCTTCGAACATCCAGAAACATGAGTGACCTTGGAGCAGGGGGAGTGACCATGTCCTCAGTGTCCAACCCGATAAACACCAGCAATTCGACTCACTGCGATCCGGTCGACACCTCAGCCCATGTTTTCTTCACGGTGGTCTACAGCCTGGTGTTTCTGGTGAGTCTCAAATGCCTGAGGAAAGTCTAAGGAAAGCACTGCAACTGACCCAACTGTCCAGTCCAATCCTGTTGATGTTGTAAATCTGGATCCTGTCTTCTCCCTGTTCTTCTGTAGGTGGGCTTGTTCCTCAACGGCTTCACCCTGAAGGTTTACTTCTGCAGAACTCAACAGCAGGCGTCCAGCTGTGTGACCTACCTGAAGAACCTGGCAGCCGCCGACTTCCTGATCAGCCTCTGTCTCCCCATCCGGATCATTAACTACGCCAGCAGCTCTGTCCCCGTCCACCGGGCCTACTGCAACTTCGGTGCTTCCGCCTTCTATCTGAACATGTATGCCAGCATCCTATTCATGGGCTACATCGCAGCTAACAGGTAGGACTGGGCTGGACAGCATTGAGGGAGGACAGAGAAGCTTTCTGGAAAATATTAATTGTTTTCTTGCAGAGAGTTTAACGTCAGATCGATGCCGCTTTCGTGAACAAAGACTGGAAAAGGGGAGGCAGCGAGCTTAGCTCTGTCCAAAGCTCACTAATACTAACGTGTGAATTAAAGTCAGTAAGTGGGATGTGGTTTCAGTATGTTTGGTGGTCACATTTCGTCAAAAAAAAAATAAAAAATGTTGCAGCAAAGAAAACCAAATGTGGGTAGATGACTCTTTGCAACATCAGTGAGGGTTTATTGAGGTCAGGATACCTCACCAGCACCAGCCTTGTTTACTGGAAGGATGACTTTTTTTTTTTTATGACGTTTTTCACTCAGTGCTGCTGCCCAGTTGTTGGTAGGTTGACTGCTTCATTTTTAATTTAATGCATTTTTCAGATGCATTCAGAAAATAAATATTAGAAGTAAATATCAGTAAAATATATATCACTTAGGACAAAATGAGAGGTTTAAACACACACACACACATACTGTGCTAGCGCTGGCCAATGTGGAACTCATAAACCAGTGACAGTCATTTTCAGGCATTGCATGTTGACTTACTGATCTAGTCTCATCAAACTTGTTGCTGGTTCTTCATCAACGTTCAACAGCTTCATGTCAGCAGTGAATGGTGAGGATGTCACTGTTGCAGAGTCTCCTTCACTAGTTGCTCAATTATGAGCCTTGCTGTCACATAGACTGGCTTCCTACTTCAGTCAAACGTGTTACCAAGACCAAGAGTTCATATAAGGAGAGATCACTGGGTCTAATGGGTTGGAGGGGTGTATAATCGAGCCTGTGATTGATTGGTAAGGTCACACATGCATAGAAAAACATCTAATTCAAGATCTGATTCCAAAGGGGCATCGACAGTCAAACCCGACACAGCTAGACGCAAAGATGTTCAGACTTGATCCAAGATGTGGTTGAGCCAAGTCATGAGATTGACAAGACCTGCAGCTACACAGCCGGACTGTGTTCTGACCCAATTAGACTGAATTTAGTTTGATCTCAGCCCAAAGTTGGTCCTACATGGGGTCTCATATACGAACTGAGTAGACCCAAAAGCCCTGTATTAAGAAGCAGATCCAGTTAGAAGCACGATCAAGCCAGCATTGGACCAGTGTCACACCCAGACTAGGACCAGTCAGTGACCAGTCGTTCCTCATGACGTCTGAAACGAGTCCACCAACCAGGCGTACCGGACTCTCAGACAGTTTTCCGTTGTGAAACTGAGCCATCCCTCTCCTCTGTCTTTGAATATAATGCACAGATATAGAGTTGATTTTATTTTGTTTCTTTTTTTATTGTCTATGAAGTCGAGTCCCTCACCGGATGGGTTCTGTGGCTGAAGGATGTGAAACTGTCTGACTATGTGCAGAGCACTCTGACAGTTTCTCCAGAAAATGTGTCTTCAGAGGTGTGGTCCTCCCCACTTCCCGTCATGATACATATATTCGACCTCTATACTTGACTTCGTGGCTATCAGCACAAACATCTTTATCATGTCTATTTTTGTCCTTGGAGGTTGAGCAAAAGTGATCTCATGAGTACTTGAACATCAGCCAGTCTGTGTACTTGACTGATGAGTAAGACATCGGTGGTTCTGTATTACATCTATATTTGGACGAGTCCCAACCCTTACCGACCATGCAGGAGGTGGTTTGGAGGTCCGGTTGGTGTCTGGCTTTATCCGTGCACAGTAATTGGAGAAGCAAAGACTTTTAAAGATGTGGGTGTTGGATGTTAATTGTTCAGTATCAGTGGTCTGGCCTTCACTCACTGATACCCGTCTCTCCTCCCTCCAGGTATCTAAAGATCGTCCATCCTTTGGGAACTCACATCCTGCAGACGGTGCGAGCTGCCCAAATCATCTCCATGGTAACCTGGGTTTTCCTCTTGACCATGACGAGCATATACATCATCCTGTCGGTCCTCACCCTGGAAGCTTTACCCTCCATCCCCAACACCGTCAGCTGTGACGTCCTGCACAGCAAACAGCTCAGGCTGTTCTATAAAATCATCCACACCACCTCCGCTGCCATCTTCCTGCTCGTCCTCGTCTCCCTGGTCTTCTTCTACTACTGCACCTCCCGCAGGTTGTCGCTGGCGCAGCAGAGGCAGCCGGCATCCTCCAGCTCCAAGAAGCTCGCCAAGTCACGCAGGAACATGTTGGTGCTGGTCAGTGTCTTCTGCGTTTGCTTCGTCCCTTACCACCTGGTTCGCCTTCCCTATGCGTTCCTGAGTGGGTGGTGCTCGTGGAACCAGGTGTTCTTCTACCTGAAGGAGCTGACCATCATGGTGTCAGTTCTCAACGTCTGCCTGGACCCTCTGATCTATTTCATCTTCTGCAAAGCCTTCCGGGCTCAGCTGAACCTGAGGAGAGCGTTCAGCACCGCATGGGTCGCGACGCAAGGAGAAAACAGTGAGATGAGGAGCAGCGACGGGCGGATGAACGCTTCCAAAATCAACAGAGAGTCAACCATCAGCATGATGACAAAACCCACCAGGGTGTTGAAGCCTAACAGACACCAACATACGTGATTTGTGTTGTTCAACAACAACAGACAGACCACAACAATAAGAGACAGGAGACGAGTCCCCTGCTCTCTAACAGAAGGCTGCAGGCTGCTAACAGACTTGTGGTTGGATGTTTTACTCTGCACTTTGGCGACCCCATCTGGCGTCAGGAGATTCTGTTTAAGACTGAAAAGCCTCACTGCACAGACATCATGTAACGTGACATCAGCCCAGTAAAGCTGTGGTTCTCATACTTCGGCTGTACGTCGTTAAAAAGGCCACAGATGATCTCTGCAGAAGAAAAGGAAATAGAGAAATGGGAGGGCTGAGGAACCTTCTGTTCATCAGTCGTACTTCGTATGACCTCAGTTAACGACGCCAAGTCCACTGCTGAACCCAGACCAGCTGAGGCTGAACACAGAGAACATGTACCGGCAGTTATTCGTGTCTAATGTGTCATTAGGTCATGAGCACAATGTCATTAAATTAATATACCCAATACTTTAAAAACATATATTACAATCATGTACGTGAGGAGTACTGGTTCCCTGCTTATTATCACTGTTGTTGTTATTATTATGCGAGTAGCATTAAAGAATTACGATATTATGAATGTGGGGAAATCCTCTCAGTCCCATCAGGCCGAACATTGCTGCAGCTCGTCACGTCAACAATGGGGACGCTTGATTTGGACGTGTCTGTTGTCCAAACTCAATTCACTGAATACAGAAATAAATGTCAGTGTTGTTACAGACTCATATGTGCAGTTTAATCTTTATCTTTCTGGATTTTTCTTCACTACAGCTCAACTGAAGGAAGTCCTGCTAAGTGCTGCTGCTCTACATAGATCAGTCTTACATGTTTACCCCATTTCCAGCTTGTGTTAACATGTATTAGCATCTTCAACAGTGTATGGTTTATAACAATGCTCACTACAAAAGACAAGCTAAATACATAAATACAAACAGACATAATTAAGATTAGCGAAGCTCAGACGGCAGGAAGTGATTCATCAGCGTGTTCAGTCTGCTTTCACACAGACGTTACCTCTCAGTTTTCCTCATGTTGAGTCACTTCTATACATTTTGACATGTTTTTGCATTTCAAAGAAACCTCAGACGGGAGTTTGTTTTCTTGTGCTTAGATGGAAAAAGTGTTTTGGAGGCAAAATGAAAATTTGCTGCTCATTTCTGGATGAAAAAGTGTTTGTATTTCTGCCTGATTACACCTCAGACAGTCTCTGTGGCTTCCGCTGGTTCATTCATCCTTTAACACGTCAGGTGGCGTTTTAATTTTGACTGTGTGTCATTTATCTGAACATCTGAGATGAAGCAGAAGTCTGTCTGTCACTTTTAAAAAAGCCACTCCGTCATTTTGAAACTGAATTACTGGAAAGCCCTTTAACAGCTACCTGTGTGTGACTGTGTGTGACTGTGTGTGTGTGTGTGTGTGTGTGTGTGTGCGCGCGCGCGTGTGTGTGTGTGCGCTTCAGGGAGGCGTGGCCTGTGGTCAGACTGACGACAGCAGCATGCAGCTTCCGCAGCCCTGAGCACATGAGCTGCACCAGCACACCGAATCAAAGCCACCCTGAGGACTGGATGAGACCCTGGAGGCCCGGACAGTTCTCAGAGACTCCACACGTGGTCTGAGGACCTGTGAGAGGACTGTACGAGTCCCCAGAGAGGACGACACAGCAGGTAAGAGTTCATTCAGATTAACTTTGGACTCTCACTGACTGATGATCATCATAAACCAAAGATATGAAGCAGGTTCCTTCTTTCACACTGATGATGATGTTCACTGAACTCAGACGTTGTTTAATGAAAAACAAACACCGATCAAAGATTGATTGATCGACTTTTTATCAAAGAACCAGATGTTTTCTATCTTCTGTCCTGAGGATTCGAACTTTCAGCCTCTCATGCTGATTGAAGTTGTCTGCGTCTTCAGGCTGTCTGAGGGAAAATGAAAAGGACGTTTCATTCCTGAACTCAGGCCTGGAGCCAGTCAGGTCACAGCAGCGTGAGAATTATCAATATATTATAATCAATGAAAACTATGACGACGACAAAAACAAGACTGAGACTAAAAAAACAGAAAACTTTGAATCATGTTTTCTGTCAACGAATAAAAATGAAATGTGAACAGTAAAGTGGGCAGCTGTAGCTCAGGAGGTAAAGCGGTGGTCCACTGATGAGGAGGTTGGTGGTTCCATCTCTGGCCTTGGCTGAACCCCCAAAGAAAAAAAAAAAATGTGCCCAATGCTGCGCCATTGGTGTGTGAGTTCAAATGTACATTGCTTTGGATAAAAGCGTCTGAAAAATGATTGATTGTAATAGTGAACGATGAAGAAATTAAATAATTACTGTTTTAAAGCATGTTATTAGCTCCTGATTGGTCCGTTTCCTCCACCAGCCAATAACATCTCTTGTTTAGGCAGCACGCCGACCTTCATGAAAAGCTAAGCTAACGTGACTTTATCGCCTGACGTTAACGTTACCTCCAGTCAGCTGAGTCAGTTCAACAGTCAAACATCACGCAGCTGCTCAGCACGTAGCTGTGCTAATGCTAATGCTAATGCTAATGCTAGGTGTTCAGGAAGAGGAAGAAGAGAAGAGAAGAGAAGAGAAGAGAAGAGACATACTTTATTAATCACTCCACATTACATGCACACGCCATGTTTCTGTGAAATTATTCCTCCGCCTTTAACCCATCCTGGTCGTCCTTCCTCCACGGCAGACCAGGAGCGGTGGGCTGCCATCCGACCGGCGCCCGGGGACCAGTTCCTTCCCATCACCATTGGTCAGGTGGTGATCTTCTTGCATGTTTTTGGTGGGTTTTTTTGTGGAGGATACTGAACACGGGGAGAACATGCAAACTCCACACAGAAAGGCCCTTTTTCCTCGAGCAGCAGGCACTGAACAACAGAGTTATAATGAGAGCTGGATTTACTGACCAGTGGCGACACCTGTAACCATGGTAACCGTACACAACAAAGATTGGACAACTGTAGCATCCAAACGCCGAGAGGACGCTAAGAATTAAAGATGGACGACAAAAACGAGACGTTTCACTGACGGAAACTGGACTTAAAATAAAAATCAAATGACGACATTTAACTAAAAGTCATTTTCATCCAGAGACTGAAACTAAAACTAACTCAGGCGGTAAGTTACGAAACTTCAAAGTAAATTTCTGATGTTTCACTTTGGATCAACAGTGAATGGCTCCCACTGTCACCTGATTACTCAGCAAGGCATTGTGGGTATTTTGTTGGCTCTTTGATGAATCTTTGTTAATCCGCGTCGTAGAAGTTTAGATGTTTTCATGGAGCTTTTCTCCCGGAGGAACAGCTGGATGTGCCCTGAAGTCGGGGTTCGTTGACCCTTGACCTTCACCTGACTCATTTCCATGGAAAGCTGAAGTCCTGATGTCACTTCCTGTCGAGCTGCTGTTCCACCAACGTCTGTGACTCAGTACAAGATGTTTTTATTGTTATTATATTTTAATGAGACATGAAACTTAATATTTGTGAGGAGTTTTTAAAGATTTATATTTTCAGTAGGAACCGATGAGCCGCAGACAGGAAGTCAGACCGTGTTCAGAGACGGACTGTGATGTCAGTTTGTCATATAACCATATTTTTACTCTGCGTGTGACCTGACATGACGATGAACTGCGTCTTGTTTCTGTTCTGGATCATTTTAAAACCTGTTCGGTTTCAGCAGGTGTGCACCGTCGCCGTCACCGCCTCGTGCCTCGTGTCATTCGAGTTTCCTCCCCATCGCTCGGCGTACGTGACGAGCTAAACGTAGCATTTGGTACACGACAGGTTAAAAGCAGCCGCCTGAATCTCGTTCAGTCAGGCCACGAATACCAAACTCTGATGTCTGAGCGCATAATAATAATAAGACAAAGCAGCGGCGGCTCCTGACACATTTCTCGGGGGGGGGGGGGGCAACTGTTACGATGATGGCTAAGATGACCTGTTCAGTGAGTAAAATAATAATAAATAAAAGTCAGATAGCTAACGTTACAGCGTTACATTGTATTGTTTAATTTGGTTTTCCTGTTCAACCACTAGGTGGCACCACCAGACATGAATTGTACATACTGTACAGTACTTTTGTATAGCTATATCAAGTTTAATTCTCAAATACAATAAATTAGGTTCCACAATGAAACACTTCCACCGTGGCCATCAACAGATACACCGTCATCTACCAGTCTGCCCATGAAATCACTGTTAGCAGTCTACAGTTTACAGGCACCATGGATGCCACAGCAACAATCAAATCAAGTCAAATTATACTATCATCAAAACTGTAACTAATCAAATCTTTCCACAACATATTCAGTATGTACAGTATTTGGCTGGCAATGTGCAATCAATACAACTATTTACAGTTCAACATTTGGAGCGTACAACACAACACAACTCACCATTTAGTAACACACTCACTCAGCACTCGACTGAGCGGTAATTCCCTTAATGAAATGATGGAGGTGCAGTTGCTAGCCATGTCGATCCTGCAGTCTCCCGTCCCGACACGCAGCTGTGCGTATGACAAAATCCCGTCGGGGCGAGTCCTCCCGGAGCCCACAGAAGTGAACTGTAGAGTCCAGAATTTGTAAAAAAAATCTCAACATGTAAGTCTATGAGAGCACCTGGGGCCATTTTCAGTCTGACTGACATCACCCCGAGGGGGCGGGACTTCCGGTTGGAAAGTGATATTCAGGCTGCTGATTGGACAATAATATTAAGACTTAGACCAGCAAAATTAACTTTTCTCTCTCTTTTTCGTGTGGCTTAAGGAGGGCGGTGCACTATCGCCCACTATGGGCCAGCCGCCCCGATCAAAGACAAGTTTTGGTCTTTTTGTGTGATTCGTTAACAGTAAGAAAAATCTAGAACAGTAACGTCTCCAATGATCTAAAGAGACCAGAGACAAGAGGACAACAGACACAGAGGACAAAATAATCTAAAGAAACCAGAGACAAGAGGACAACAGAGACAGGGGACACAGTAATCTGCAGAGACCAGACTGAACCCCCTCACAGCTCTGACGGCCCACCAGCGGACCGGAGGGGGACTTCCTGTCTCTAGTTCTTCTTGTTTATTGACACAAACACGACGTTTACGTTTAGACTCACATTCAAGATCCAATCACAGCAGGAGCCTCGATAAACACCAACAACAGACAAACAAGCGCCTTTAAAATCCAGCCAACACTGAGGACACTCACCGCTGACGTCTCTCACTGACCCACAGATCGAAGACAGTCCGACAGAGACGTCTGAAACGTCCACAAAGGTCCAGAAGATCCACGGCAGTGAAGACATTTAGTCCAAAACCTGAAGATAATCCACAGAAAGACGTCTTCTTCCTTCAGAGTAACAAACATTGAGCTCGTCTTCGGTGTTTTCCTCTTAAAACTTCAGGAAGTTCACACAGACGGCGGCCATCTTGTCTTCAGCTACTTTGTGGAGTTTCAAATGAGACCTCGACCAATCACGAGCTGCCACATAAGCCAAGCGGCCAGAGCAGCCAATGACAGTCTGAGTTGAGCAGAAGGGCCTCCTTCTCTTCTTCTATGTGAAGACTGAACCAATCACGGCCGACCTGGCGGATGACTGACGCTTCAAACAGCCAATGAAATTCTGAATCCACTGATGGTTTCAGCTGCAGCCTCAGATCAAAGATTTCACTGCTAACAGGATTTTAATCAGTTTGAAGAGACAAATACAGGAAACGGCCTCAATATAAAGACACACAGCCAAAATATAAACACCTTCAACATGAACACAGATGGCTAAAACTTAGATTTCATGAACATAAATATATATATATGCATAAATGTACAGAGAATTACCTTTTTTAGAGGAAGTCTGGATAAAGCATCAGAGAAAACATTTGTAAAATATTCAGTTTGTGTGTTTCTGTGATCAGTTTTCTTGAACTTGGACTCGTCTCAGGCTTCATGCTGAGCTCTCACTGTGTTTTCCAGCTAATCGGTCTCAGGTAAACTCACCTGCAGGCGTCTGTTACAGTGATTCTGACTGCTGCTAGTTTTCCTTTGCACACGTCAACATTTTCTCGATTATACTGACATACTTTTACTGAAGCAACCTTTTCACTGCAGGACTCTTGTGTGTAGCAGCTGTTTTACCTGTTTTTACCTGTTTTTACCCATTAGCTGTGTGAGTCATCCTGCATGGGCAGAACTTGAACAGCAGCTCTTTGTCTTGAAGGGAAATGAGGGAAAGTTTCTTGATTTGCGACTTCCTGTTGCAGACACATTTGAATGTAACCGCAGAGTTTGTTTTACATCCTGTTCAACAGCTCAGCTCACACACGTCTGTCACCTCCTGCTCTGTCAGGAGGGCTGCAGGAGCTGCTGGACATCCAGCAAGTTAAATCCAACACACTCAGTTCTCCACACGCTCACAGCCAAACTGCTCAACAAATAGGAAAGCAGCTCAATGTTTGACAGTTTGTCACTGTTAAACTCAAACTGCTAAATTACTCACAGTTCCTTAAAATTCAAGGTCACACAGTCTCACACTGAGTATTACTGATGCTCAGAAACATCCTCACATGTCAGTGATTCAGAGTTTAACAGTGAGAAGCTGTCTGAGTGTGATTTGATGCGATTTGATTGGCTGTGGCCTGAAAACATCAGCGAACAGATGTTGTCTGATTGGTGCACAGACATTTGTGACATCACCTTTTTCACCTTTTTCCACTTTAAACCAATAAGAAGAGGTGGAGGTGGTGGAGGAGGTGGGGGAGAGGAGGATGACAGCCAAGCTGTCCTCCATGACAGTCAATGACTCCCACCCCCTCCAACACACACTCACTGCACTGAGGAGCTCCATCAGTGACAGGATGCTACATCCAGAGTGTGTGAAGGAGCGCTGTCGCAGGTCATTCCTTCCTGCAGCTGTCAGACTGCACAACAAACACTGCTCCAAGTAACCTGTGAATTATCTGTGCACAACAGTCTGTAAATACTATTTACAGGATGATGTTTTTCTTTATCCCACTCTTTTGTATATACTTGTTTTTAATTTGCATTGCACTTGTTCACTTCTCTATCCACTTTATTGGTGCTGCTGTAAATTGGAATTTCCCCTCGCGGGACTAATAAAAGACTATTGAATTGAATTGAATTGAATTGAATCGAAGAGCTCAGACACTGACATAGGGTCCGCCATGTTTGTACAGAAGCCCAGAGCGGACAAACCAAACATTGTCCTGGAGGTCAGTCGTTGGTCTCTGCAGGTTCTTCAATGACTGGAGGCTGAGCAGTGTTTGCAATCTACAAACTCACCACTAGATGTCACTAAATGCAAAAACTGTTCCTTTAAGCAGCTGAACGAGAAAAAGGTTTTCAGACTCTTCAGAGGATTTAATGGAGCGTTTCCTTCCCACAGGCCTCTTCCCTCTGAGCCACACTGTGACTGTGAACATCAGACGTCCAAACCACGATCACAGTCGCTGCTGAAGAGTCAGACTTCCTCGAAAGACTCCACAGTAAGAACAACATCACACCTGCACCTCTTGAATGTTATGACACTATTTAACATGAATGAGAGCGAGCAGGTGCTCTGTGTTTTTCAGCTCCAGGTGAGCTCTGAAGCTTCCTGATGATGCCTCCTTCCAACTCCAGCGCCGGAGGAGCCGAGGGGGGGAAGCAGTGCATCGTCAACGACCAGATGGGACCTTTCACTGTCCTCTACATCCTCATCTTCATCATCAGTCTGCCTGGAAACCTGCTGTCGGTGTGTGCCTTCATCCGCAGTCCCAGAGCCAAGGTAGGACTGCTGCTGGGTCAGATCGGACGTCACTGGAGGGTCAGAAGGTGATATGATGGAGTGGTGAGCAGCTCCAAAAAGATTGAGGTGATTTGAGAGCAGATAAGATGATAAAACTTCAAGTGAGATGATGTGAAGTCAGCGATTTGAGATAAAAGCATTTCAGAGATCAGAGAGTCCAGATGAGAAGAGACTCTGAAAAGAACTGAAAGAGTGATTTTTCCTCACAGGAGATTAACTAAAGTTATATAACAGTAATAATGATTTGACTTTGATCTGTGGTTGTGCAGCAGCAGAGCACCAGTGTCTACCTGGTCAACCTGCTGGTGGCCGACCTCCTGCTGCTGCTTGCTCTGCCCGTGAAGATCCTGAAGGACCACGGGGCGGCGCCGTGGAGCCTCATGGTGTTTCACTGCCAGGCCAGCGGCGTCACCATCTATATCAGCCTCTACGCATCCATCGCCTTCCTCGCCTTCATCATCACAGACCGCTACCTGCAGGTAGGGCAGCACAGGTCACCACACTGTGCCCTCTTCCTCCTCTGCAATGCCACCTGCTGTTCATCTCCAGGCACTACACTTCTAACTCACACAGTTGATACAAACCAGCATCAATTCGACTTTGATTTAGCAGATTTTCTTTGAATTCATTTGAGATTTGTGATCCAACATGATGTCTGATATATCATATTTTGTTGGTTTCTGGACCTTTCTGAGCCAAAGCTTTGTGAAGAAGCTAATTTTGCCTGAACACACAGCGAGTGATGGAGGTGGTCGTGGTGGCTGATGGGTATTTTCTCCTGCAGGACTGTCACACTCTGAGCTCTCTGCGGCTGCAGGAGGTCGGCTTCGCCCGGCTGCTGTCGCTGGTCGTATGGATGTTGCTGCTGCTCATCATGGTGCCCAACATGGCTCTGCCCATACGGGAAATACAGGTACTGTAATACTACTGGCTGGAAATCTGAGCTGAACTGAGTGAGCTGGTGTTTGCAGTGAATTAGCTGCCTTGATGAAAAGCTAACTGTCAGCTGTGGTTTCAGGAGGAGCGATACCTCAGCTGCTCCTCTCTGAAGAAGGACATCGGCCTCCACTGGCACGCCCTCACCGTCTTCCTCTGCACCGCTTTGTTCCTCAATGCCTCCGCCGCCGTGCTCCTCTCCAGCGGCCTGGCCCTCAAAAGACTCCTGAGGAGCCGCAAAGATCCCAAACGTTGGGTCGACGCCCGGCGGGCAGCGGGCAGCGTGGCGGCCGTGGCGGCGGCCTATGTGCTCAGCTTCGTGCCCTACCACGTGGTCCGGACCCCATACACGCTGGCCCAGACCCGAGTCATCACGGACTGCCAGACCAAGAAGCAGCTGTTTCTGGGGAAGGAGTCGACGCTGCTGCTCAGCGTGCTGCACCTCTGCTTCGACCCACTGATCTTCTTCTACCTCTACGCACCTTTCAGACAGGCGGTCCGCAGGTTGTTCGCCTGCAGCAGAAACCAGACAGTCAGCGACACCCAGGAACCGGCTGCAGAGGAGAGGACGCAGCCTTTAACCTGTGAACGGCTGGAGGACGCAGCCTGACCTCAGATCTGCTGTTTGTGAAGCAGAGATTTTCACACAAGCAGAAAACTTCAAGGAAGCCTGCTGAGACAGGACGTTTAGCCTAGGATCTTTACATCCTTAATGTTTATATAAACTACTGTGTACCTTTAAGTATGATTAATCGTTTTATACATTTTGATGTAAAAAAAAAAACTTGTCATTCTTTTGCCTGCTTCCCACTGGGGGGTCACCACGCCAGATCATCTGTTTCCACCAAATCCAGCAAGGAAATACGATTCTATGAAGGCTTTTTAGGCTCTTCCTGACACACCCGTCCTCCTTTATCCGGCCTTGGGACCAGTATTTGGGAATGCTTCTGCATCCAGTGGCTGGGGAGCAACCCGGGGCTCAAGGTCTTGGCTCAGGACACTCTGACATGTGGACAGGAGGAGGAGGTGGGGACTGAACTGCCAACCCTGTGATCAGTAGAGGACCCGCTCCACCTCCTGAACCACAACAATCAAACATACAAAAATTAACAGTAAATGGAGTTTAGTGTGTTGTTCAGTGTTTGGTCCAGCAGGTGGCAGCAGGGATTAGTGCTCATACAGGTCAGCCTTCACTGTGTTCTCAGTCAGGTCTAATTACAACAACACATCCACAGAACTTTATCTTCAGAGTGACTTTTGTTGGGAGCAAAGAAGTACAAATAATAATAAAACGAATTATGTAGCCATTGCAATGAATAAAAGGTAAAAAATGGTAAAATAAGTATCAAAAGTAAAGTGTAGAATGGAAAAACAACAAAGCAGAACACTCGACTGAACCACGATGACACACAATAGCGTAGAAAAATAAATGATAAGAATGATGGAGGTAAATGTGGAAAGTACGAGATGCAGATTTCTCATATTTTCACAGACTTGTCCTGTTGTATTTGTCCTTTGTGGACAAAGTTTTTCTCTCTGCCATAAATGTCTCGTGAATCAACGTTAGCTGAGGCTCTTCTGGGCTTCAGACTCACAGCAGGAACTTCTTACTGGAAGTGTTTCATTTTTTGCAGTTAAAACAGGAGAAGTTTCTTGTTAAAATTAAATAATTTTGTCTGTATTAATAATGAAAAAACATATTGTACCATGAAAAATATGCCGTTATGACCACCCGGTGGCGTGCTGTTGTAGACTGTCATGACTGTTCACAAGAAAAACACAACAATGAATGATTTTACTCTTCTGCTGGAGCTCGTTCCCTCTGCTTCCAGTCTTTGTGCTAAGCTAGGCTAACCTCTGCATCCGTGCTGTGGACATGCTGAGACGAGACATGACGATGGAGGTCGTAGGACGCAGCAGTCGGCTGCAGACTCTAACCTGATCGTCTGATAATGAGATTACACAGATGAAATGATCCACAGCAGCTTGTAATAATGCTTAATTATGTCCCGCTGAGGTCGAACACAAATTGCAGTCTGCTAAAAAGAAACTCGGCTCTTATCTGTGAAATCTGCATTTTTAGTCTGAGACGTCGTGCAGAAAAGTTACTGAAGCAGAAAATCAGATTATGTTATTTCAAACTGAACAAACAGAAAATTTGTGTAATACACTGAGAAACATGACAAAACCTCACAAAATGCCCGGAAAGGAAAACAAAATGTGACGTCCAGCTCAGATCGTCATGTCAAAATAAACCGGAGACAAATTTCTCCTCTGCTTCCAAACAAATTCCCCAAACTAAACAGAAAAACACATCGTCGTCCAGAGGACAATAAATCACGGAGGCCGGCCAACGTCCTGAAAGTCAGCTGTGATAAATCAGACATGATCATCATCGTCGGTCCCAAATCCCTCAAAGAGCCTTTCACAACTTCTCTACAAGCATCACGAATAGCTCCAGTCTGTCCCCACACGTCCACAGCCTCAATCAAAACCACCTTTTCCACCTAAAAGCTGCTTGTCTCCACCCGTCTCTCTGCTCCTCTGCAGCTGAAGCTTCTCTGGACCTCCATCACATCCAGACCTGAATGCTGCAGCATCCGCAGTCCTCCAGAAACTCCAGAACATCCAGCACTCTGCTGCTCCACCAGCTCCCTGGATCCAACCAAATCCTCCAGAACCGGGTCGTACCTCACCCACCACCCTCCTCCCCCCAGCCTCCACTCCTTTGATGCCAACCTCCTGTCTTGTTTTAGTGTTTCTAATCTGGTCCATCATCATTTGAACTTATATTAGACTGAAAATGAAATGTATTATTGTTAGCATCTTTATTCTAAAGTCAAATATTCACAACTTATTTCATGACAAACACAGAACACCTCAAAGTCTACGTCTGTCTTTGTGACGACCCTCTAACCAGAAGAGGACTTGGCGAGTCGGGGAGTCCTCCCACCATTTGTGCCATGCTGCTCCCCAACAGAACATTTCAGATATGCAGTGTGGGGGGAAACAGCTGTTTGGAGGTCTGGAAACATAATCTGTGAAAACATGGGGGCCTGCAGATCATGGAGACCCTGACCCTAACCCAGACCTGGGCCTGCTGGAGTCGCAGATCCATGGAGGTCCAAGAAAAGACAGAGAATGATGCAAAGCTGGTTCTCCTGCAGTGATCAGGCCCATATTTACTCCCCTCTGAGTATTTTGCCATCATCCGCCCTCACAATTGTCAGCCGGCGTTCGGCTTCTCGTACTTGGTGCTGCAGCAGCTGCTTCTTTTGGGAAGTTCAGCGAGTGAAACATGCCTCAGAGTCTTGTTTGTCACTGCAGAGAGGAGCAGACCTCTCAGTTTCAAGGAGAATTTCATCACATATGTAACAGTAACGCACTAATTTAATAAAAACATGATCTCTTCCTCAACATTATCAAGTAGTTCTGCGACTGTTTCATGATGTTAATGACGTGAAGTTGACGGCTCGTTGGTGGAAGCGTCCAGCTTCATGTCCATGTCTGTATGTTGTCACCTGCATCAAATGAAGTCCAGCTTGTTTCTACATGGACACGTGGATTTTAATCAGAGCAGTGAAATCTGTGAGACCCTGAACGACAAAGAGGCCCATAAAACACAGAGGTGACAGGACACTTAGCAAAGGAGGGTCTGTGTTTATGCTAAGCTAGGCTAACGTCTCGGTCATCTCTGAACTGGACCATCACAGATGCCCCTTTAATTCTCCACCCTCCCTCCATGTTGGACCGCTCAGCCTGTGGATCCTCTCTGTTGTGGTTCCTCCACGTTCTCCTGACGGGCTCTCGGTGCCGTAGTTTCGGCCCCGCTGGCTGAATGCGACCCGGCTTTGGTCTTCGCGGACTCATCGAATAGGAAACATCTGGACTGTGTGTGTGAGTGTGAGACTGTGTGCGCTCGCTGTGTCCTTGGTGTTGCAATAAAACACACAACTCTAAAATTAGACCCTGAAGACTCTGATATTAGCTCACTTCCCAGATATGGAGCTCAGCACTCACACAGTGAGTCAGCTGGGTTTTTCTGCCCTGAAACAGAGATAACAGGCGTCCCTCCATCACTGACATCATCTGAGCAACTGGGTGGAGGACAGAAATACTTTGACTTACAGTACAGTACTGCAAGATGTAGTACTCTAAATAATGTTGCACCACTGTTGGTGACGCCTGTCCAAATACTTCTATCTGGGTCTGTTTCTCCTTGTTTTTCCCTGTTTCAACACAATAATGCTCCCTTACACAAAGCCAGCTCCAGGGAGAAGCTGTTTGTCCCAGTTTGGACAAAGTCCTCCCAAGAAAAACGGTCAGTCGACTCAGCAAGCGGCCAATAAAAACATCTGTTAATGCTGAGGTGACACAAACCTCCAGGAATGACGACTCGTCTGTTGGTAGCAGAGGAGGAAGTGGCGTGACGTTGTTATAGAGCTGCCACAAAGAGGTCGGGTTGGATTCGCCTCCTGCTGCTCGCTGTACTCCTCGCTGCTGTTGTTAGCTAGTTAGCTCAGTTAGCTGTGCAGCTAGGTTCATGTTCAGCAGCCTCCCAGTGAACAAAACCAGATCAGGACTGGCCTCTGAGACCAGGAGGCCAGTTTGACAGAGAACAAGTGAGAATATTTCCTTTCTTGCCATTTTGTGAGTTTATTTAGTTTATTTATTTGACTGACAAAGCTAAGAGAGCTCATGATACCTCTCAAACTGACACACAGCGGTATCACAGGAAGGACGGGCTGCAGCTAGCTGGTTAGCAGCCTGCTACCACCTGAAAACTATATCCAGAATCAAGGGATGTCTGTCCAAAGAAGACATGGAAAAACTTGTTCATGCATTTATTTTCAGTAGGTTGGACTGTTGCAATGGAGTCTTTACTGGCCTAAACAAAAGATCAATTAGGCAACTACAGCTGATTCAAAGTGCTGCTGCACGAGTCCTTAAACACCAGAACAATGGACCACATCACACCAGTCCTCAGATCACTACACTGGCTTCCTGTGAGTCAAAGAATAGACTTCAAAATCTCACTGCTGGTCTACAAAGCATCAAATGGTCTAGGACCAAAATATATTCTAGATTTATTAACTCCATATGAAGCATCCAGACCTCTCAGGTCATCAGGGACAGGTCTACTGTGTGTTCCAGAATGAGAACCAAACAAAGTGAAGCAGCTTTCACTTATTATGCTCCTCACCTGTGGAACATCCTCCCTGCACACCTGAGGTCTGCCCCACCTGTCAGCTCATTTAAATCAGGGTTGAAAACATTATTATTTGCTACAGCTTTTAATTAAAGTAAATATATCTGCTCAATGACTTCTTAATCATTCTAAATGCTAAATTATTGTCTTTTACTGGCGTCTGCTTTTAATTTTCCTTTAATTGTATTTTATTTTTATTATTATTGTTATTATTTTTTATTCTCTTCTAATCTCTTTCTTTCTTTCGTTCTTTGAAATGTATGATTTTAATGTATTTTTATGCTTCTGTAAAGCACGTTGAATTGCCTGGTGTATGAATTGTGCTATACAAATAAATTTGCCTTGCCTAGCCTAGCATGCTACCGTCAGTAGATATCTATGCAGCACAAAGCACAGACGTCGTTAGCACCTTTAACTTTGGACTGAGCCAGGCTAGCTGTTTCCCCCAGCATGCAGTGTTTGTGCTAAGCTAGGCTAACCACACGCTAACACACAGACATGAGATCCATACCCGCCTGAACATCTCAGCCTCAGAGAGAAAGAAAATAAGATGATTCCCCAGAATGTAGAACAATTTCTTTAATCTCCTCCAAACAAGCTTTCCTCCTCCTCCTCCTCCTCCTCCTCCTCCTCTCCAAATATTTCTTTATTCTTGCTTTTCTTGTCACTTCTCCCTCCCTCTCTGTCTCTCTCTTTCTGTCCTTTTTAAGTCTGACTGGTCACCAAAATGCCACCAGACGACCCATTTATAGAGAGAGAGAGGAAGAGAGGGATGGAGGTCGTTTGGTGTCGTGGGAACAGCTCTGCAAGCCCGCTATCACACACACACACACACACACACACACACACACACACACACACACACACACAGGATGCTTTTGAGATGGTCTCAACGTCTCTGCAGTAAAAATACTCTGAAACAAGATAAAATACTTCAAACACTTTGTTAACGCTGCGTTCACAGGACGTTGGACAAATGCGACGAACACTAAAAGCTCATGTCAGTCTGACCCGCTGAGTTCGTGTATTATTCCAAGATGGCTGCCTCTGCTGCTAGCCCAGCCCGGCCTCACGCCAAAGTGTGTGACAGACCCGCTGATCCACCAGAGGGCAGCGTGTCAGTGTTGTATGACGCCGCAGCACCAGCAGGGGGCGACAGTGACGGAAGCAAAGGACAAACGTACCGTAAAGAGCAATAAAAACCACCTGAGGCAGAGCGGCGTTCAGCAGCAGGACCGGCGTGCATCACCTGCTGTGGCTAGCTTCACAGTCACAGCAGACAGAGGCTACGTTAGCTACGCTGCGGCCTCAAATAGCGTCTTTGATAACGAGCGAGACCAGGTGTCAGGTGTACGCTGATGTTAGCTGAAAGCTCATTCAGAGGCTAACCGGGACAAACCGCCGTGCGAATGAAGACAGGTTGAA
>JBBMOE010000027.1:8160883-8165883 GCA_037975065.1 Chaetodon trifasciatus | reverse complement strand
CTGTGATGGGCATTACATCCAGTAGGGGGCGCCACTTTGCTCATAAATCATTTCAAACTGTGGGAGATAACGTGAATCCGAGCCCCCTCGTCCTCTCTGTCTCAGCTTTCAGATGCCTTTTAAAAAGGAACTGACCACAAAGAAAAATGTGGACTGTCAGCGAGACAAAGAGACAGACGTAAGGAAGCGATTAGGACACAGTCAGATCTGTAATAAGCCGCAGTTTTGATTAAATTACTTAATTTGAAAACAAAAACATGTTTTTCTTCTAGTCAGCATGTTCAGACTCAAACCAGCAGAGAATGCTAACAGCTAACAGCTAACAGCTCGGTGTTTGTGATCTTCATCCTCTGACCTCCATTAAAACACATCACTGCTGCTCCTTCATCTCCATGAACCACACACACACATACACACACACACACACACACACACACACACACACACACACACACACACACACACACTCACTACAGCACCAAATGTGGATTCATCCACCACTGAAAATAGTCCAACAAGAGCTCTTTTTCCTCCTGTTTGTCTGATAAAAATTGCAGCTGTTTGAGGACATTAATGAAGCTTTTTAAACATGAAACTGAATATTTGTGAGGAGTTTTTAAACATTCGTTAACATTGTTGTTAACAATAAAAAAGAGAACAAGACCAGATTCATACTGTACTGAGCACCTCTTATTCTGAAAGATCACGCAGGAAATCAGAAGTCATGTTCTTTTTCTGACTGACGAGACCAAACTGTGTTTTTGGCTTTATTTAAAGTTACTCGACAGTCAAACGTCCGGCCGTTCAGCGACTGTTTCCGTTTACACGGCCAGCAGGATGTCAGTGAAGGCACCATCTGTGCAGACGGACTCGCTCGAACACATCTGTGTTTTATAGTCGATGCTGAGACAAAGCTGACGACGAGCAGATGATAGATCATTAGAGCTGTGGCGGTGTGTTCAGGTCCTCCCTAAACATGGGACATTTCTGTTTTAACTAACAGGACTGCCCTTTAACGTCCACACAAAGCTCAGGGCTGACAGTGAACTGCTTCACGCACACACACACACACTGAGGGAAAATCTTCTCTCATTGGCTGGTACCCAGACATGCACTGACTAATCACACACCACCTAACTGAGGGGTGTGTGTGTGTGTGTGTGTGAAGGCTGAATCATAGGGGATTGCATCTCTGCATGTCAGCCAATAAGACTCTTCGATCACTGCTAAGAAAAACACTAGTGGAATTATAATTGTGTGTATGAGTGTGTATGAGTGTGTGCGTGCGTGCATGTGTGTGTGTGTGTGCGTGTGTGTTGGCAGTCCTTCTGAACATCGATCTTACTAATAAAACAGTCAAGAACAAACACACATGTTAGTGTCTAAACTGGGTCAAACTTGCTTCTTATTGATGCATTGTGTGTGTGTGTGTGTGTGTGTGTGTGTGTGTGTGTGCGCACTGCCATGTGTTACTAGTGTTGTGGGGACACATGTGTCCACAGCGCATTGTGGGGACTCCTGTCCTGAGGGACAGTGGACACTGAGCTGAGGCTTCTAGTTAATCACAGGTGAAAAGGCTCAGAGGTGAAATACAGGATGTGTGTTTTCTGGTTTGTTTGTTAGTGGGAACAAAACATGAACTTGAAACCAGTGAGCGATCCAGTAAGAATGTCTGGCATTCACAGTGGTTTTAATGGGTTTAATGGAAGATCTGAGAATCTTTGGATTGTTGAGATGAATCAGAAGCAGCTGGAAACGTCCGTCTGTCATCTCACTGTAAAGACAGTTTGAGATGAAGATTAACTCAGAAGAACTCAGAGGAGTGGACTGAAGAAGAGGAGGGAGGGATGAAGGAAGGAGGATGAAGGAAGGAGGGGTGAAGGAAGGAGGGATGAAGGATGGAGGATGAAGGAGGGAGGATGAAGGAAGGAGGGATGAAGGAGGGAGGATGAAGGAGGACTCAGAGAAAGTCTGTCAGAATAATAAACATGAAGCAGGATTTTTAAGAGGCTGAAGCCTCCTCCTCCTCCTCCTCCGCCTCCTCCGTCATCCCTCCTTCTCCTTCACACCTCCTCTCCTCTCTCCCTCCGTCAGTCCAAACAATCTTCTTCATATGTTTTCTGTCCTTGTTTGTGCCTCCTGTGACGTCGTCTCACCTGTCACTCCTCCCTCCCCTCACCAGAGGCTCTGTGGCGCAATGGATAGCGCGTTGGACTTCTAGCAAACTCCACGAGGAGAGATTCAAAGGTTGTGGGTTCGAGTCCCACCAGAGTCGACCTTTAGAGAAAGAGAAGAGTTAAAGACAGTGAGCCTGAAGCGTAGCGTCCGTCTGGCTAATGCTAACACTGAGCAGCTTTTCTAAACACAAGGAGCCGTTGAATTCACAGGCCGACCGAATCAAACGCACCCAACCATCTCAAGAATTTGGAGGCACTTTTAATATTGAGCATAATTATGGGATGTGGGAGGATCGTTTCCTCGGTGACCAGTGTTTGTCGTTTATAATAATTAGTCTGACAATTTAGGATAGTCTGAGGTCGGACAGAGGCTCTACTGTGACGTACAGCAGTGTGTGTGTGTGTGTGTGTGTGTGTGTGTGTGTGTGTGTGTGGTTCAGGCGACAGATGTATACCGCAGTGTTTCCGACCTCAGAGCAGCACAGTAAACAACATAAACAACACACACACCCACACACATATGGATACATACGGTAAATATGCATGTTGATTATGCACACACACACACACACACACACACACGCACACACAGAGCAGAATTTGGACACACTTCAAATAAAGGAGGTTTGTTCAGTTTATTTCCTCGTGTGCTTTAATGACCAAGAAAAATCAGGAAAAATGAGGTTCAGTTTGTGACCCACAGCTGATGTGGTGCAGTGGAGAGGACGTTCTAGAACAGTGCTGGAGGAGTGATTTAAAGGTTGTGGGTTCAAGTCCCACCAGAGTTTGACTTTATAGACATCAGCAGAGACCAAAGTGTTCAGTTCCTGCTGTGCAGGACGCGTCTAAGTCCTGAAATGTCTTCCCAGACAATGTGTTGAATTCCAGTCTGCCGTCGAGCCTGACAGGAAGTCAGACACAGGAACAGTGGAGAATACCAGTACATTTTCAAAATAAAACGCCCCGTGCAAACTTCTGATTGTACATTGATAATAAAAGCAGACATATAACAGCAAAGCCTCTTTGTTCTTTAAATGAACAGTTTTAATTTGAATGAACAAAATTCAACTCGCAGCCTTTAAAGAGAGTCGAGTCGTTTGTGTCTGCTGCCCCCAGTGGTGGAGGCGTGTGTCTGCAGCTGAACTTGTGCGACCTGAAGGATCAAAGTGTCGAAGTCTTCACTGTAAACTTCATTATTCTTACAAGCTGAGCGTTGTCTGAAAGCTCTCAGTCAGCGGATCTGCTCACGAGCTCGTTCTCAGCAGCTCAAGTAGAAACGAAGCTGTAATATGTTCGTGGTTTAAACCAGGTGTGTGCGGTCACAGGTACAGGCTCAGGTGTGTGTGTGTGTGTGTGTGTGTGTGTGTGTGTTTGGCACCTCCTGCTGTCTCTCTGTACATTCCCATCATGATTCACTGCCCCCCCAATGCTCCACCGTCTCTTTATCGTTCCAGTCTTCCCATAAAAACTGTCATTTCTTTCCACTAATTTAAGACACACACACACACACACACACATTTTTCTTTAACAGCAGAGTACTTTGCCGTGTGTACTATTAGTCACAAAAATCATAAATACATAGAGGGAATTTCCAAACGCAGACACACACACACACACACACACACACACACACACAGAGTCTCATCTTCGTGGTTCAGATGTCGGCTCGCAGGACTCGACTTCCCATAAAACAGGACAATAGAGCAGAAGAATCCAGATCAGAGTTAAAGGTTTGTGTGTGACTGATGAGTCAGTTCAGCTGCTGGACGACTTGTCATGAAGCCTGTTTCATGTTCGTGTTCCCCTCAGGATGAACTGCGGCACCTCTGATGACTCTTCATCTAGCGCCACCGTCAGATCAAACTGACGGTGACCAGCTGATGATGCTCCCATCAGCCTCAGCTGCACTTTGAGTTTAGTGATAATGAGCTATTGTTAGCATGCTAGCATTCAGCCCGAGCGGAATAAAGTTGAGCACAGACTGCGTCCAGATTTAGCCGCGTGCTAACAGACAGAGGTCAGAGGTCACGGTCTCTCTGACTCACTCTTCATGTTTCCCTCGGGACACGTTTCACAACACTGTTTGCACATCATTCTTCTTCTTCTGTTGCATAAGTCTGGTCGTCCTCTGGATTTTAAACAGGCTGTAGACACAAAGAGCAGCTTCACTTTGTTCTGTCAGGAGAGGAGATGAAGAAAACCGATGAGCTGGACTCAGAAGAGACGACGTGCATCATCATGAAGAACGTCACCTGCAGTGTCTGACTCGTCAGGTATCAGCTGATGGTCACACATATGTCGCTCCATCCGACCGCAGACAGTCAACCAAATTTTTTCAGCGTTTTTCAGTCAATTTCTTGCGTCTTTCACCCTCATGAACAACAACTTTTGGTCCTCAGTAAAAACTCCTCGATTGATCGATCTGAGCAACCTTAAACGACGCATTTAGAGTGTGTGTTATCGTGCCTCGTGTGCAGAAAGTCACTTCCTGCCCTCCGTCTGCAGTTAGCACCACAACAAAAGAGCAACGTGACGTCATCTGCAAACAACCTGTTAGCTTTAGCGGCTAGCTGTGCGCACATATTGCTTTCAGGTTGTTTCAGTGTGCAGATGAACGTTCAGCTGCTTAGCTCTGTAATCCGACATGTCCTGCAACCACACACACACACACACACACACACACACACACACACACACACACACACAGGCTTATTCACAGTGTGTGTGTGGTCAGAGCTGCTAGCTTCCCAGTACCATCAGAGTGTGTGTGTGTGTGTGTGTGTGTGTGTGGGGGGGGGGGGGGGGGGGGTGGGGCCTCCCTGT
>JBBMOE010000027.1:8104384-8136025 GCA_037975065.1 Chaetodon trifasciatus | reverse complement strand
TCTCTCTCTCTCTCTCTCTCTCTCTGTCACTTTCTCTGTCTCTACAGACAGTTAATTAGATTGTAGGTAATGAAGTTAATTAGTCCTTAACGAGGCAATTAAAGCTCTCAGAAATCCCCTTAACCCCCCTCCTTCTCTCTCTCTCTCCCTCTCTCTCTCTCTCTCTCTCTCTCTCTCTCACTCTCTCTCCCTCTTTGTCCGAGAAAGGAGAGAAAATAAGAAAACCCCCTTCCCTTGTCCTGGGTCACACACACATACACACACACACACACACACACACACACACACACACACACACACACACACAGCACCAGATGGGTAGACATAACAAGCCGAGTGACGACATCATCCAGCATAACTCCGCCATGACACCATTCAGCAACATGTGTGTGTGTGTGTGTGTGTGTGTGTCACAGAAGGTATTCTGACCCTGTGCTTAAGTATAAGTACTAATACAACAGCGTGAGAATATTCCAAGCCAAGGTACTCCTGCAGCAGTAAAGTGTACTCTGTTAGTGTTTTTCTGCTACATTCATGTGTTTTTACTGCTGTAGAGGTTTAAAAGTGCAGTAAAAGTACTTAAAAGTTGTACTTAAGTACAGTTCATGAGTGAGCGTACTCAGTTACATCTCACAGAGAAATACTTTTATTTTAATTACTTTGAGTGCATTTTTCTGATGATACTTTTACTAATGTGAGATGTTGAATGCAGTACTTTTACTGGAGTACTTTCACTGAAGTAAATGTCTTGACTTCCTCTACTGCTGGAAGTAAACCAGTAGTAAACTGGTTTCTGCTGGTTTTTGACAGGATGATGTCCACATGTCTTCATGGGACAGAAGTCCTGTGAGGCTGTTTGTCTTTGAACGCCTCGCTCTGTGTTCTGTGATGTGTTCAGGGTCAGATTTACACACTGAACCATCAGTCTCTGAGGACTCAAACCTCATCATCATCAGTGCTGATTTCCCATGGTGCACTGGGCCAAAGCAGCAGCTGAGGCAAACAGCTGATTGATGATGTCACTCGTTGATTTATTGATGGGATTGATTGGCTCTTTGTTTGTTTCTTTTCTTGTTTGTTTTTTTTCTGTCGTCTTGATTTGTGTCTGAGCCTGTGTGTGTGTGTGTGTGTGTGTGTGTGTGTTCTCAGATTTCTTGTTCACCATGATTTAGGATTTGACCTCTGACCCTTCTATGCTAACCAGGGGTCAGAAACCACATGATCTCATACATGTCCTGCTATCTTCGTGGGGACCCTGACTGAAGGGGGACATTCCTGAGACTCTTAGCTTCACCTTCACCTAAACCTGATCCTAACCTTAAACCTGAAACCAGGCCTGAACCCTCAGACAGCTCTTTGAAGCTGTGAGGACTGGAGACCATCTTGATGTCTCACTGGTCTACAAACAAAGACGTACAAGACCACACACACGCACACACGAACTCACTCTTCTTCAGCAGAAGAAGTTAATAATAAAACAATTCAACATTTAACTGTCAGATTCTGATTCTGTCAAACTTCGACCAAAAATAAGACTTTTTATGAGCTAAATCACAGAAAATACACACATATATAGAAAATATTATACATCGAGCATTGAACCCAATAATATACGAGCTTTAACTTTCCTGATATTAAAAACTTCATTTAATAATCACTTTCTCCTCATTTTAATTGCTGCCCCCCCCGCGAGTATAACTGAGCAGTGTTACAGTACTGGAGTACTCAGACCCTTTAAACTTCAGTAATAGAAGTATTATCAATAAATGAACTTAGTTGCTAAAATGTACCTGTGACTGTTAAACATTCTTTATTAAACCCTCTGATTTTTATCATTAATAATAATTTTCACAAACCTCACAGGACTGAGTTGATAAAGCACCTTCTATTTATTTCTTCATACTTTCCTTCTTCTCTCTTTTATCACTTTTCTCTCGTCCTCCTCCTCCTCCTCCTCCATCTATCATCGGTGGGGTGAAGCAGCATATCTCAGATGCCTCACAGTCAGCTGCTGTTTATCACTCCGTTAAAGAGTCGACTCGCTCTGCGTGAGGATGGAAACCAGACCAGATCGACTTCGCCGTGTTTGGTTTGGCCCCGGCCCGCAGAGGAGGGCTCGGCCCGGGCGCTCGGGGTTCAGGGTCACATGGGGTCGGGGTCAGGTTTGTGTATTTAACCCTGAGAGAAGAAGAAGAAGTGACGTGATGAAATGTGTTGAGCAGCTGAAGCGTGACGACGAGGACGAGTTCAGAGTTTCACCCTCAGAAATTAATGAAGTGTAAATATCAGACGAGCAGAAAAAGATAAAAAAATAAAATAAGATTCAGATGAAACGTCACAGGTCAGCTGTACTGAGGCTGAGTGACAGGAGCGGGAGCCAATCAGGTGACAGAAGAGGGTTTTTAAAACAGGGTGGAAAAAATCAGATTTTTAAATTTAAAGATTTTAATATCTGAAGATAAAAGATGAAATTCTATAGAAAAAAGAAGCTAAAATCAGTTTAGTTGAAATGATTTCCAGCTGTTTGTTGAAGTTAGTGTGTCTGAAAATCAGCCTGTTTTACGTCCTGAATCCGTTCATCCACACAGTCGATCCTCGACTGAACCCTTTCAAACGTTTTCATCGTGTCGTAACGCAGCCAAACGCAGGAAACTGTTCAGATCATCTTCATCCTCACAAACGACACGAGTTTGTCGTATCAACAGACACAAAACTCTCTGAATTCAGATTTCTTACATATTTCTTCCTTTTAACTTTTTACAGCTGTAAAAAGCACCCTTCAAAATAAAAGCATGTTTTCAGCATGCCCTGTTCACACTTTTCAGTGTGAACATACTGCAAACCTGCTGACAGTTAACATGTTGTGTGGATGTGGGACACTTTATAGGAGCCTGCAGCTGAATCTGCTGCTGCTGTGTCCTTGAACGCATCATTCATGGGACCCTTTATGAGAGAAACTGCTCTGGATGCGTCGTCTCTCTGCAGCAGCTTGCAGAAATGAACTGACACCAACATGATTTAAAGCTGCGATCACGTCCAGATTGATCCACAGAGCAGATCTCAGATCAGTGTTTCTGTGAAACCGGTCTGGTCCTTTAACAGCTCTGGTTTCGGTTTCTTGTCGTCTTGTTTCTTGCTGTATTGTCTCTCCTTCCGTCTCTACATGTTTGACTTCATTCCCACAGTAACAATGTTTTCCTTCCTGTTTCTAATTATCAGCTGTGATTGTTTCTGTCTGCTCATGTCTTCTGTCTGTCCCTCTGTCCTCTCTCACTCTGTCCATCTTTCCTTCATATTTAGCTGTTTTTACTGTGCTGTGTTCTCTCTCTCTCTCTGCCTGTCATTGTCTCTCGACCCCTCTCCCCCATCGACCTCGCCCCTCCCACCTCTGCGGTCAGTCCATAAAAAAAACAAAAAGAAAAAACACCCAGAATTCCCTCTTCCTCTCCCACAATCCCTCACTAATGATGTCCGCCGGCCACAAAATGAGGCCTGACGCCAGAGAGAGAGAGAGAGAGAGAGAGAGAGAGAGAGAGAGAGAGAGAGAGAGACGGATGAGTGAGGAAGAGGAGGAGGAGGAGGAGGAGGAGGAGTGTGTGTGTGTGTGTGTGAGTGTGTGTGTGAGTGTGAGTGTGTGTGTGTGAGTGAGATAATGAGAGACTTGATTTCAGCTTGTTAACTAAGAATGCAGTGAGAGTTCAGTGGTGTAACCTCATGTGGTGTGTGTGTGTGTGTGTGTGTGTGTGTGTGTATGTACGCGTGTGTGCGTGAGCGCGCGTGTGTGTGCGTCTTGGTGAAGCCTCACATATCTTTACTGTATTTCATGTCTTCATTCACTCTGTGAACTTTGTGTAAACTGAAACTTTGAGTTGAGTTCATGTTCTACGGTGGCTCAGGAGGTCCAGCAGGTTCTCCACCAATCAGAAGGCTGTTTCAATCCCCGGCTCCTCCTCTCCTTGTTTCCTCTCATTGTTTCCTCATCTCCTTATTTCTTCTCCTTGTGTCCTCCTCTCCTTGTTTCTTCTCCCCCTTTCCTCTCCTTGTGTCCACCTCTCCTCCTTTCCTCTCCTCGTTTCCTCTCCTTGTTTCCGCTCCTTGTGTCCACCTCTCCTCGTTTCCTCTCCTCATTTCCTCTCCTTGTTTCCTCTCCTTGTGTCCACCTCTCCTCCTTTCCTCTCCTCGTTTCCTCTCCTTGTTTCCTCTCCTTGTGTCCACCTCTCCTCCTTTCCTCTCCTCGTTTCCTCTCCTTGTTCCTCTTCTTGTGTTCACCTCTCCTCCATTCCTCTCCGTCTCCTCTCCTCATTTCCTCTCCCTGTTTCCTCTCCTCCCTTCCTCTCCTCCTTTCCTCTCCTCCCTTCCTCTCCCCGTTTTTTTCTCCTCCTTTCCTCTCCTTGTGTTCTCTCCTTCTGTCCACCTCTCCTCCTTTCCTCTCCTCCCTTCCTCTCCTCCTTTCCTCTCCTCTGCAGATTTATGACGCTCTTTAAAATCCCGTCATGTTTGGACTTCCTCCTCGCTCTCACGCTCCTCCGTGCAGACACATCACTTCATTTTAACGCCTCCTCTGTTTCACAGTTGTCTGATGTAATGTAAAATATATTCAGCAGTAAAATCCCTGCGTAGGAATCATGGCGGCTCCGGCGGCTCCTCTGTTTCCTGACATATTATTCGGCGAGCTGCAGTTTTCAGATAATCATCAAACAGTTGGCTCGTCTTTCTGCCTAGCAACAAAAATCTGTTCCAGGAAGTAAAAACAAAACGTGAACTTCTCAGAGATCGTTCCAGAAGTTCTCCTGCAGGAGTTCATTTGACTGCTGGAGTCCTCGCAGACGTCTGTGTGTTATCTGTTAACTGTATGCTGGGAAATGACCAGATTCAGCTGTGAAGAGGCCTTCAAGGTCCTCGACACGTTCAGGGGCCGGGAAATATTCAGTGATCCTCGTATCGATGAAGACGCTGCCAAACCTTCGACGGGTCAATATTCTGCACTTTTTTTGGTGCGTTTTCTAATAAAATACACAAAATGTTCACGATGGAGATAAATGCAGTTCATCTTCATCATTAAATATTAGAGGAGAAAGTAATTTACACTTTCCCCTGTGTTGACTTTCTCCAATTATGATTAATCACCTCTACTTCCCATCAATTTAGAGGCCACTGTTGATGGAACGCTGCACAGTTTTTCACAATAAAAGCATCTGTAAAGGCATAATCTGGGTCTTTTCAGTGATCACATCCTGGGAAGTCCAGTTAAATCCTGGAATTCACAAGACGAAAATAGCGTAATTCATCCAACTTGCTGGTGTTGCACAACAAAAATGACCTGCGTGGCTGCGTAAAGGAAGTAAAAACAGAGCCTGAGAGGAGTTCAAACCCCCGACAGTCGTTGCACGAAATGGGCATGAACGTCACTTTGTGTGTTTCAGTTGCTTTGGTGGAAGTCACTCAGTGTACCTGTGAGAACTATCAATCAATCAATCAATCAATCAATCAATCACATACACACAGAACATATAAACAAAATGGACGGCTTGAAGCCTGAGCCGAGCTCGTGTTATCGCTTCTTCTTCCCCGCCGGCTGTGTTTCAGAAAGGAGAGCGTGTGCCGTCGACTGGAGGTGAAGAAAGTCACTCAACACGCCGACGAGTCTGAGAACGAAGCGAAAGAGAGAAAACAAGACCAAAATCCTTTAGTCGAGTGTTTCGCTGAAAGCAGAAATTCAGAAATGTGAAATGACGGCGAGGTCGAGCCAAAGTGTTTCATAAATATTTAGTTTCTGTTTAACTTCTCCTGGAAAGTAACTTGATGATGATGAGCGACGGTGACTGCTGCAGCTGCTTTCTGTCTGCTGAATTACTCACTTTAATTTCCTTTTTAATCGCTGCTCATTCGAGACGTCTTCTCAGAGGCGACCGCTCTCACTCAGCACATAAACCACCATGAAAACTTCAGAATGGGCCATCAAAGAGACAAACGGCAGAACTGCATTCGTGTGCGTTTCCTCCGTGAGAGCGCTGATGAAGACACAGGAAAGGCCCGCCGGGCTGAAGAGGAGGGAAGACGGTCCGATCTGTCCTGTTTGAGCTGGTGGTTCAGGTCTGATCGTAGGAAAGGCTGCCCTGGTGTTAAAACCAAGGCAAGTTCTTTGTGACTGTGCCGGCCGGTTCCTGTTCCTGAGCCACACAGGACCACTTTGGCTCGTAATACAAGATCAAAAAGAGGGTTATTTTCTCTGCCACGGGATAAACAGGGTTTGGTTTCCACTTTGGCTCCAAAGTGGGCTTGTTTGGTCTTTACTGTGGGGACAAATGGGGCTACTTTGCTTTCTCCTACAACCTCAAACACCACTGCTTTGGTTCCTCCTGCAGGACCAGACAGTAGTTTGTTTTTTAATTTGGTGCCAGAAACAGATATTTTTGTTTTTACCTCAGAACCAAACAGGGCTAGATTGGTTTCTGAGTCCAAAGACCAAACTGGGCCACGATGGCTTCAGCTTGGCTTTAGATGTGGTCGGACGACACGCTGTATGAACTGGTTTCTCTGAGGCCTTGATGCCCCTCGTCCCCTCGATGTGAAGCTCTGTCCATAGTGGGGTCAGAGGTCAGAGGGGGTCTTTGAGGCTGGTCTGACCTCCTGGTCGGGGTTCAGGCAGGAGGAACGATTTGCTGCTGAGGCTAAAAGTTAACTTGTTGAAGGTTTTCTGAGGATACTGATGCTGTAGAGATTCAAACAGAACCACTCAGATTAATATCACACATGTCTGCGTTTAATAAGCGATTTGGACTTTTTCTTGTGTGTAAATATCTCTTTTTGCATGTTGTGTGTGTGTGTCTGTGCATGAATGTGTGTCTTGGCCGAAGCACTCGGATGGATACAGGAGAATTAAGATGGAGATGTGTGTGTAGCAGCAGTGTTTGGGACTTGGCAGGATGGAGGGTTGACGATGAGGATGGATTGTGGGAACAGAGGGAGAGTTTTCTGGATGAACGTCTGCCAGCTGTAACAGTTTGCAGGTCCCGGAGTCAGTTTCGTGTCACACTAACCTTCATGTGGAGCTACACCGACTCCCTCAGACTGTGACAGAACTTTTTAGTAACTATAATAAGCGTGTTTCTTATTATAGTGTTAAATGTTTTCCACAGCTCCCAGCAAAGCAAACTGGCTGTGAACCAGAGTTTTCCTGAAACTCTGTGGCAGAAATATGACCTGTTTGCGCTGTTTTCTATCTGTTGTCAGTGTGCTGCGAGCTGGAGGACTGGAGCAGGAATGAGATCCTGCAGGTCCTGCAAGACCCAACATAAACTCTGAATACCTCACTGCATGGAACTCATTTGGGTCAGTTTTATGGAAGTTAGCATGAGGACAGAGATGAAAAACTGCAGCCCAACGCGACTGAAGGAATAGATGAATAGATGATGTGAAGCCCCTTTCACACATGCAGGACATGTCCCTGAACTGTTCGGGAACATTTCCTGCATGGCGTCATTTGTGAACGGGAGCGGGGGTCGATGTTATGAGGAATCTGGAAAGTTCCCACCTCAAGACAGAGAAACTGTTCAGTGTTGTGAATGAAAGCAGAGACCAACATGTAAAAGGGTCACATATGAGCGAGCCAATCACGGGACTCGCTTGAGTCACGTGACATTAAACTCAGATGGAGGGCAGGAAGTGAAAACCACAATGGACAAGATGGAGGAAATGTTCCTGAATGTTGCTGCATGTGTGAATTGTGACTTGCTGTGCCTGAAAGGTTATCCCAGTGACTTATCCCAGTGACTTACTGGGAACTCTGTGTGGATGAAGCGTTAATGTGGATCTGTCACGTCTTGCTGATACCTGACCCAGTTAATAATGTTGGTAATGTCCATGTCAGTGCAGAACTAATGCAAGGCAGCAGCAGCAGGTGGTCAGCATCAACACCACTGAGTGGGCTGAATTTTGACACATGCTGTGAAAATATTCAGTTCACATTTAGTTTGAGCTTTCGTGTTCACGTTCAGGTCTTTGTTCGGTTCTTGGTGAAACAGCTTAACTCAAGGTCGACCTCGGAGGTCATTATGCAGTCCTGATCTCAGTGTGAAGGAAAGGTGGTGCCTCCACAGTCAAGTCCATAAAGAAAGTTTGGTGTGGAAGGAGCAGACTGGTCTGAACCCCATTCTGCCCCGCTGGGATGACCTGGAACGCCAACTGAGATCCAGACCTGATCACTTAGCATCAGTGTCTGAACGGGAGCCAGTTCCTGCAGCAGGTTCAACATCTGCTTCAGGACCAAAGCCAGAACAGCTGAGGCTGATGTAGCAGCTCGTTAATGAACATGGTGTTGAATTCACACGTTTAGCTACCGGAGGTGTCTTCAGGCTTCTGGCCATGTCACCAACACGTCACCGTGTCACCAACATGTCACCAATGTGTCACTAACATGTCACCAACATGTCACCAACGTGTCACCAACATGTCACCGTGTCACCAACTTGTCACCAATGTCTCACCAACTTGTCACCAACATGTCACTAATGTGTCACCAACGTGTCACTAACATGTCACCAACGTGTCACCAACATGTCACCAATGTGTCACCAACATGTCACTCTGACTTGTCTCTGTGTCTCCTCAGTGATCTGTTGGAGGATTTAGAGAGGAGTCCTCACGCCGCTGCCATCGCCGAGTGCTTCGTAGAAAGGGTGAGTACAGTCCAGCTGTGTGTGTGTGTGTGTGTGTGTGTGTGTGTGTGTGTGTGTGTGTGTTTGTTTGAGAGGCTGTTAGTTGACAGGAAACATGACACAGAGATCCCAAACACCCAGTAAACCACCAGTAGAACTGGACCCTCCATTCACTGCAGCACGCAGCAGTCGTTCCTCTAACCAGCCGCCGCCGCTGCTGATTAAACAACACCTGATGAATGCATCCTGAGTGTGTGTGTGTGTGTGTGTGTGTGTGTGTGTGTGTGTGTTGGACAATAGTGATATTGTTCTCACATGATGCACCACAGAGACAGACAGTATGAAAATGTTTTTCTGAGCAGCTGCTGGTCTCAGGATCTGGTCCAGAGTGAGATCATCTCCAGACCTGCTGCAGCATTTAAAGGACTGAATATTCAGGATCCCCAGAGGAAGAATCCTCATCATCGTGGTCACATTCCAGATTGAAATCATTGTACATCTTATCTTTGACTGATGGCTGGTGTGTTATTCTGCCCTGAGTCTTACCTGGAGGAGCTGCTGTGAGGCTGCACAGAGCTCCAGTCATGAAGCTTTGAATGCTTCATTTTCACGTCTCTGTGTGTGTGTGTGTGTGTGTGTGTGTGTGTGTCTCTTCGTCACCCATGACATCCTGTTTACGCCTGACTAACCTCGGCCTGTCAGCCAATCAGAGACCAGCTGCTGACAGAGAGGTGGTGGTGATGCCATCAGATCAGGGGAAAGTGCTGCAGGGTTTTTGGTGCTTCAGTCAAATGTGAACTTTTAATCTGATTTTCTCAAATTAATCAAATTTAAAGTTAAACATTTTTCAGCTTTTACTTCTTGAATTTGGTCGTTATTTAAGTTTTCTTCGTTATTTTCCGTGCTTTCCTGTTTCTTCTCCTCTGCACAGCTTTAATGTGATTTCCTGCAGCTTCCTGTACAGACGTGTCGTCGTCGTCACACTTTAAACTTTGTTGATTTCTTATTTTCTGGATCTGAACTTTCAGGATTTTCTGTATCTGTTTGTGAGTAGACTTTAAACAGGTCTGATGTTTGTCAGACTGACGCTGGACTGAAAGTCCCGTTTCAGAGGAACATTAGATTAAACTGTTAGAGATGAGCTGCTATTTAAAGACCTGTGTGTGTGTGTGTGTGTGTGTGTGTGTGTGTGTGGTACAAAGCAAACTTTGTTGTGACTGGAGGTAAATCAATTATATGGCGAAGAAGAGAAGATGGCGTCAAACCATGTTTAAGCTGCTTTTATAACCAAATATAATCAACAAACATGAAGTTTTTGAGTAGCTGGATTCAGCTGATTATCGCTTCCTCCGTTTCAACATAAACGATGATGATGATGATGATGATGATGATGATGATGATGATGAGGAGGAGGAGTGTGTGTCTCTTCCTCTCTGACGTTAACTTTGTTCTCTCCTCAGAGTGAAACCTTCGACATCTACACACTCTACTGCATGAACTACCCAAAGTAAGTACAGCTCAGTCTGCACTCGTGTGTGTCGTCTGTCAGCCTGCAGGGGGCGCCGGCGGGACTCCGCTCATGTGATCCTTTAACGTGCCGAGTGATGGTCGACTTTCTGACGTCAGCGAGAGCTTTTTCTTTCGTCTGCTCCCGATTGGGTCGGACGGCGAAAATGTGTGAATCATCTGTTTTATGACGAGAGTAAATGTGTTTTAGGAGAAACATAAAATGAAGTAAAGGAGGAGGAGAGCGAGGAGAGGAGGAGCTGAGAGGGCTGATATATGGAGCAGAAGAGGAGTTTGAAGCAGGAGCTGTATCTCATCCAACACACACACACACACACACAGAGCCTCCTCAAACTGTCTGACAGATGTTTGGCCTGTGTGTGTGTGTGTGTGTGTGTGTGTGTCTTTAGTCACTAAACCAAAGTTTTGGTTTTGATTTCGGCTCGACGTTGTGGATTTCGTCTGGATGTTTTGTGATATTTGTGAGAAACAAAGTGAAAACAGTCGCTCATCAGTTTTTATTTTTGGTCTTCAAACGTTCGAGGATCCATCAGAACAACTGAAGACTCGATGAACGGAAACCTGAGCTGCTCTGCGTGACGTATCGGCGCCGTCGAAAAGAGATGCGACACGCTTCTCCTGGTGGTCACATGGTTCATGTGCACTGATTACTCTCGTCTTCAGGATGTCTAACAGCATTAAGATCGACTGTTGATAACTTTGTCAGTAAATCTAATGACTGAAGAGAAACTCCGGATGCCAACGACTGCAGTTCATTTGAGATTCAATTCAGGCTAACTGATAGCTGGTCACGATAGCTAGCAAAGTGTCGCTAACGTTAGCTAACTGCATTATAATCTAAGTACCACTGGAGACGTAGGTTGTTTCGCAATACCAAGTACGCCAAGTTCGGACTTACGAACTTGGCAGTTCGGACTTACGAACTTGGCAGTTCGGACTTACGAACTTGGCAGTTCGACCTGGGAGTACAGTCTGTCCAGGACGGGAGGACGCAGGACGGTCATTCTGCAGTTGGGACGGCAGCGTACTTGATGACGTCACCATCTCAGCTCGTCCGTTAGCAGGACGAAACATCTCCGAAAACTTTGGAGCAAATTTTAAACTACGTGCTATCGAGATGAATCGACCACAGATTTTAAGTTTTAACATCCACTTTCTCACATAAAATACTCGTAAAACCACATTCTGTACTACTAAAACAGTAGTATTTCGAAACTTGTAATTTACAGTTGTGAGTCCACTCCTCCGACATCGTTGCTACGAAATGCATTCTGGGATACGTGGCTGCCCCAAGTCCGCACAAGTCACCACCCGATGCATCCTCGATAAAATGGGAGGGGCAAGAACACATCCGGGTATTTGACTGTACTTGGCGAGATGCGGACTTTTGAGTTGGAACAGGACTTTGACTGAGACTGATGACGCTTCTCAAGTACACAAGAACACAAGCACAGAGAAGAACGCACACTGAGAAAGGCCCATAGTATGCTGCTGTTGACTCGATTGTGGAGAGGTCAGCTGAGCTCGCCACGTTGGGAAAATGGCCGCGGGTCAGTGTCTTTTCTCTGCGCTCAGCTGCAGCTTTGAGCAGAAGCCGTGAGGCGACGCTGACGGCTGAATGTCCAGAACTGAACACCAGCATCAGTGAAAGGTTGCAGCCCATCTGAATGCGGATCAATCACTTCTACCTTCAGCGAGGCGTTCAAGGCCTTTCAGCAACCACCCCTGAGTCATTATTCTCAGTAACACCGCCATTTGTTTTCTCAGTCCAGTCCAGTGTGGTTTCCTCATGGACACACATGGATGGTTGTTTTGATGTGGAGCTCTGCTGAGACGTCACTTCCTGCAGCTGTATATAAAGCTCAAAGCTATCGATGCTGCCGATCAGCAGAGAGACGCAGCTGCAGTGCAGAGGACGAGGTGGAGTTTAAAGAAAAATGAGTAAAACAGCATATTAATACCCTGACACAGCCTGATCATCAGGTCATCAACCCTCTCTGTGCAGAGCGAGAGACACTGCAGCTGCAGAAGAAAAGGAAGACGAAAACAAACCATCAAAGGACTCCTCATGTCCTCAAAACGCTGCGTTGGTACCGTTTCTAAAAGCTTTCCTGTTTGTCTCAGGCCACATGTACAGCAGTTGTGTGTGTGTGTGTGTGTGTGTGTGTGTTATTCTCTGCAGAGAGAATCAGTGTTAATCTCACCCTCCATCTCCTCTCCATCAGTCTGACAGACAGATGTTTGGCCTGAATGGATCGCTGCCCAGCTGTGTGTGTGTGTGTGTGTGTGTGAGAGAGAGAGCTGTACCCAGTCCTTCGCTCGACCCCTCCTTCACCTCGCCTCGCTCGCTGCTCTCTGCCTGTCGCCTCCTTAAAGCTCCATTAAACTCCAATAAAAATAAGTAGGTCAGATGCTTCAGACCTCCGAGCCGAGGAGCTCTGTGAGTCAGCCCGTCTCCAGCTTTCAGAGCTGCATCGCTGCCTCTTCCTCTGGATCCCGTCTGGATCCTGTCAGGCCTCGCGGTGCCAGACTCTGACTGGTTCTGCGTGCTGGGAACATGTCGGGACAGTCACAGGCAGGATGTTTTCACATAAATAAAGGCCGTCTGATCACCGCTGCCAGTCAAACCAACGCCACTGATAAAACGTCACCTTCAGGCCGTTCATGATTCACTTCACAAAGCAAACTCGCACTGACACAGCGATGCGATCACCAGAGGAGACGACTCTCCGTCAGCCTCTGCTCAAACATTCCTCCGCTGTGATCCGCTGGGTCAGGCTCGGAGGGAAATCTGCTGGATTGCAGGTTTCTGAACT
Source organism: Chaetodon trifasciatus (assembly GCA_037975065.1). NCBI lineage: Eukaryota > Metazoa > Chordata > Actinopteri > Chaetodontiformes > Chaetodontidae > Chaetodon > Chaetodon trifasciatus. The sequence goes on along the minus strand of JBBMOE010000027.1, from coordinate 8,123,025 downwards.
CGGCATTGCTCCGCTGGGAACGCGAGACCGGAGTCTTTGTTTGGTTAGTTATCCTGCGTCAGAAGACAAACAAGAAAATGGCTGCAGGAATGCAGCTTCTCTGCCATCTGAAATCTCCAACAGCAGAATGAAAGAGCTTTGTATCGGCGTAATGCGTCGCGACGCAGGCCGCCATTAAAATGACATTAACAGACTCGGATGGACCTCAGTCGGTCGATCCAGAGGGAGGACTGAGACAGATGCTCGGCTAATTTATGCTGCTAAACTCCACTTGGATGTGAGCGCTGTTTGTAATGCTGTAAATTGATGAGCTGTGGAGCCGGGGGGGGGGGAGTTGAGGCTGGGCGGGGGGGCGTCTGTAAAGCCAAGTTTTAACAGAACAGGGAAATATTCCAGCCATGGTCAGACTCAGTGGAAGTTAATCTACGAGTGCAGCTCATTGAGGCCAAAGTGGATCCTTTATGGGGGTGTTGAATGTTAGAAATGTTGGAGACAGTTGAGCCTTTATCCCGATCCTGATCACAAACCTCTTCCTGCGCAAGTCTCCATCTGCCGGACAGAACCACCAAAACCAAAACGCCTCGAACAATTACTGTGACCGAAATATGAGGCTTGGTTTGCAAAGTTTGGTTCTCGTGATTGGTGCAAAGAACGCTGGAGAATGTCGAGTATTTCTGTCACCACGAGCAGCAAAAGCCCTTAAATTAAACGAATGTGCTGAGAAAAAGGGACGATGCAGTATAATCATCTTCATCACAAGAATGAATCACGACTACGTTCATCGTCGTGGAAGAAGAGCTCAAACTCTCTTTTATGTAACCGTAGGTCAAAGTGAACAACATGGCTGCCGTCGTCCGCTTCCTGTTGACGGTCTGGTTAGTGCGTCTTTTCGTGTTGTAATGGGTCCTTCGCAATCCCGCTGTCGTTTCCAGAGTATTTGTACTGGAAACGGGTTGAAGTAATTCTACTGCAAATGTACAAATTCTACTTCTGCTTTGAAGAAACTGTTTGGATTCAGTGATGGACAAAGAGTACAAGATAAGACAGAGACACTGTGGTCAGAGACACTGTTAACACCACACAATGTCCATCTTCTTCTTCTTCTTCTTCTTCTGATTTTTCCTTTGTTCAGTCGATGGATGGCCAATCCGAGCTGAGCTGACATGTTTGCCTGGTTAGCCTGAATCATCGCCCACATCTCTGATCTGTTCAGGCTGTCAAACAGGCCTGGTGTCGGGCTCACTGACAGCTCTTGGACCAATCAGAGCTTGGTGGGCGGGATCGAGGATGAGGATGTTGTCTCAGAAGAAAGGCCACAAACATGGTGACAAGATGTTTGCAGCCACGCGGTTGTTGTCGTGAGTTTATGCGTTTCTTCGGTCGATTTGTGATTGGTGGCTGAAGCTCAGCATGAAGACGTCAGCGTGGTCATCGTGGAGCTTCATGAAGTGCTGCCAGAAGCTGATGAACGACACGGTGGAAAAGCCATGTGGATACCTGGAAACTACATTTTGCAAACCTTAAAGGGAGACGGGAGGAGAAGCAGGGGGTGGAGGAGGTCGATGGTGGTTTGAGTGGCTGTGCGGACTCCAGGCTGGTTTCACGTTACCTCTGATTGGTGGAGATGAATTCAGGCTCTCTGGAGCTGCTGTAATTATGTTCAGTCTTTGAGGACATGGAGGACGGACAGAGACCATGTTTGTGTATCTGCTCACAGAATGAACCCAACATGAACTGGTACATAATAGATGAACAGAACAGGTAAGATTGGCGTGCAGGAAGTCTTATTTTCTGATGGTGGTTTGATGGGAAGCTGTCCAAGCTCAGATTCTAGGACGGTGTCTCTGGTGGACATTTTTCATCAGTCCATGCAGAGGTCAGTGTGTTTATCTGAGGCTGGATTCAGTTTCCTCCGGTCTGGTTTCGTCTGAGATCACAGATTCCAGCTCCACGTCTCTGCTGTCCAACACGACCGTGGAGGACTTGGTCCTGCTTGTGGCTTTTTTGTTTGAAATGCCTGAAAACTGAACTTCAGTGCACCAAAAAGTCCTGCGAGCATCCCCGTGAGGCTGCAGAGGACACAACAAACAACACACGGATGATGTTCTTAATGAGAGAACCATGAAGGTCTGAAGGTTGAATGATGACGAAGCACGAAACACGACATTCGTAACCTCAACCAGAGAGTCGTAGTGGTTCTCCAGCAGTTGTAGTTGTGCTGATGAAGGTTTGTGGCGTTCCTCTCGGAGCGTGATTGGCTGAATATAAACGTTGTTTGTGTTTGGAGGAGCTTTGAAACGTGCAGATAAACTCAGTTGGTTTCTGTCTGAAAGCTGCTGAACGCATCAGCGATGAGTCTGTAGAAGATATTACTGCTGCTGTGGATTCCTGGACTCCCCCCTGTGATTAACGTCTATCTGCAGGAAAAGAGCCTCCTCCTCCCCCTCCTCCTCTTCCTCCTCCCTACCTCCGTCGTTACCCTCCTTCCTCCTATCCTCTAACCCCCTCTTCTTCATCGTTCCTTCCTCATCGCTGCTGTCCAACATTCTTTGGCATCGTGCTGTGATGAATGTTTGACTCAACAGCTGAGGAGTCTCTGTTGTCCTCCATCATCTCTTCTCTCCACCCCGTCTCCTCCTTCTTCACCATCTAGGCAGCTTTTTGTCCTCCTCTTCTGCTGAGTTTCTCCTCCGTCATCTCAAGCATCGCCCTTCATAATCTCCATCGTTCCTCTCCTACACCTCTTTCTCCTCCATCATCGAGACGTCCTCCAGTTCTTCGTCGTCTTCAGTTTCTTTCCGCCTTTTGAACCTTTTGATGAATGTTCGTCTCCCGGACCTCCCTTCATCTTCTCCATTACTCTCTTCATCCTCTTTGACTCCTCCTCGTCTTTGTTCAAATTGTGATGAAGGTTTCTCTTCTATCCTTCGTCGTCTCTCTGACCTCCCTTCCTCATCATCATCATCATTCAGACTCCTCAGTTCCTCTCCTTCTTTGCTGAACTCCTGCTGAATGTTTGTCAAAGCTCCAAACAGCTGTGGAGTTCTTCTCCTCCTGCTTCGTCCCTTCATAACCGCCTCCATCTCAATCATTTCTTCACGTCCTCTTCCATCCCTCTGTCCTTTGTGTCTCCTTTGTCCTCCTTGTCCTCCATCTGTCCTCCTCATTAAGTTTCACTCTGCTTCATGTTGTGATAAATGTTGATCAGAGGACCCGACGGCTGAACTCCCCCCCCCTCTCTGCTCGTCATGGGTAGCCGTCACCCTTTCTTGGGGGTTTTTAGTTTGTGGTTCTGATTCTGTTTTTCAGGTTTTTATTGGATCCTGAATCAAATTCTTTCCATATTTGAGTGAGAGAAGAAACCAAAATGCTAAGAGGACAAAAGAAGCTTAATTTACAACAGATTTGGGCTGTAAACAGCCATTAGTCATGAATCAGGAGGTACTTCCATATTTTCTACTTTTGTTCCTTGAGTTGGATGTTCAAGCATCATCCGAGGTGGATCTTTATAACTACAACATCAGAGACATTCTCATAGGCTGCTCAGAGGGTGTGGACATGTCGCTTCAGGTACCAGCGAGACGAATACCGGTTCATCCCTACAATCAATCAACGCAAACAGCAGAAATATGCCGTTCATGCTGCAGAGGAATCGAGCAGGAATGTGTGTTTGTACGTGTTGGAGGAAAAGTCCACGATCGCCATAATCAGCAGGTCTGCACAGGAGCCTCCAGCAGGCGTTGACACATTTCAGTCTGGACCAAAGTGGTGAACCTCTGCTGCTCCTCCAGCGATGCTAGCGCTGTGGCTAACGTCAAACATCAGGTCGAGGAAAGTGAACATAGTTAGAGCATCAGTGGAGCTGTTCGCTACTGAAGCTACTGAGTGCACATGATTAAAGATCTTTATGAAATAAATACGATCCGAAGTACTTTTACTGACGAGATTTTGATATATGGTAATGTAATAATGCAACACTGCTGGCCATCAACGCTCGAACATCTCACCTCCGTCCACAGGATTTGGTGGACGGATTTCAAAATGTACGCCATCAGTCATCATTTGTTTTTACTCATAATCACATTCATTAAATAAACATCTCTGTCTGTCTGTCTCTCTCTCTGTCTCTCTGTCTCTCTGTCTGTCTCTCTGTCTGTCTGTCTGTCTTTCTGTCTCCACAGTTCGGTGGCGGTGCTGAGGGAATGTATGAAAAACAAAAGCCTGGTTCGTTTCTTCCACGAGAGACAGACGACCCTGAACCATTCTTTACCTCTGGAGACGTACCTGCTCAAACCAGTGCAGAGGATCCTCAAATACCACCTGCTACTACAGGTGATACTCTAAATACTACATTTAGTACTCCAAATGCTACCTTGTACGACAGGTAACAACACAAATTGCACTAAATCCCACATATAGTACCTAAAATACGACAAACAGTATTTCAAATACCACCTCCAATTCTACCAAAAACTGCATATTATACCCCAAACGTTACCAAATACTTTCTGTCTGTATCTTAGGTACAACTAAATACTACACAGTATGTGAAATCTTAAGTACCACCTGTTATCACAGATCTCACTTCAAATACTACAGTTGTACTTTAAATACAACCTACTCCTCAAACTCACTTTGAAACTACTAAATACTACATGCCATTCCTCAAATACCAGCTACAGGTTGCATCTCAAATACTACATGCAGTAGTCCAAATACCACCTACTACTACAAGTAATTCCTAATGTAGTACCTTAAATACCCCCAACTGCCTATGGCATCGCCTTCAGTACTAAATGAAGTACCTAAAATACCTTCTGATACAACAGGTAGTACCACAAACGTGTATATAGATAATAATTGTGAGACGATTTTGAGGCCTCACTGAGCGTCACAGGTGAGCATCACAGGTGAGCGTCACAGGTGAGCGTCACAGGTGAGCGTCACAGGTGACTGCAGTGTGTGTTGTTTGATATCGTTACTTCTGATTGGCTGAGACTGAAAGACTTCCTGGAGGAAGCTGGTGATCTGTATAAAACTTCAGTTTCCAGGAAACGCGTCTGTTTACCGTCACCAAGAGTGTTTGGCTGAAACTACGCAGCACTAAAGCTTTTCCTGCGCTCGTCGAGAGACATCCAGCGGAGACGGAGGACAGCCGAGGACACAGACCCGTCTTTGATCCTGAAGATGAACGGCTGCAGCGTGCGTACCACATGTGGATTTTGTTGAATGTCGTTTTCAGCTGACATCTGCAGGGTTTTACTGTCATGGCAGCCCACGGCCAATAAAACGAGGACGGGACCGTGACATCACCGTGTCAGCTGAGGGCCACTGAAGGATCTTTATGCGACCGTTCATTGTAAGGCGTTCAGAGCGCCGCGGTGTGAGTGTTTGGAGCCAGGAGACAGGAAATGAGAGCGTGCGGTGATGGTTTTCAGCCCGCAGCCAACGATGGACAGCGCCTTGGTTTCAGTTCATCCCACCGCCGTGGAACCAGAACAGAGAAGAGCTGTGACCGAGATGAGTGACCACGGGGTCGTCTGAGCGACGAGGCCGCCAATCGTCCAGAGGCAGAGCAGGAGTGGCCTGTGACCAGAACCGGTCACAGAAAAGTCTTGAACTGGACAAAACTGGGATCCAGTGTGGTGGAGTTTGAACAGTGGACGGGCAGAAGCGTTCTGGATTACCTGCGGAGGTCTGACGGCAGACCTCGAGGTGGGAATAATCCAGTTTGGAGGTGACAGGCGCCCGGGTCGCCTCCCTGCTGGATCTGTTGCTTCCACGTTTGGTGCAGCGGCACCACCAGGTCTCGGCAGGTGAGCGCTGATGTCCTACCTGAGTGTCCGAGACAAAGGAGCAAAGAGGTCCACAGACAAAGAATATGAGAGTGTGTGACAGCACCAAGCATCCTCCAGTGACGGTAGGAGAGGAGGGCGCCCAGGCCTGAACCTTCTGCAGACCAGGACACGGCCAGTCCTTTAAGGGCCGACAGGTCTGGTTTTCTCTGCCGGACGCAGACAGTTCAGGCCTGTGAGGACGAAGAGACGAAGTTCCTCCAACAGAGACTGCAGAAAAAAGAGATTGAGACATCTGTAACTTGGCAGGGCCCTGGTCTTTAAGGGGGCCCCAGACTCTTCACGGGGCTGGTCTGCTGGACCTGGATGCTAATCCAGTTAGAATAACAGCCTCTATAATTCTATCTCTAATAAATTCCAGCTCTCACTTGAAGCATCAGTCACAACCTTTACAAATGTCTTAATACAACCGTCTGAAGATATTCAGTGCACACACACACACACACACACACGCACACACACACACACACACACACACACACACACACGCACACACACACACACACACACACACACACACACGCACACACACACACACACACACACACACACACACACACACACACACACACACACACACAGCTTTTCCCAATAAACTCATGTTTCTTCACTGGTTCCAGTCCAAGCCCACCTCTGAGAGAAGAGAGGGATGATGAAACTGAGAGAAACTAACACACACACACACACACACACACACACACACACACACACACACACACACACACACACGCACACACTCAGTTGAAGCCTGCTCTTTGTTCTCTGCTCTGTATTATCTGGTGTTGTTGTGGCTCTGTGTACAGTGGCCAGTTTAAACACTGGTCAAACATGTGTTTGGAGCAGTGCTGGGATTTTCCCATAATCCTCAGCTGGTCCCGCTTCAGTCGTCTCTGTGATGAACTGCTGTGTCAGCTGGTGAGCCGCTTCGATTGTTTCAGGCTGTTTTGTTTTTCTTTTTATTCACTATGTGAAATGTGTCAGAGAAAAACCTTTGAAATAAATATTTTAGCTTTTCTTAAAGTTTGTCTCATGTCTGAAAAAGTTGTCGCTGCAGCAGTTTGAGCCTAATTCCACACAGAGAAACATTTATTTAAGTCCAAGTGTTTTGCCTCTTCTCAGGAGCTTTTGAAGCATTTTGACAAGAGCGACCCCGGGTACGAGGTGGTCGAGGACGCCATCATCACCATGACAGCAGTCGCCTGGTACATCAACGACATGAAGAGGAAGCAGGAACACGCAGTACGGCTGCAGGTGAGAGCACAGAGGTTACATGAGTTCAGCATTTATATTTCTGCGTGTCTGCATTTACATTATAAACACTTATTCTGAGATGTTGCAATAATTTATTATGAAATAACGTCCGAGTGATGAGTCACAGATTAATTCATTAGTAAATCAGACTCCCAGAGCCCCACAGAGGTCGGTTTTAACTCCAACTGGAATTGTATTTGTCTTATATTTAAACGTAACAGATCTAGTTAACCCCTTAAGTTAGCCCGCAGGCGGGCCGTCGGAACGTTTCACAAAGTTCATTTTTCCTCCCGTCTATTAACACACACGCAATGTTTATACTCAAATTACACACCGTTAAAAAATAGGGATTTTAATCACAATTTGAAGCGATAAAAATAGTAAATGGTTTCAATATAAAGATAAATATATATGCAAATATGAATTTAGAGCCACTGCTCATGTGGATGATGAGACTCTTCAGGACAGGTTAAAGAATAAAACTGGTGAACTAAATTTGTCTTATTGTCAACAAATCCTGTATAATAACTGATAAAGAATGAGTATAAATCTTCAAAAACACCTAAAAAAAAATTAACTTCATGTTAAATGCTTCCGTGCTGCTCGCTGTAGTTTTTATCAGACAAACAGGGACTACTTTCAGCGGCGGATGAATCCACATTTGGTGCTGTGGCGAGTGTGTGTGTGTGTGTGTGCGTGCAAGTCAGAATAAACTACAGCGTGTGTGTTCATGGTGATGAAGGAACAACAGTGAAGCTCACTGATGTGTTTTTAATAGTTTTTGCTTGTTTTAAATCTGTTCCACTGTTTTTCCAGCGTTAATTAACAACGAGCTGGACTCACACCACAGTCCCAGCTCGGAAACCTCAGCAAAATCACCAGAGACCTCATCGTTTTTATGGAAAAGACCCTCTGAAACCATGTTGTCAGCATGTTTAAATAGCTTGAAATTGCTGTTGTGCTGCGTCATTTCGTTGGTGTACATACTGCAGATCAAACACAGCCCTGCAGGGCCCCTGTGTTTAAAACAACCTCATCAGCACTTCAACCAAAACCTAGACCACAAGCCCCCCCACCCCCCACCCCTGATCCAGAAGCCATTGCAGGACTTTGTGAATTTGTATTCTGCTAAAAGCCAAACTGCGATCAGCAGAGTCCCTTTAGAGACTGGGGTCCATGCTGACCGTCGTGAGGGAGGCGTCCTCAGTTTACCGGTTTGTGGTGAGGAGACCTGCTGCTCCTGCTGGGCTGACAGCTTCTGGTCTGCTGTGAGCTTAAAAAACAAGATTGGTAGTCGGTGTTTAAAGTGAAAGCCGAGCCGTTTCCTGACACGTTGTGAAGATTCGGGCGGCTAACAGACCTCTTTCCTCTCCGAGCCTCCGACCAGCTGGAGGTCAGCCGCTCGACCTTTAGGTGTCAAACTCTACAACTGCTGCATTCCACAACCTCCCGACACGTGTTCACATCATTACGCACACAGGAACATGTTATTAACCCGTTCATCATGTGTGTGTGCGGTTTTAACTCCTCGTCTGTCATTTCTGCTGTTTCTCTGCTCCGGTATTCGCTCTCTGACCTCTTTGACTGGTTTCAGTTTTTCATGTTTTCCTCTCACTCTTTTCTGACTCCCGTTGACTCAGTTTCATTAATTTCAGCTAAATTCAGTTCAATGTAGAAAAATTTAAAAAGTTGTATAAAGACTATTTATTGTTAATACCATGAATGTCACATTATTGCATAGCCAGTAGATTTTCATCACATGTTGCTGCAGTTTTTCCAGGTCAATCTTCATCATTCACTGCTGACACAGCTGTGGCTGTTCTGTTCAGGCTTCAGGTGCCCACAGGTGCCCTGCACTGCAGGTACATCACAGGCTGGGCTGGACGCCGCAGGACGCTTGCAGAAGCAGTTGAAGTAGCAGCTGAATTTCATCATTTAAAAAAACTTCCTCTGATGATTTAGTTCCCTTTGAGGCTTCCATATTTTTCTTTTGACTTCTGAATCCATTTTGAGGACGTTTTATGGTCCAGTAAGACAGCTGTTAGCTTACTGTCCAGTTCTACATCTCACCATCCTCCAGCTGCTTGTGTGAGGTCAAAGGTCAGCTCCACAGCTGGGTGACTGCTGGTCCTTCAGCACAGGAGCCGACTCATTAACACACATATCCAGGTCGTGTGTTTAGGAATCGTTTGGCTGACCCGAGTTTCAGAGCTTCAGACTATAACCCCCGAGGGCTCACGGAGCAGGAAGTGCACAGGTTTTGACCTTTGACCTCTCAGCAGCTGGGACTGGAGCGAAGCCTAGATGGAAGAGAGTTCAGATGGTTTAAAGAGATTGTTTTATTTTCATAAAAATTCTTTCCTGTTTGACTCTCGGTGTTTCCTGTACGCTGACTAACCTAAAACCCCAACCTCCACGTTCTGGTGGTTCTTCACGGGTCCCTTCATGAGAACAACTGGCCCCCATGCTGAGACTAATTGTACTCCAATCGTACATCGCTGTAATGTGTATATTAGCTCGTTCCTCTAGGCTCATTGTACAGATCAGGACCTTTGTGGGTTTTGAGAGTTTGTTCTCTGATTGACCTCTGACCTGCGACCTTTCACCTCCTCCTCACAGGAAATCGAGTCCCTGCTGGTGAACTGGAGTGGGCCGGACCTCAGCGGGTTTGGAGAGCTGGTTCTGGAAGGTTCCTTCAAGGTCCAGAGAGTGAAGAAGGAGCGAGCCTTCTTCCTGTTTGATAAGATGCTGCTGATCGCCAAGAAGAGGCTGGAACAGTTCGTCTACAGCACACACATATTCGTACGTTTGACGCCTTGTCTGTAATTCATTGCTGTGGACGTTCGGCTTCAAACAACAGTGAAGCTCCATACCTTAATTGTCTGATGATGGTCTAAATGCTGATGTCCACTGACCCGTGATTTCATGGAAGTGTGCAAAAGTATTTTGAATAATGGTCTTCAAAAACCCACATTCACATGACAGAACATGCCGTTAACCTTCCTTTCGAGCCGTTCTTGTGACTTCTCGACATGTTTTTCCTCATGGCGGTCTCCATGTTCTTCTCTCTCCGCTGCAGTGTTGTAATCTGCTGCTGGTCGAGACTCTGAAGGATCCTCTGTGCTTCAGAGTGTCAGATCAGACAATTCCCAAGCAGCAGCACATCGTCCAGGTGAGAGTCCTCAGCTCAGATCCGTCCGAGGTCTCGGCCGTGGCTTTGGGATCGGTTTGAGTCTGTCCGTGACAGCGTTGGAAAAGAGTTAAACATCTTAAAAGCATGTGAAATGTTTGACGTTACAGCACAGAAACATAAACACATGAGAAATATTTCTACTCGCACTAAAGTATCAGTACAGTATCTACTTCATGTACCTGCTGTTTTCATTAGTTTAACACTTGTATTGTTACTGCAGACAAAGAACCAGGAGGAGAAGAGGCTGTGGGTGCACTACCTCAAGAGGCTGATCGTAGAGAACCACCCGGCTTCACTCCCACAGAAGGTAAGGAGGGAGGAGGGCAGGAAGGAAGGAAGGAAGGGAGGAAGGGAGGAAGGGAGGAAGGACAACCAGAGAAATGAGTCTCTAGATTAATGTTTTACTTGCAATCTAGGAATATGTCCTCACTGTTATTGTAAAATGCTAGCTGTAGTGCTAAGTACGCTGTCGTTTTTCCTTGCAGTAGTTGTTGTTGTATTAGTATCAGAGATTGTAGTATTCTTGCAGTGCTGATGCTGTTTGAAGCAGAAGTAGAAGTAGCTCTAACTTTTATTGAAGCATCACTATTGACTGTGGTGGTACATTAACTGTGGTACTGGTTGTAGTGGCAGTGCTGGCAGTCATCAGTCGGGCTTCAGAAGTCTTCTGTTGGTCTTTGCTGCCACCTGCTGGTCATTTACACAAACTGCTCACCGCACTGCAGAGACCTGGAAACTGGATCTGTCAGATGGGATCAAACTGCGTCATGATTTTGTGTACTGTGTGTACGAAATATCGTATTTTAAACACATTTTCTTGATGAAGTCCTCCGTGTTGTTGGCCTTTTAGTCCACAGACAGAACTCCATTCATAAAATCACAGATTAAGAAACTACCTCTTTGGATTCTGTGTGAAATGTGAAGTGTGGTGAATTTCTGTCTGTAAATATCACGTCAACAATCCTGTGGGTCACTGACAGTACTGACCAATGGCGCCTCCTGCTGACGTCTGATTGGTTCTTGGACCGAGGGGGAAACGTTTCTCCTCAGTCTCTCAAGTTAAATTGAACAGACGTAAGAATATTTTGTCCCGATGACTCACTGAGCCGGTATCATTCTTTCCAGGCGAGGCAGGTCCTGGGAGACAATTTCTGTCAATGTGAGTTCACACGCACACACACACACACGCACACACACACACACACACACACATTCTGTCTTCTGTCAGCTTCGGCTCTAATAGATTCTTCCTGCCAGTTCTCTTCATGAGAATTTGATCCTTTATGCATTAATAAATGACATGTGCATATGGAGTGACATCACTTCCTTTATTTCAGCTCCTCAGTTTGACCAGGACAAGCTGAAGAAGTCCTCCACACCGTCCCGATTGGACGATATCCACGGCTACCACAGAGGCAGACGTCAATCAGGTCAGGGTTAGTCGCCTTTTACTCGTGCCGCAGATGAAAAGGAACTCAGTGTCTGTGCAGATTCACTCAGCAGGTGTGAAACACTGACGACCTCTTCGCTCCGTTTGTCCCTCCAGAGCCTCCAGAGCTGCTGATGTACACACCTGAGAAGTCCAGGAAGAGTTTGCCGCTGCTGCTGGAAGGAAACCTGCCATACAAACGCACCAGGAGGCAGTCAGGTAGACAGAGACAGTTCATTAAAAAGTCTGCTTTACCACAGCAGTAAGACAGACAGACAGGAACAACTGTCCACCATCTGCTGCCTTCAGACGCCAACTCAGGGTCCACACAACCCACACTTCAGACTTTTTATTCCTCCTTCACGTCCAGATGTTCAGCTGAGCCAGCTGTGGTGCAGAGTTCATGGCACAGTGGAGATCTTTCCTCCTCATAGCTGAGAGGAAAAGCTCGAAGTTTCCATGAGATGTGTATCATAATAATGAAAGCAGGATTCAGGGATGTCCTTACAACAGCATTAAAATTCTTTGTTTCTTTTCCAGCTCCAGCTAAAGACATCGAAGCAGCGTTTCATCCCAATGGTGAGAAAGTTTCACACTCAGTCACACTAACGAGGCAGCTTCCACCAAACACTGAGAGGACGAACTTGACGGTTTAATTCTGAGTATTTTCAGGCATATTTTTGTGGTGGAGCTGTTTGTTTGTTCAGTGACTGAAACTCGACACCCAGGGGTTAAATTTAAATATTTTTTCAGCAGTTAAAGTTACAAAGAACATAATAACGTGTGATCGTAAATAAAAACAGCGCTGCTTTGTTGAGGAGTAGTGTTGTTAAATTAAATGTGTTGGTATCATTACAGAAAATTACAGCCCGTGAGCATTGTGGGATGTCAGGACCTCATGATTTATTAGTGATGTTTCTGTCAGTGTGAGCAAAGGTTTGGTTTTGGCAGAGCTGCTAATGCAGAACACGAGACCAGATCTGCTCCGCTGATTCAAAGGGATTTATGTTTGTGCAAATGTGAATGCCAAGTTGTTAAGAGGATGTCAAACTATCGTAACAACCTTATGACAGCTCTGTCTCTCTGCTCCCACCCACCTCTTCATCCGCCACACTCCTCTTCTTCTCTTCTTCCTGGAATCCTGCAGCGTTGAAGGTAAGAAATGCATCAGCACTTTCATGCTCCACTGACTGTGAGAGACATCTGGCATGCTCCTATTTGTTTTGGAGTGTTGTGCCAGCCGTTAGTCACAGACTGATGTGGTTCAGATCAGATTCAGCCTCACAGTCAACCGGCAGCTTCCTGGCTGACATGGATATTATAAACGTTAAGCTTATTTTAAACAAGGGGATTTCCATCCAAAAACTGATCTTGAGTCAATAATCCATCCTGTTGAGAGCCGTTGTCATTATCAGTTATAACTAACTGACATGTCATGAAAAAAGGGACTGGACCGAGGAAGGATCTGGGTCAGGAGTCAGTTTATTGATGATGTAAACACCGGCCAACATGGTGGCCGTGGTTTCTCGGCCCTGGCAGCGGTCGTCTTTTCACGCTGCCTTCACAGTTTGCTGATGTTCTTGCAGCAGGCGGGCAGCGAGGGCGAGCTGTGCCAGGCAGACAGTCTGGGATCAGCAGGAAGCAGCAGCACACTCGCGTCCTCCGTCATCGAGGTGGAGGCCGAGAGGCCCGAACCAGGCCTGACATCGCAGCTGCAACCAAACCGAGAGGAGGAGGTACTTTACTGTGACGATGACATTAGAGTACATGACTTTATATTCATATTTATGTATTACTGCTTGACTGCTGTGATGACGATAAATTAGAGGAGACGATGTGACATAACATGACCTGGCTTGATTATATTGTTTTGTATTAGAGTACATTAGAGTCGATCATAAACATGGTGTACAGAGATAAATGTTTAAAACTGGACTCAATCTAAATCCATTGCAGAAATAACCTGAAACTGTAATAAGTAACTTGAAAGATTGTTCAAAAATGTAAAAAGACTTCTGCATGTTTTAATTCTAATAGTATTTTATCATATTCAAATGTATTTTTTCCATTCTGTTCGGATGAGGAGGAAGAAGAGGACTTGACCCCCCTCAGCCCTCCTCCCACCCTGTCCATTACAGAAGAGATCCTGGAGTTCATCAACCAGAGCAGAGCCAGAGAGGGACTCGCTGCCATTCACACTGACACAACGGTGAGCTACACCCAAACAGCCTAAAGACCTGCCAGCGGCCCCTAGAGGCTGTCATGTGCTTTAAATACCAAAGTATAAAGTTTTGCACAAAATGAACAAAGTTTGTTGTTCTTAGCGTCTCGTCAGTAGTGACAACGTAACATTCGTCTTCAATCTCACAAGTTCATCAAATTTGGGTTCAGCAGGGGAGCATGAATAGGCTCAGGTGGTGATGTTTATTTAAATACCTGATGATAGCACTTGTGGAAAGGTTCATCCTTTCTGCACCATGAATTGGCCAAGAAGATGTAATTTGGTGCTGATAGACGTCTTCCAAAAAGTCTCTTACGACATCTACCTGTTAGCGAGTTCAAAATAGACTCATTCTAAAACACCTTTGTTTTACTTTTCTTCCAGGAGCAGGTCTCAGATCAGCCCAAAGAGAGTCCATCTAACCAGACCAACTTCACCTGTCCACTGCCCCCAGTTGCCTGCCCCCCCAGCCCAGAGCAAAGACCCACAATGCAACAGGAACAGGAGAGCGCAGAGACAGAGGATGACAGCGCTCTCCAAAGTCAGACTGGTGGTTCTGAAGAGGAAAGTGGAGTTGAGAGACTTGATGAGACAACAACAAATGAAGTTCAAGAAATTCCAGATGCTACAAGTCAAGTGGAAAAGGCAGTTGAGGCGGATGGGGAGTCACAAGGAGACGTCATTGAAAAAGAGAAAGAGGAGAACAAAGGAAATAATGAAGAAGAGGGAGAGAGCATCATCCCTGCCCCCACATCAGATCTTCATCCCTCCTCAACTGAGGAAGGAGGCAAGAACGGCAGTAGTTGTCACTCACCCAGGGAGGACGCCACCTCCTCCGCAAATTCAGATCTCCTTCACTCCAACCAGAGACGCCATCCACCCACGAGAGGCTCTCACCTCACCAAACGTGACAAGAAGATCATTGAAAAGATCAGGAGTTATTACGAGGCAGCGGCCGAGGCCAAAGAGGACGAGGGAGGGGAGGAAGATGAACAGGGAGACGGAGTAGCATCAAGAAGGAGAAACAGTTTCTCACAAATCCCATCTGGCTTGGTGAAGGACTCAGTATCACGCTTTGATGTGGGTGGACCCCAGGGGGAACCAGAGAGGCGACCGTCCAAGGATGAAACAACTGAAGCAATCGATAGGGAGACTGCTCCAGAGACAGAGTCCCATTCCCCCCCTGACCCAGCCTCTTTCCAGACTCCACTCTCGGCAGATGCGGAGAATGATGAGCAGACAGATAAACCAATCAGCTGCCTGGATTTTGAGGCAGAGGGCCCAATCAAGTCACCAATCTCTAACTTCATGCTGGACAAAGAGACCCCAAACCAAGTGGGTCTGACCCTGCAGTGGAACCCAAACAGTCCTGATGGAGAAGAGGCTGGGATGCACGACAAAAATCCAAAGGTCTGCAAAGGACCACTGGAGGAAGGACTGGAGGCAAAGCAGGAGGGGGAGACAAGTGTTGTGGCTACTGAGCAGCAGGGTGGAAATTCACTGCAAGACGTGAGGCCTTCTTTTACCAAACAGTACAAGTGCAGAGATGAAACAACCAGAACCAGTGCTGGAAACCATGCTGTTATGAACGGGCATGAACCTAACCCAACAAGCCCAGCAGAATCAAATAGAAGCCACAAAGAAACCTCTACACCTCTGCCACCTACAGAACAACAGCAAAAAACTGAGACCAAAACTCAGTCCTCTTGGACTACAAGCAAACACAGAGACCTGGCTAAGACCAGAGTGAACCTTGAGGGTCTTCCCAGTCAGATAAATGTAGGTCGATGGTCCCACCACTCCAGAATTGTCACCGTGAACCGTGCTTTATTTGAGGGCATGGGATCGGACGTTGCTGGTATTGGGTTATTTGAGGCCAGCCCTGTGGTGGACCCCATGTTGATGGAGAACTCAGAGCGTATTCTGAGCAAGGTCCAGACATTGGCCCAGATGTACAGTGCCAAAGCCAGCACCATGAAGGTCCCACTGCATCAAAAACGGGCCAGCACTGTATGTAACCCATCCTGGAGCTCAGGTAGACTGTCTGGACAGGCTCAAACAAAGACCCTGACTGAGTATCAACAAATAAACCAAATGGAAAAAAGTCAATCAAATACTCACACCGAGAAATATAGAACCCAAACTCAGTCATTTCAGAGCCAAACCGCAACACAAACCAGGCAGCAATCGCAGATCCAAACAAAAAGCCAGAAGTGGAGTCAGGCAAAGACACATTACCAAATCCAGAACCAGACAAAGACTTACAACCAGCACCAGACCCAAACCATGAGCTGGCAGGACCAAACAATCCAGGAGGAGAGGACAATAAAGAGTGCAGAGAGCCTGACAAATGGTACGTGGCCTTTCTAAAACTACTGTCAGACTAGGTAACATTAACGCCCTAGAACCATGCAGCTCCATATTTTAACAAGTGATGTCTTTTTCAATCCATTTCTGAGATTTGTTCTCTATTGTCTAGATTTCCAGGAGACAGTGATGACTCCCTGTGAACCTCTGCTCGTTGGCCATGTGCTTGTCAGAGAGCAGCTAACTTCGGCCTGTCACCACCAGACAAATGGATTCACCCTCTCTAGGCCCAGGGACTTCATCTGTGCCTTGGCCAAAGAAAGAGAGTCGGGTGTGAGCTGTACATCAGATGACAACTCCCAGACTTCCACCACGCCTGAGGAAAATCCATCCATCTCTCTAAAAGATCAGCCATCCAGCCAGGCCAAGGCTAACAGCTACAACTCCATGTGCACCTCCACGGATGCATCCTTGGCTTCTGCAGTATCCAAGAATGAGCTCAGACCACAACCTGAGGATCAGAACTCCTCAATGTGCTGCTCTGCCAGTAACGGGCCCCTGATGTCAACCATGACATTGGACTGTAGAGTCAGCAAGTTCAGGGACTCCTGCTCTACCTCTTCCACAGGACAAGATGGCGCCTTGAGTCAAAACGGGGACATTTATTCAGATACTGAAGGGACAGCCAAAGAAAGAGAGAGGTGAGTGAATAATATTTACACAGTACAGAGGTGGTAAAATGACCAAACAGCAAAATGAGCTGAAAGGAAAGAATAGAAATTGTGGCTTGAAAGGTGCAAAGATGATCTTTTGACTTCTATTATAAATTAATAGTTTATTCAAAGGTGAAATTGGAAAGAGGGGCCCAGATTTTTGGAAAATCTAAACAAGAACAGCTTTGGCAGCTTTTTCCTCTTTTGTCTGGACGTATTTTCTAAAGGCATAACTTCATTCTACTCCTGGTTTTCTGCAGGTCCGAGCTGAGCCGTGGACGCCTGGTTGACTCAGTGAGGGAAGAGTCAACCTCTGTAGACATCATTACCCAGCCAGCACACTCTGAGTCATATCTCTCTGCTCACAGCGTGCCACCGTGGGAAATTTCTAAAGATGGAGATGAGCAGGACAAATATAAGCAGGGTATATCAGCTGCACAAGATGTACAAGGCACACATGTACCAGAATGCAAAACTTCCACAGGGCATAATGACATCAAAGATGTGTCAACCAAAGATGTGCAGAGTATTCATACAGAGCCTGAATACTTGGTTGGCACAGGACCCAGGGATGGTGAGGCATCCTCAGGAGAGCTGGTAGCATCCACACAGAGACGGGCTGCAGAGTATGCATGCATGCCCACTCACCCAGGACTGGTTGGAGAACAGGCCGATAGGGGAACTCTTTACCTGGTGGAGGGAGGCGCCACAACCCTGGGTTTGTCTGGAGGGCCAAACAAAGATGAGCCCCGAAGTGAGCAGATGAAATTAAATGAGACAAAGAATGATCACTCTTCATCGCAAACGAGGATGATTCTACAAGGTTCAACACTGATCTTTACAGGACAGCCTACTTATGACAGCTCCTCAGGAGAACTGGTTGTTCCACTGCTGAGCCAACCTTCACACATGACCTTTGACCCCTCACAGGATTCTAGTTGTACAATCACAGAAACCCCTGGGGATCACAAAGGACGTGCAGCACCAAGTCCATCATCAATGGCTCAAAACTCAGAACCAAATCTTACCCAGCCACGACTTCCATCAGTTCAGAATATGGACTTTTTACCAACGTTCACGAGCCAGAGGCCCCCAGACCTACCCACTACCATGGGTAAACGGGCTCTGTCTAACACCAGGAATGTCAGTAACACCTCTCCAAATGAACATAACAGGTACGTCTATGGCAGATTAAAATGTTGGTTTAATTCGTGCAAATTTGTTAATACCCACAACAGCTTCTCAACAACTTTTTGCCATCAGGGAACAGAAAGTCAACAAAGGGCCTTTGGATTTGGAGTATCTAATCAGTCTACATAAACCTGATCTTAAATCTCTTAAATAAATCTCTGTTACCCTAAAACCCAACCCTGTCCTTACTTAAGATTAGCTCCAGCCCAGACAGGCTTTTCAATTTTAGCACCAAACATAACACAGTAAGACTTTCACAGTCATTGTAATCACTTCAGTTGGATTTTAAAATAAACAGCAGAGCCGTCCAAATGAACTTTGATTCACTCTTTTGCCTTTTTCTATCCTGTGCAAACTTGTTTTAATTCACAGTTTATCCCCTTTTGTTGTGTCCTTGATGTTCTTTTGATGAAGCAAAATGTTATATATATATATATATATATACACACACACACACACACACACACACACACACACACAC
>JBBMOE010000027.1:8024056-8104022 GCA_037975065.1 Chaetodon trifasciatus | reverse complement strand
ACACACACACACACACACACACACACACACACACACATATATATATGTTATATATAATATAGAAATCTATTAGCACTTAATCAGACTGTGTTTATGTGATAAGGTTAAGTCAGGCCACGTGTTCTTTGAAGAATGGGCCCAAGGGCTGCTCTGCTCATGCCAGAGATTAATAACACAGTGTGGAATGTCATCTTGGCATATCACTGGTAGGAAATTGGCCTTCAGCCATATCAGTGGGCTGTGTCACACTTAGACTCTTTTTACGTGTGTGGGCTGATAGCAAGTTTAGAGTTTTGCCAAGCTAAAGCAACATTAGCTGGTAGAAAACATAATCAACAGCACAGAAGCAACTGTGGCTTTTTATTTTCCCAACTCAACCTTTTGAACCCCGGGCAGCCCCTCCTATCATTTTCTGTTTCAGATGACACACATATACTGTATACTGGCATCTATACTGCACCTGAAAACACCATTAGATTTAGTTCTGCCTGTGAGATATGTTATCACAAAATGCAAATTAAAGAAGTAACGGAGATGTTCAGAGTTATGAAGAAACAGTAAAAAAACTGATAGCACTGGAAACCATGATGTATTACTCAGTCCCTTTCTCTTGGTTGGAGTCATGACTCCACA
The DNA here is from genome assembly GCA_037975065.1 of Chaetodon trifasciatus. Classification (NCBI taxonomy): domain Eukaryota; kingdom Metazoa; phylum Chordata; class Actinopteri; order Chaetodontiformes; family Chaetodontidae; genus Chaetodon; species Chaetodon trifasciatus. The sequence continues at coordinate 8,103,389 of JBBMOE010000027.1, read as the reverse complement.
ACCTCTCTGAGCTCACATGGGCCCAACAGAGACAATAGAAATATAAAGGGTCACTCTGTTTTAAATGCTACATATGGTGTCAATGATACTTGTGTCATGCACGTGGACCAGAGCACCAGCAATGGCTCCCATACAATATTATCTTTATTAAATTACACTTTATAACATGTCCAGATGATAGACAGATGTTATAAATAAATAAACCACTATACTTCACTCGCACGCTACCCAGGACCTCTTCAGCCGATTGTGCAATGGGGACAGTCTTTCGTGCACGAAATTACTTAAATGCAGTGACTTAGCCTCCACCTCTTAAACTCCCACAGCATTCTCAGCTTCTTCTGGTTTTGAGACAAGATTCAATCTTTTCTTCTTTATCCTCCTGCTGGTTAATCATGCTGGAACTAAATACCAAAGAAAAGGTCTGTAGTTTTGACAGGAAACAATTCAGATTACTTCTGATTCACCCGCTGAGATCTGAACTGGGGTCGAAACTGAGGTTGAAACTCCAGAAGTATCATTCAGGTGATATTTCAGAAGAGGCGGAGTAGAGAAAATCAAACAATCAATGCGTCAGAACCAACCGATCAATCAAAATGTTTTTCTCAAACGCATGTGCAGTAAGATTTGGAGTAAGATTTTGGACATCCCGTCACTCAAAGTAAACCACTGTTTATAATCTGCGCCTCTCTGTCAGTTCCAGGGAAGCAGAGCAGCAGGACTCACGAGCCGCCACCGATGTTTCCATTTCCAACCTCCCTCCAGGCAGCTGCCAGTCCTCCAGACCCTCCTTGGAAACATCCAGCCTGGTGGAGAGACCTAACCCAGCTATTGCCATCTCTGGCCAGGACACAGACCACACCACAGCCCCCTCAGCCTTCACACCCAGCCTCAGACATAGCTCCCCTTCTCCCATTAGAGCTTTCCCTTCCTCCTCCTCCTCATCCTCTGTCCAAGCACCTCCTCATTCCTCACCATTCAGGATTGTTCCAGCATCATCTGCTGAAGATACCTCCCTGAACACTGTCTCCGCGCCTCTTCCCTATTTTTCTTCTTCTCCCTCTTCTGGGAGGGGTTCCTCAATGCAAGCCCCTCCTGCCTCCTCTCCCACACCCTTCTCTTCTTTCACCCCCTCTTCCTCTTCTTCTGGAAGATCTTCATCCATAAGAGCAGGTCCTCCTTCCTCCCCTACCCCGTCTCCTTCTCTCCGCTCTCCTCCATGTTCTTCCCCCATCCCTCCTTCCTCTGCATTCTCCAGATCCTTAGCCGCCTCCTGTATTAGCCAGTCGATCAGTCAGAGTATGGCAAGAAAGAGCACTGGTCTCCAACAAGCCCCACCAATGAACACAGTAAATCAAAGCCCCTCCTCTCATCTACGCCGCCGCCCCCCTTCACCTAAACTCCCTGCTGGTCAGCAGGGTCCCAGCACGCCTGCACATGCCCAGCAGGGGTGCACTAAAGATGGGTACCAACATCCGGGTTGTCCGCCATCCTCACTTTGGTCGTCTTGCCCTTCTCCATCTCTCATGCAATCATCTCCTTCCTCTCTTTCCCTGCGCTCTCCCTCACCATCTATGAGTCTGGCCCACCATCAGCTTCCCTCCTCTTCCTCCGCTTCTCCTCGGCCCTCATTCCTTCACTCTAAAAGCAACTCATCACAGAATGCAAACAACAACAATAACAATGTAAGCTTAGCTGCTGTAACCACAGCCATCAGCACTGTAAGTAATACCAGCAGCTGTGGCATTAACCGTGCCATCAGTAATGGGGGTTGGTCAGTAAGTCCACAGAAGACACCAGTGGCTAATGGTAGCGCTAACACTCCAGTAATGCAGCAAACCCATGATCCTCTCTGGTTGGGGTCACACAACCGTGTAGCTCGACCTTTTTCTGCATCCGAACCCAGCTCGCGAGTTCAGTCTCCATCTCCCTCTCCAACCTCTGCCTCCTTTGCTCGCCTCTGCTCCCCACCCCCTCAACATAATTACTCCTCCCCCATGGCAAACAAACCTCCCCACCCCCGGAGCGCACGGGTTGGAGGTGCAAGTTCCCATAATCCACTAGGACTCACTTTGGAGCTAAACAGGGCCTCTTCAGCAAGCTTGGCATTTGGGCAGTCTTCCTCATGTCTGAGCCCTAGGATCCTGTCCCCGCCTCCTATTGGCGTGTCAGTGAATGTTTGGACAAATAATGTTGCAGCACCTCAACCTAGAAACCCTAGACATGCTTCCTCTTCTCCATCTCCTTCCTTTTCTTCCTCATTGGGCTCACCGACACTGGAGAATGCCTCTTTTCCTACTTCCTCATCTTCTGTGTTTCCAATGCATAGTTCAAGATCTTCCTCCCCTTCTGCATCCTGTCCTCCTGCATCCCAAGCAACCTCTCAAATCCTCCGTAGGTCTTTCTCCTCCAACCTTGCAGACACACCCCCTAGCCCAACCCGGAGCAACCCTAGTGGACTGCGCCGCTCTTGGGTAGAAAGCAGCCGCAGGTCCCTTGGTTTTACTGGTAGTGGGCGAGGGTCCTTTGACCAGCATGAGTCCTGTCCAACCAGTCCGAGGAGTGGATGGTCCTCATACGGCAGCTCACCATCCTGCCTCAGCCCTCGAGCTGGGCTTCAATCCCCACTCTCACCTAGCAGGCTTACACCAGGGAAGGGCACCCTTGGGGGGCAGCATTTCACCAGTGTGCCCTGGCCAGATGTACGAGAGCTTTCAAACAAATATAATGGAACTGATAGCCTTGATACGAGTGCCACTTCCACCATCATCGCCTCCTCTCCCTCTCCTCTCTCCTCACTCTCTCACACCCTCCTCTCCTCTCCATCAGACAGCCAGACAGACTGGGGAGACCCACAGCTAGAAGAGGGTAACTGTCGTAGCCAGCTGATCTGCGCCTACGTTGCCCGGCCCTCCCATGAACAAAACCTCTCCGCCTCATGCGTGCTTCTCTCCTCAGGCATGACCTCCCCTCCAATTTCCCCCTTCCAGCACCACAACTACCAATCCCAAGTTAAACCACAGCCTCAGGTCCAAATCTCCAACACAACACCTCCTATGCCCTCAAGCCCTTCCTCCTTGCCCTCAAGATCATCACCACTTCATTATGGCCATTCATCTCCAACCAAACAGGGGAACCAGAAGACCAGTTATGCCACCACGGTCAACCTCCAGATCGCTGGAAGTGGCCGAATAACTTGCTTCAGCACTGCCCAAGTCAGTCTGACCCAAACCCTGCAGGGTGGAGCTGGAGCTGGAGGACCAGGACAGGGGCAGATGACGAGAAGAGTGAGCATCAATGGACTTTCGCATCTTCCATCCCCTCTTCCTCAGAACTGCAACAGGCTATGAAAGAGTCTTTTTTGTGGCCCGACGAAGTCAAGAAGGGCCAAAAGAAAGGTGTTTGAAAGAAAAAAGGCATTAGAAAGACTGTAAATACACCCCATACCGCCAAGACACAAAGTCAAAGACACAAAGTTGTGTCACTACTGGTTTCTAGTCTGGTTTCAGTGGTCCAGACCTCCAGAGCTATTCCCTGGCTTGTCGTTAAACATGAACACCCCTTACGCCATGAGTCCACCACGCTGAAAATGATCTTCCTCAAATGGGAGTGTACTTCCACTTGGGAATAAGCTCACATCTGAGGGACTAAATGAATGTTGTCAACCTTATTCAACACTGATTTTAAGTCCTTCTCCTCGGCCTGATGGGATGTGTTTGGGGTCACTTCAGACTATCAATTGAATCTTGGTGGCTTGTGGAAAAGCGCAGGCAACCTTCCAAGGATGAAAATTCTACCTGCACGTGGCTCATAGTTTTCAATCTGGATTTGTGACTTTGAATGGATGCTAATGGAATAGCTTTAAAGATCCTAATATAAAAGTAAAGAAATATGGTATAATAGGAAGTGAGTCACTTAGCTGTGATATTGCTGGATGAGCACCCAAAACCCTCAAATGTCCACCGGCAGATACGATGAATTTGAAGAGGTGGCAGTCTAAAGATCGGATTCACGAAGCTTCCGCAGAGCTCAGTTGACTTTCTGAGCCGTGGAACAATTCAGTTTAGACACTTTTGTAATAGACGTTTAACTCTGTAACTTTTAGCATTTAATGAGCTGGAGTGCATCCATTTTTGCTAATCCTGCAAGCGCAGACGTGTTGAAGGTGTCTAACCAGTGCTATATGCAATCACAGTTACTTAATGTATTATTATTTTTGTTATTATTTGGTTTGTTTGTTCTTTCTCTATTTTTTTTTTTAATAATCTGTTGAACAAACTTCATTGTCTGGCTATCCAAGGCCGGTGTTTAATGTCGGTGATAACTGTGGTTATTAATAATCTTCTTTTTAACCATTTTATTATTCGTTTTTATTTTATTGTTTATTTATGAAGTTAGTCTTATTCTCTTTGGCACTTATTGTCCGTAAAGTAATGTTGGTATTTTGCACAGTGTCCTCAGCTCTTGGGTGCATGTATCAGGTGTGTGTGTGTGTGTGTGTGTGTGTGAAATGACGTGTCTGGGAAGTTCTCCTTTAACTTCAGACCAAGCCAAATATCTGTGTTTTAGTGCTGTGTTTGTTCCCACACTGATGTACTCAGGTGGTTCGTGGACTTTGCGCTCTCCCCTGTTGTCAGTGTCCTTCAGAAACCTTCATCTTGAGCTTCACTGGGTTTTCAAACTTTCTAACAGAAGTCAGCCAGCTGGAAGATGCTGCATGTCATCTGCACAGACTGAGAGGATTGACTTAATAGTAGTTTTAGCAACACACGGGTAACGTATCGACTTTTTCGTATGATTTCCGTAATGCGTAAGGCTTATTGTCCATCAATAACAACACATACATTTATGCCTCTACACCTTCAACATCTGTGTTTCCCGTCGACAGAAAACACTGTTTACGTTTCATCTTGCAATGAGCACATCAATGAAAACATCTGAGGAAACACAAATGGGCTGATTTGATTTTAGTTAAAGATGCTGTCGGCATCTTTTAAAATCCAATTTTATGGATTACTGAAAGTGTGATTTTATCCCAATTTCAAAATTCAACAAGAGCGTTTTTTGAAATGAAAATGGATAAAATAACACTGTAAAACTCGAGGTTGTAAAGTGTTGATTTGGACGGCAAATCTAAAAAATAAAGGGATGTGTGGTGTCTGCAGGGCGCTGGTGACAAACTGGAGAGATCGTTCGTGTTTTGGGAGATGGTGAAAAGGGAAATATTAACTAAATCTGCATCCAGTATTCCTCATAGAGTCAGTGAGATGTTTGGAAAATAAAGGTATGTGGTGTAAAATCAGAATGAAGTGAAGTGCTTTTTATTCGCTGTGTGTTTATTTGTAGTGTGAATGTGTGAGTCTTCTTCTGCTGTGTCATTTGTTTTAGCCTGTTTGTCTCCTCCCATGACTCCACACCATACCAAGCAGACCTCAATCAATCATCTCTGTCACATTTCTTGATATTGAACCATTGTGAGTCACACAGTCCCAAACTTGGCTTTGCAGGAGGTTTGGTGGCGCCTCTCAGAGAACGTCAGTAAACGCCTTTCATGTTCGGTTTTGCTGCGAGCTTCCTGTTTTCTAACCTCAGATCTCAGCTTGTTCTGAGTGGCTGCGCTCTAACCTTATCAGCAAGGTCGCGCTCTGCAGGTATTTTAACTGTCTGATAAGTGCAGCATAGTTTTGCTTTTGGTTTACAGCCGACGTGAAGACTTTGATCGCAGCTCTCTTCTACTGACCTGCAGTTTATTCTGTTCTCACAGGATCTCTCTCAAGGTAACTGCTCGTCTTCATTTCTTTGGCTTCAGTAGAACTTCTACTGGTTTGCTGTTCTGAGCTTCTCTGTAGATCTGCACTTAGTGGACATGTTGACAGACAAGGGTGCCATCCATTTTCTTCTGGTGAGAATCCATCTAGTCACTGCACTGGAAACACCTCGGCAAGCTAGCCCCTGTAAACCACGCCGTGTTGTTTTTACTTTTTTTTTTTTTTTTTGAACAAAGGAGACAAAACATGTTAATCATTGAGCTGCTTGTAAGTGGATTTTGCTTTCTTTGGACAGAAGCAGGGCTAGCTGTTTCCCCCTGTTTCCCGTCTTTACACTAAGCTGACTGTCTGCAGGCTGAGTGATTGGAATGCACTGGCAGCCAAACAGGTACACATGGCACATGACTGCAACGTAGCTGGTTCAATTCCAGCTTTATCTCTCTCCCCATGCTTCCTGTGTGCCCCTGACTTGTTCAACAAAGGCAAAAATTCCCCAAGAAATAGTAATTAATAAAGACGTGAGAGTGGTATCAATGTCAAAGTGTTCCTTTAATATCGGGAGGATTCTTATGATTTCAATGACCTCTTCTCTTTCCTGTAACATGTGTGCTGCAGTCTTCCAGTTGATGATACATGATTCCTCCACTTTCTCTCTTCCTCCTACGCTTCACATGAAATTCAGCATTACCCATTACTCAAACCTGAGAGTGTTTCTCCAGTAAAGTATAATGTCTTATATCAGGAAGTCGTGGAATTTCCTGCTCCTTTACTGGCAAATTCTTTTCCCCTTCCCACATGCATGTCACCCAATCTGCAAATACTTTGATTATCAGCGGTGCTCATTTTCCAGCAGTGAGTCTGCATGTTTGTCAGACACGGATCCCCGAGCCAGACGGGATCAAACATCCGGCCCCCGTGCTTCATTTCAAGTCGCCGTGGGCTGGAAGTGTCCCTGCAGTATAATCCATTTTGCAGATGTGCATTCAGTATTTTCAGCGCTTCAGCTCGCCGTCATGCAGCCTTTTGCTTTGGCACTACGTTTTCACAACTGTAGAACAGCCGTGCTCCTTTGCGTAGACACAACTGTGTGCACACTCTACTATGATCAGCTGTTTGGCTCAGAAAGAGCTGTTGCAGATGGCTGTTTTTGACATGTCCTGGACTTGACTCATATTTGACTTGACTTTGATTTGCTGCACTGAATACAGACGTCAAGACTCCATGAAGCTCCACCACCGCAGTGATCGTTTCTCTGATGAGGATTCTGTAAAACCAACTCCAAATAAGCCCGTTAGAGACTTCAGGAGAAGCGACTCAGGTTTCTCCAGAGGTTTCCCTTCTCTTCTTCAGCCCGTTCAGCCTCCGTCCTGTTTACCCTGGTTCCTCTTGTCTCCGCTGTGAATGGCATTTCGTTGCTGCTGCTGTCGAAATCACTCGTTTTTATTTTCTTGTACTTGTCGTCTCTTCCACTAACTGCTGAAGGTCTGGCCCAAACAGCTGATCTGCAGCGTAACACAGCTGAGAAATGCAGAGCCAAAGGCAGTGAAGTGACGTGATGGTGCAGATATAAATCTAATATAAATAGAGACTGAGGGGAGAAATCACTGTTCACCATCATTCAAAGGTTTGCAAAAGCCTGATTCAGTACAGTCTCAGAGGGCGGCTCTATCTCTGAATGGTCCTTCAGGTTGTAGAAAGTCCTCTTTAAGAGTCGATGTTATTTTGTATGAAGGGCTGCCAACTGACAAAGAAGATCTGCAGATTTAAACGGGACCAGGTCCTGTTTCAGCGTCAAATGCACAGTAATGTTTATAACAGCTGGACGTTTCAGGCGAGATGCTTTGACAAAGCTTTTCTTCGAGCTTCAGGATAGAAACCGAAGGTTAGTCGAGGTTAGCTCAGTGGAACTGGTTCACACACCAGTCACAGCTTAAAGCTGCAAGTTTTAATCATTTAATTCTTCTTTTGGGGCCAAAACTGATTAAAATGTAAATAAGAGCTTTGGTGTCTGAATTATTATTGCAGGAAAGAAGAAATCCCTCAGGAGGTAACAGGTGATTTGAGCAGCTGTGTGTTGAATACATCAACCCACCAGCCAGCTGTGCTTCTCACGATGCAACTGTTTCACCTCACTTCTCCTTCACTTCCTGTAAGACGAGAAAACTGCTCATCCAAACAGTGATGAGGTGGAGAACCCTCAGAACGGAGAGGAAGGAGGAGGGAGCTGCAGCAGAGTGATACTGAGCTCTGATCCTCCAGCCAGAGGAGGAGGAGGAGGAATGGGAGGAGTGAGAATGTGAAAATAGGAGGACGAGACAGAGGAAAGTGACAGAGCGCAGAGGAGGAAGGAGGGAGAAGCTGCTCCGCAGCAGACTCCTGCTGTCAACCACGTGGAGGCAACACTCCTCAGCTCCTGCAGGAGGAAACTTTCCTCTTTTTGCTCCTCAGCTCTGAGATTAGTGCTGAACATCAGGATAAGCAGCTGTTTCTTTCACAGTCTGGTTTTGGATGTTTTCAGATTTCAGCTGTTTTTCTATTTTGGCCTCATGTTTGTTTGTTTGTTTGTTTGTTTGGTGATCTGTTTCTGCAGTGGATTGTCTGACTGGAGGATTTACTGTGGGTCAGTTTGATGTGAACCACCCTTCATGGAGGAGTTTTACTGCCTTTTTTGGAGCCACTTTGAGGTATTTTGGCGTGTTCTTCAAAGAACTCCTCACCAGAACTTGAGATCTTTACTTTTCTGATCGCCGCCATCCAGCTGCTTTGCAGCGTTAGCCACAGTGTGGAAGCTGCTGCCTTGCTGGAGGGCACCTCAGCAGATTCTGACAGCTGACCTGGGATTAAAAGGATTACAGGAACATTTGCTTGAACCTGGAGGCCGTTTGTGTTGGTGAAGATGCAGCAGTGTGAGGATACTGTGACGCAGATGATGGTTTAGCTGCCCGTGCCATGCTGAGAGGGAGTCTAGCTCTCGTGAGTGTGCATCTGTGTTTCTTCTGTCTATCCGCCCTGACGCTGCAACCAGCCACCAAAGTCTGCACCAAAGACATCATGAAGAATGTCCAGTTCCTCATCAACAACACCTCCGACCTGGTAGGAGTTTCACCTCGCCCTTTCATCTGCTCAGGCTTGAGTGTTTCTGTCAGGTTGAAGCCTTGTTGAGCTTCACTCACCTTCAAAACATGCAGGAAAACTCAAGTGATGATTAAGAGTGCAGCCATCTTTGTTATCATCCTAACATCTTTATTGAAAGTTATCATATTATAAAAGAATTACCTGCAACGCAGTGCATGTAGGGTTAGAATGACTCATGTAGAGCAGAGGTGTTCGGTTATGAAACACCTGAGGCATGGATGCTGCACCTGAGGAATGTGTCTTGTCAGGACAAAAAATGAACATTTAAATCATTTCTGCACAGACTGGAAATGCTGTGTAATTGGCGGAATTGTTGTCACTAGAGATCCTCCGGCTCCTCAGAGCTTCTGAAGCCCTTACACGCTGGCTTTCAGGAGCATAGCGAGATAAACCGTGAGGAGTTCACTGACCTTCATGTGTAAAATTAGCGTAATGTCTCTAACATTTCAGTCATTTCAGCGTGCACTGTTTGTCCGCCCGGCGATCTGAACAGATGTGCAGTGAGCAGACCTGTGCACATGTGGAGCTGCTAACTTTCTCTTTCTCTTCAGAAGCTGTTGGACTGCAGACTGTACACGCCCACCATCAGCGACTACCAGGTATGAGCTTCCACACAACTCAGTATTCTCTCTCTAATCTTATCGTGACATCTGATGTCTATTTTCCATACAAAGACAAAGGTCCTCCGCTGGCCGGTTGCTTCAGTTAAACATTAACAAAAGCTAAAGGATTGCCTAAGTCCTGATGGAAATTAAAAAACAGGACTCATGGAGGCAGCAAGAGAAGGAAGGCACAAACCTGAATGTTTAGTTTGGATGAAGTGACTTGAATCATAACGTGTCACTCTGTTACACCGAGAAGGTCACAAATGAGCGCCGGATCCATTTGTCTCATGTCTGTTTTGGATGTCCGGCGTAGCTGCGACACTCTCTCTGCTCCATGTTTATTTAGATGAAAACTGGAAGCATCACGGTGGCGACATCCTCTGATCCACCGCTGGCTCACAGTTTTCTCTAGCTGGTTTTTATCTTTCACACTGAAATGGCAGATCCAGCACCAACAGATTCGAGCTCCACCTCCTACAAATGATTGTGAACACATTTCACCTTTGTTAGGGACACGTCTGCCATGTCAGGCGCAGGATGATTACTATATTACCACTGAATGAAACTGACCTGAACCAAAGAGCTGTTAAACACTGAACTGTAGCTGCCTCTCATTGTCAATCATTTTCAGAGTAAAAAGTTGATTATACAAGCCAAAAGTATCTGCATGTGCGGATGAAACTAGTCCAAAGTGAGAAGATAAAACCTTCTCGGGTTTGTTAAGAGCAATGGAGCCTCGTACAAAAACACTTCACGATTTTTAAATCACTTTTATCCGACGTTTGTTCCTCTGAGTGCTGCTGGTGGGATTCAGCGAATCGAACCTGGTTCACCAGGAGCTGTGTTCCTGAGATTTGACCAAGTTTCATTCACAAAAACATTCAACCAAGAGTAAAAAGAAGAACTTTATTATTTTTAAAGCTTTATTTAACTAGGAAGTCACACAGATTGAAACCTCTTTTAGAAGTGAGAACCAGCCGAGACAGAGTCAAACAGCAACATCAAACCACAAGAACAACAACAACAAGTACAACAGAGACACGGTTCATAACGCGGCAGCATTAAATCAGGCAGGCTGTTAGCAGAGACCACTTCCATTGTTCTGAGTTTAAAATCCTTCCAAGAGACTCAAGAGTCTCAAGTTTGAGCTGGACCTGCAGATGGTTCTGGATCAGGACCTCATGGGGTTGCTTTGCCAGCCTCTGAGCTGACAGGAGGCACTTCAAAACACAGCCTTTAGGACTGAAAACATTTGGCTTCAGGAGGCAGGAACTTCACCTGAGATAACCCTACAGATTCAGATGTATCAGTGCTGCATTGTGAGGGATCACCGTCCAAACATGTAAGGTGCAGCGTCACGGATACGGTACAAGGTGCAGAAATGGATCCTGAGGCAACTGATATTTATTCAGGAACAGCTAAATGTGGCAGTTCACATCAGAAATATTTGATTTACCAGTTTCATAAGCAGTATAGCAGCGATGCTGCTGAGACTCCTAAGGGCTGACTGACAGGTGATTTGCTTCAGTTTATACTTATGATGTAAGTAAGACGCTCACCTGCCTATGAGGACCGTCAGGCAACCAGAGGAGGTTTCCAACAAAAGATGCCAATAAAAATCACCAGGCCAAAAAACGTTCTGTCTTCACTTTCTGTGGTTCTTGTGAGTCCTGTTGTTTGTGTCATGAGCTTGTGGTTGCTGCCTTCATTGCCTGACCTCCTCCTCCTCCTCTCTCTCCAGCAGAAATGTCCCAGCTCCACCATGAAATGTTTTGCTGATGAAGTCAAAGTCCTCATTGAAGAGTGGGAGACGGTTCCTTATCGCGGGTTCAGATTGAACATCAAGCTTGAAAAACTAGCAAAGTCGTTAAACCAGGTAAGGCGGGAGCAGAGAGACACGATCACAGTCTGTGGGATGTGATTTATGGAGTTTGGACAGTTGACACTTGATGAGGGTTGAGGGATGAGGAGTGAGGGATGGAGGGATGGAGGGATGGAGGGATGGAGGGATGAAGGGTGAAGAGGGAAGAGTCGAAGGGGAAATGAATGAATCAGGTGATCTTAAATACTCGTGCAGTAGTACGACCTGGTCGTTGTTCAGGACATTGTCGTTGTTCAGGACATTGTCGTTGTTCAGGACATGGTCTATGTTCATCAAGTGGTCTTTGTTCAGGACGTGGTCTTTGTTCAGGATGTGGTCTTCGCTCAAGACGTGGTCTTTGTACAGGATGTGGTCTTTGTTCAGGACATGGTCTTCGCTCAAGACGTGGTCTTTGTACAGGATGTGGTCTTTGTTCAGGACGTGGTCTTTGTTCAGGACGTGGTCTTTGTTCAGGATGTGGTCTTCGTTCTGGACGTGGTCTTTGTTCAGGACGTGGTCTTTGTACAGGATGTGGTCTTCGTTCTGGACGTGGTCTTTGTTCCCAAACTGAGTTGTAAAACTTCATCATTTGAAGAGTTGGCACTGAACAATGTTGAGTAATTTTGATCATCAGTAACTCATTCAAATAGTTTCTTTGTAAACAAAATGCCAAACATTCATTGGTCCAGCATTTCCTCTGCTTCATTATAGAACTGTGAACTGATTCTCTTTGGATTTTGGACGTTTGAACACATCAACTGGGCCTACATGATATTATTAACTGCAAATAAAAATATAATATGAGAAACAGCTTTGGTGCTAAAAATATGTCCCCAGTGGAAATTCCACCCTTGTAATCAGGATCATCCGACATTCATCAAGGTTACAGCAACAATTACAACTGCAGCAAAAGTGATTGTGGTTGTTTCCGTAGTCATTTTTATGCACTGAGCCGAGGACGAGCCCACCCAGTCACACCACAGCCACAGCCCTCGGGGGAAAATACTTAAACATGTTGATTCACATGATGTCAGGATCCAGCTGTTGGCTCGCTGCTCCACAGGAAGGAGGCTTTTGTTTCTGAGCTTCAGTCTCTCTGCACACTCTGGATCTGTGTAACTTTATGAGGACCAGGTTTAGACATCGAGTTACAACATTTTTGGAAAATTACTGCATGTTTTCCGGTCCTCGCTGCCTGAAAGAACTGTTGGAGGACTTTAGTGGGGAGGCCTGAATTAGGTTTGGGGTAAGTTTAGGATCATTATGTTTATAACTGAGGACAAAAACTGATGCATCCTTCCGCCTGCATGTTAGACCACAGTCCTAGGGATGATATTTTAGTCATTTTTTTCTCTTTTCTCAAGCTGAGCTCCACTTGGGACTCACTCGTGGTTTTAGTAGAGATGCACACACAAGCTCAGCAGGCCCTGAATTTGCCTTCAGAGTGGCCAAACAGAAAAGCATGTTTCTCAAAGAATTAATGCTGAAAGGCAAGGCTCACCATGAGCTTTTATATCCTGAGGCTCTGATCCGGATCACTTCCTTGTGTGCTAAAGATAAACATCAGCTGGTCAGCAGGAGGAACTACAAGCCTTTTCTGCATTTCTGTTCTTGAAGGTTTGAGTTGTAGCTTTCCTCTGATTGGACAACAGAGAAAAAAATTGCAGTATGTTGACTGCAAATGTGCTAAAGGCCGACTTCCAACTGTTGTTCCTTGGCTAGATGTTCAATTAGCCCTTAAAATGACAATATGCATGCAGGAGAGGTGCTATTATTAAAAAAGGATTGTGAACTTTAAGAAGATATTCTGACCAAAGCAGACCATGTCTAGGAAGTATATTACAGTGATGGCTTATTGTCCTGTTTGTGTAAAGGCGTAAAACTCTTGTGTATTCATGAATGAATAAAGTGTGGAACGCACTTTGTGATCATTTCCAGTACGTGTGTGAGTTCAGGAGGAGCTTCTTCTTCTTGTTTCCATCTAAATATTTATCACTGCATCATCTGCATTGATTAGAATATCTGCTATAATATATGCTGAAGGTATTCATGTAGGAGCTGAAGAGCAGAGGACCTTATATCGAGCCCTGAGGCACGCCAACATGTCAGCTGAGAGGTTGTGATGCCGGTTATGAATGTTTTGGGTTAAAGTCAAGCTGGGATCCAACAGCTCTTTAGGTTTTCTTATTTGTGTTTGTCTGATCAATAATATGTCTCTCTCCGTCTCGCTTCCTCTCCACAGACAGAGTCAGAGTGTCTTCAGTGTGAGTTCTTCAAGGAACAAAAAGCAGAAAACTTCCTCAACGATCTTCATTTGACTCTTCAGAGCATGAACTCTCAGCACTGTTAACTGCTCAACGTGATCCTGAAGGACTTTCTAAGAGACTTCATGACCCGTTTTCCTCCTCACAAACTTTTCATATCCTCTGAGCACAAATAAAGTGCACCATGCATGATGTCTGAGCATCTCAGTGGTATTTCATTCACAGCTGCAGGACGTAAACGGGGGTTTTCACTGTGCAGAGCGCAGAACAAAATGTCTGCATTCTGGTGGAGGCGTGTGAGTAGCTGATGGGTAACTGTGGAAAAAATTTTGTATTTCATATTTTCCAGTTTAGGTGGGTGAAGAGAGAAAATACAGAGTAGAAAATCATGGAGGTAGTATATGTATGACCACATGCAGGATCACTGGAGATCCACACCCAGATTTGGACAGAGCGGACAAGGTCTGGATGGGACAGGCAAACTGAGTGTGATGAACAACCTGGAACTCAGCAGCAGTCAGCAGGCGTCACGTCAACCTTCTTCGTCTCTTTATACGACTGCTGAAGCAAAGTTTGTCAAAAAGTAGACTCAGCTCAGTTTTTACGTTGTCTAGTCTGGATTTCATGAGCCATGAGTGTCTGTCCATCTGTCCATCCATCTGTCCGTCTGTCTGTCTGTCTGTCTGTCTGTCCGTCTGTCCATCCGTCCCATTCCGTCACTGAATTGGTGACTCTGGTCTTCAATCCGTGCTGATTGTTCAGATCTTCTTAACTGTCGGTTGAGCATGTGTGTGAAGTTTGTAGCTTCTCTGCAGCAGCGTCCATATTTGAAGCATCGTAGATCAGCAGAAGCTGATTGGTTGAGCTGATATTGATCTTCAGGTGATTGTTGTTGCTCCATGTGATGAAGCTCTCGATCAGTCCTCTGTCCTCCTCTGGACAAACAGTCTCCAAGTGAGGACCAGTTTATACTGTATATGTCTGGACAGACATGGATGTGAACTGTAACCTGATTGGTTGGTGGAGGCAAACAACCACGAGGTGGTAACTCGAGCTGTTTTTTTTTTTAGATCCTAATCTGCAATGTGAGTAAATCTCTTCCTAAACCATTTAATCATTTCATTACGATGCAAACCACCTGATGGTCACAGCAGGAAAACCCCATGTTCAGGGGCTCTGAGCTCCGGATCACGACCCGATGGAGCTTATATGTTAATTAAACTCGACTTCCTGTTTTTACTCGTGACTCCTCCGTGGTTTTTTCATGATTGGGGACATTCGTTGGAACAGAAGAGATCCACAAACTCCCAGCAGAGTTATAAATAACGTAAGGTTATCAAGTCAGTTTTTAATGAGTACCAGAGCGTCTGTTTTATTTAACTTAACACTTCATCACCGAACCCTTAATCCGTCTTCTGCCAGGACTGGAGAGGGAAATGTGCTGTTTTCATGAGGACAGGCAACATGTTTTGAACTTGTATTTGTTTAATGATCCTTCTGAAGAGTCTCTGGAGCTGATTTTCTGGAGACGAGCTGAAGTGTCGGTCAGCTCGTCTCTGCGGTCGTTCGTTATCTTTGAATTTACAGTGAATTTTTACTCTTGAAAGGAGTTTAAAAAAGGATTCGGGGATATGTCAGAAATGTTTCTTCAGCCTTCATGTCTGTGAGATGTTTGACTGACAGCTGAGACAGCAGGGTGGACAACATCACCTTCAGTGAGCTCCAGTTATGTTTGCAGGTCTGTTTTCCAGCTGTTCAGTGTCTTATTGTCTGATCAGCCGTGACCAACACACTTGTCCTCAGTGGATGTTCGTGAGGCAGCGTCCTCCAGATAAGATAAGATAATCCTTTTTTCACACCACAGCAGTGAAATTTACAGTGTTGCAGCAGCAAAGGGAGATAGTGCTGTCATAACACGCAGCAGTAAATGATCTGAAAATTGAGCCTGACAGTCACCAGGTGAGCCGGTCAAACACTGAATCCAGGTCTGCACAGATGAAACTGAACCAGCTGTTTTTGAAGGAAGAACCAAACGAAAGCTGTTTGGCGTCAAAACTCACCTCCTTTTCATACTTTAAGTGAGTCACAGCCGAGTTGATAAGTAGGACAAACTACAGTAACTAACTTCCTGTTGCTTTTAAAAGCTTGTGGTTGCCCCTCAGGGGAGACGCCAGTGACAAGGAGTGATTGATTCATGGCAACAGCATCAGTACGATGACGTGAAGAATTTTCTGTATTTGCCAAAATGCAAAATTCTATTATATGTATGTAAATTTTAATTGATCATAATTATATTGATGATGTTGTGGTGACTCAGTTCTGCAGGTGTCATCGCTCGTACTTTAAGTCTTCCTCTGGGTCCTGACAGTAAATTCCATTCTCACGCTCGTGGTGAAATCATCAAAGCTGCCCGCGCTCACTTTTGGCAGTTTGAATGCCCCGAGGACAAACTCAGAGCTGAGCAGTTTGAAGCGAAGCGTCTGTCTGAAGCTGCTGCACCGGGGCCGTCACAGGGAGGCCGCCAGGTCCTGCGTGGGCTTCGACGCATCATTTCACGCTCATGCGTCAGACGACATGCTCTTCTTGGGAAACAATCGTACTGATGATCAGTCGGCCTCTTCGTGAGCTTCAGTGTGCTGTGAGAGATGGCGGGAAACTGCTGCAAGCTGAGCTGTTGATTCTCCGTTGATGATTGGAAGCAGATGTATTGGCAGCAGCTTTGATTGTTCATGCAGCAGACTGCACTAACAAAACAAGTGAGTCATTTTGAAGACTCTGGGTGTGTGGGTCCTCAGTCGCAGTCTTAATTTACCTCAGGCCATTTCCTTTTCCCACAATATCCTCAATGAAGCAAGAGGCAGCATCTCTGGAGCAAAGAGGACTGACAGGTCACGTCTTCTAATCGCAGCTGTAACTGAAGGATGTGGTGAGGGAAATATTCAGTGGTGAAATATCAAAGGGCAAAATCAGCCTGTTAGCGATGTCAGTCAGGTACAACATTCTATAATTACCTCTTATTTTTGTTGTGACAGCTCACCTGTCTCCAATCAGTCAGGTTAATTACAGAGTGCATTTAAAACAACAAGTGTTGAACAATGTGCTTCACAGAGACATGAATAACAGACACAAACAGACATGATACTCAACATAAACCATAATGTCATCAGGGGAATCAAAGGCAGTTCCAACGACCAAGTTTTTAAAGCCGAATCAAAGATGGCACTCAGATTTCTTACATGTGTACAAACATTAGAGGACAGAAGAGTGAGCTCTGAAGATGAGAACGTCTGTCTTAGTCTAACGGAGGTACTTCAAATGATTTGGCCATCCAGCATTTGATATTTTTGAGAGAACAATGATCACTGAAGGGGAAATACAGGAGCGTGTCATCGGCATATTGTAGGATTTTTAATGAGGCCTCAGATGGAGCCATGGGGTACGCCACAGGAGGCTGATGTATGTCGCAGATAACAAACCCCTCAAACAGCGTGAATCCCTCTGAGCTGAGGTGAGACAAACCTGCAGATGCTCGTTTGTCCAATGGGGTCAAACCTGTCCCCCTGCATCTAGACCACTTTGGAACTGGGGCTTCAAATTGAGTCCGTTTTTGATTGGATTCACGCAGCGATCAGTCATGTGTTGGGAGGTGTGGCTTTTCACGCCCTGTGAATGCCTCTCATGTCTGACGGACAGGCCGAATGCTTGTGCTGTTACCCCCACCTGAACTGTGCCTCGCCCCGCTTTATTACAGCCAGTCCTTCCTCCGTCAGTGTGGACAGTTTGGACGACACACCGTACAAACGAGTTTGGTTTAAGCCTGCGGAGGCTTCTCTCCTCTCTGGTGTGTTCACTGAATAAAGCCCTATTATTGAGAACATTAATAGATTTTGGCGCAGGATGTAGATCACAGTGGGAAGCGGCCCTGTGGATCAGGCGCCTCCAGTATGAAGGAAACTCCCACGGAGGACAAACACTGAACGGAGCTGGAGATTGGAAGGACTTCTGATCGGAGGTGGCAGGCATCCATAGTCCATGTGGTGAAGAGAGAGCATTTTTTAAATTTGACAGCTGACAGACGATTGGCTGAAAGTGAGTGTGTCAGGTTGTGATTGGTTGAAACTGTTCAGACTCAGAGGGTTCGTTCAGGGAGGAAGTCTGTCGCTAAGCTTCAGATTTGAGATTTTTAAAACAGTCAGTCGTGTGCTTTGTTGTGCTGGTAGCTTTGAAATCCTCCTTCGTTTCTCCTCTCTCAGGTTCTCCTGCCCTCCTCCTCAGTCGTCCTCCATGACTCAAATCAGAATACTTCATCCAAAATAAACACGTGCATGCAGCTGCTAGTTCAGGTTACCGACACCTGCGCTGTTCAGTTCAAAGTCAGGTCGGGACGACATGTGGCTGCCTGAATTCGCTGCTCAGGTTTGAGTTCTCGTCTTCCTGGTTTGTATAGTTTAAGTGAGTTTCTGTTTGATGAATTCAGCTTCAGATATTTTGACAGAATTTGAGTCAGATTGGAGGCATCAGGTCAACCTGTGACCTGTAGTAAGACCATGTTCGTGCTGAGGAAGTCTTATGCATGATGCAGCAGACCAGAGGAAGCTTGATCCTTTATCTCCTGTAGATCTGTCTGAACTGAACGTTAAAAAATCCTAAAATTGACATAATAGGGTGAAAACTAACCCTCAATTTACCCCTTAAAATGTTTCACATCAAATAAAAAGAAGAGATTGTGTCCATGATATTAACGTTTTCCTTTAATAATCCATTAAAAAAACATTTGTTAGCCTTGTTGTAAACTCTGATACATATTCCCTTAAAATCTAAATGTATCCAATGACAGTATTTCATCAGATATAAGCATATCTTCGATAAAGAGTACGATTGTGATGGTATTTTATTGAATTATGTGCATAATCTCCTTAAAAACCATCACAAATGTTAAGAAGTGGACATTAATTTTTTCTTTTTATGGGTTTCCATATCTTTTATCTTTTACTTGTGATAAAATGTTGTAAAATCTTTTCCCTTAAAAGTCTAATCTACTGATTAACACTGATACTTTAATGGGTTTTAAGGGGACACTTGGCTTGAAATGTATCAAACTTTTTATAAATATAAAAGCAAGTTTTAAGGTTTTTTTCTACCTTGGAAGAAAAACCCTTAAAACACCTTAACACCTGTCTCTGCTGAGGGACGGTCTGTGGACGTGAATGTCCTTCCTGATCGTCCTTTAGACACAGGAAGAAGAGATATTCTCCAGAATGAAAATCAGATTTCTGCTACCATCTTTCAGGATGATCACAGTTAATTTCTTTGTGATCGTCTAAATAATATGAATTATGGGAAATCAGTCAAACAGGATGAAAACACACGTGGAAGAAGCAGCTGTGAGAGAAAAGGCTTTATTTTATAACAAGCGTCCGTCTTTCTGTCTCTGTATGTCTGCTGCTTTAATAAACATCATTTCAGCTTCAGGTTTGCAAAGTCCAGCATGTGAAACGCTGCAGGTGTGTGATCACCTGTGCAGGTATTAAACAGCACTGAATTTAACTCTGAAAAATGATTAAATAAATAATAAGAGTTGACTGATCAATCACATAAAATACTGACATGTCCATAAATGAAAGCACACAACAAACACTGAGAGACGTGAACTCGTCAAGAAAACTCCACGTCTCAGTCTGAACAGGTGAAATTCTGGAAAGGTGAGTTTAGCAAGTTGATTCATGGCAATTCTGCTGTTTGAGGAGGTTTCCATGTTCGTCTTTTTACAAGAATGAAGCCCAAATCACGATCTTTCAAAAACAGTTTTAATAATGCGTTAAATGTGTTTTCAAATGCGATGTCCTAGATTTCACATGCACGCTCTGATTTGAACACTTTCTTTTAAAACAGAAATTTCCAAAAGAAATGATCTTGAAAAGAAAAAGAAAAGTCTTCATTTCAAGAGGAAAATGTTAATGCAGCGATGATTTCCATCTGACCTTTGACCTGGTTCAAAGAAAAAAAGAATGAATGCAATAAACAAAGAAACAGGAAATCAAACATCACAGAAAACTGAGGACAGAAAACTCATGTTTACAGACAAAGTCACTTCAGAGCTCAAATTAACTGTCAGTATGTGAGAAAGCAGAAACTAATTTCCATGACTGACTGATGTAGCAGATATTTCTCCAGTTTTTCTTTATTCTTTTAGTTTAGAAAATGTCTGAAAGCAGCGTCCAAAGCGACGGAAGGCTCGAGCCCTTCAGGCAGCGTTCAGGGAGGCAGCGGCCCACGCGCCTCATGTTACAGAGGTCAAAGGTCGCAGCAGAACATCAGCACACTCGAACTTTAATGAAACAGAACAAACTCTCCGCTCTGGGATCAGTTCTGTGTCTAGACTCTAAATCCAGCATCAACACGCTCAGTGTCCAGGTTCAGTCCGCTGGCGGTGTGTTGTTCGACGTGCTTCTGCGCATGCTCAGTGGCCTCGTGAATGCGCTCCACGCACAGTCCGGTGTATTGATACCAGTATTGATGATCAGCCTGCTTCCTGTGGATCAGCTCTCGGGCTTGTCCTTGTTGGGGCCCATGAACTCCACTCCGTCGATCGGGATGTCTTTCTCCTTGATGGCCTTCTGCACGCACCGCTGGTACTTCCGGAAGGTCTCGGTGCACGGGTCGCCGCTCCGGTCCCCCTTCAGGAACTTCTCGGCGAACCAGCGGTTGAAGCACTGGTCGTACTCCTGCTTCAGGTCGGTGCAGGCCTCCCCGACGCTGTTCATGTCCGACAGCGACCTCAAACACGACGACGAAACGAAATATGGAGGATTCCTTCCACTGTTTTCAGGAGCAGGACGCGCACACTCCTTGACCTTACTGGAGCCACGTGATGCGATTGGCTGGTTTGAGAACGCCGTCGGACGTTGCAACGTCACGACGTATCAGAGATAGTATATTGTGAGATTACTCACTCTCACTACACCCCGAGGATTTAGAAACTCGCTCTTGTTTTCAAGCACTTTTTAAATGACACTAAAGGAAAGCTCATGAGATTTATCGATAATAATTTTCATTGTTTCCTGGCCGTACATCAGAGGCCAATGGAAATAGTCCGTCCATGGGTTGTAAGTTTTAAGAAATACAGGCGGAGTGACACCTCCTCTTTCTAGACCCAGCCGCCGTCCAAAACTCGCGAGATATTTGCGCAGCTTTTCGAAATCTCGCAGTTCGCTAAGACGTGAGAGGCGTTGGACTAATCTTAAGAGAAACTAAACTAAACTGAAATTTACATTTCATCTAACAAGCTGTAAAGCCGAGGCGGGAGTTTAAGCACGTAAGTAGTTTATTTGCTAACTTTTGATTACAGCCGTTTCAGAGATATCTGGAACGTTATACATATTAGCATGCTTTGCTAGGCCGTTGTGATTGTTATGGCCGGATGTTCGGGGCTGCTAGCTTAACGTTAGCCGCTCAGCCCGGTCTGATTCAAACCAAAGTCCTGTGTTTTGTTTTTTTTTGCGCTGTGCAGTCTGTCCAGGGCTACAAGATGTCTGACAGCGAGGACAGCGACTTCTCTGACAACCAGAGTGAGCGAAGTAGCGACGGAGAGGCCGAGGAGGTGGAGAATGAGGTATGCTAACCGCTAGCTAGTTATGCTAACTGCGCTGTGTATTCAGGTAAACATCGTGATTGAGTCTGACCGTTTATAAAGTGGATTAAACTGCTTGAAGTAGCGCCACTGTTAGGTTTGAGTAGCATCAGATGCTCGCAGAGAGGGGACACGGAGAAAACTGTGTGCTTTGCTAATAGTATTGTCGTGATCCGTCATCAGGAGGAGACGGGCAGCCCCGTGGGAAGCGACAAGGTAGCAGAGGAGGAGGGGGAGGACCTGGAAGATGAAGAGGAGTATGACGAGGAGGAGGATGATGATGAGCGCCCCAGGAAAAAGCCGAGACATGGAGGGTTCATCCTGGATGAAGCCGGTACGAATCGACCACTTTCAGCAGTTTTTTTTTTCCCGTTTCTGTGGAGCTTCACTAAGTTTTAATACATCCTGTCCTTCTGTTTCTCTCACTTCTGTCCAGATGTGGATGATGAGTATGAGGATGAGGAAGATCAGTGGGAGGAGGGAGCTGAAGATATTCTGGAGAAAGGTGAGTAACAGAGCTTTTTAGTGTTTTACTCATCGGGTGTTGTTGGTCGTCTTTTTGGGACAAACCGTCAATAAAATGTGGACTCTGTTGGTTTTTGGTGTTTTACATCAAATATCAACGGAAACAAAAACCCAACAAATCCCCAAAACACCACCTGACAGACGAGACGTCTGGACGTGGGATGTTTTCCTCTAATCGTTTGGTCCGATCGGAGACGCTGACCACGCCAGTGTTTTTGACGTGTTTTAGCCTGTTTACTACGAGTCACACATGCTGGTTTTCCAAAGCATGCTGCTCTGTTTTAAATGTGTTTTTATGTATTTTAAGTTGCCGCTGGTTTCACTTCATTTCAGGATCATTAAACTTGTAGAAACATTTCAGAGAGGATGTCGAGCGGCAAAAACTCTGCCGGCGCTGATGAAGCAGAACAAAAGAAAAATGTTGTGTTTGTTTGACAGTGAGATTCAGATCGATCTGTGATCAAAGCAAAGAAAACGGCTTTGACAGAAGGAGCCAGACCTAACAGCTGAGATGGATTTCATGCTTCCAGCGAGCAGATTTTCATGTTGCTCTGACGTGAAGTCGAGCAGAGACGCATTCTTTGGCAGAAAACCGTGGACCTCGTTTGTAGTTAATGGGCTAAAACTGGCAGAACGCTGCTGCTTACAGTTCAGAGAGTTTACGGTCTGATTGGACCATCCACCACGCGTAAACACACGCAGCGAACACACAGACCTCGTGTGAACCGTGTGGGTGGAAACCTGCGGCCGGTTTGTGTGTGTGACCTTTGACCTCTGCTAAATCAGCTTCACATTCACAAGCTGAGCTCTGATTTCGGAGGTCAAACTGTGTGATCACACGTGAATGCAGCACGCGGGCAGATGTTTTGATTGGCCCGCGGCCTCTGCTGTGT
Organism: Chaetodon trifasciatus; assembly: GCA_037975065.1. NCBI lineage: Eukaryota > Metazoa > Chordata > Actinopteri > Chaetodontiformes > Chaetodontidae > Chaetodon > Chaetodon trifasciatus. The sequence goes on along the minus strand of JBBMOE010000027.1, from coordinate 8,080,708 downwards.
TTTACTATTGGCTGGGAGCGGATCCAAATGACTCGACGTTCGGGGTTTTAGTTGAGCTGATCAGTTATTGGTTTGGCCTTCTATGAAGTAAAATCATTTGCTGATTCCAGTTTTTAAAATTGCTCACTTTTCTTTGTGTGTGCTGATCAGAAGGAGTCATGAACACAGATGAACACCTGTGGTCAGGTGGTCCGTGTTGTTACTCTAAACTGACTTTTAGTTTTTAAGTGTTTTTCTCGCAGCAGACATTTTGACTTGAAACAGCAGCACCTGTGACCTGAAGCATGAATGAGCGAATCACGGCCACGACGAGGCCGTTAGAAATGTCATCAAATCAAAATATCTGCTGTGATGAAAGTCTGTTCGGCTTATCGGAGACAAAAAGACACTCCCCGGGTGTGATGGTCGCTTGTTTGTCCCCCGTCATCATTGTCGTGACTTTAAGCTCTAAAAAGTCTTGAAAAGTTTGGAAGCGTTAACGTTAAATTTGTTGTGGTCATCTCAAAAATCAGAACATTTCCACGTCCGTGTTTCTGCCGTCAGTTAATCTCCGGTGCTGGATACTGTCTCACGTGTCCCAGTCGGTCCACGCACCGAGGCGGCGTTTCATAGAAAAGAGGCGGAGTGTGACGGTGCCTCCCTCACAGTCTGTGCTGTTTATTTTAAGACAGAAGAAGAATTTGACACGCTGGGATCATTCAGTGACTCACAGTCCTCCACTGAAAATCTCTGCCGGAGAGGACCGCCGTGTCTCCTCGTCCCTCAGAAAAGCCCCGTTCACACAGGACGAGTACTTCCTGCAGACCTCGAGGTCGGTGTGATCTTCATCCAGAGTCATCCTCACACAGCCTCAGAACGTCTGTGGCTTCGTCTGAATGAGCCACACTGTGGATGTACACCTGTAACACCTGCAGAAAGACGCTAACCTTCATCATTAATGAGGCTGCTGCGGAGCAGATGCTCGCCTCTGAAGCGCTGACGTTAACGCAGAGCTTTAACTTCATATCTGGGACATATGTGAGAGGCCGGGGGTCCTGTCCTCGCCTGTGCTACCCCTCCTGTGTGAACTGGGCCGTGTGCAGCAGGTAGATCCATTGCAGTGACTGAACGAGGCTGTTTGTCTGCCTGAAGCAGCTGAAACGGTGTGAAACGCCGCCGATGTGCACCGTGAGGCTCTTCAGCTCAGGCTGTAGAGGAGCTGATGTGATGCAGTCTGAGCAGCTGATCATGAGTGTTTTCTGACTGAACTCTCTCTGTCTTATGGGTGTCACTCGCTCTCATGCATGTCCTCTCCAGTTAACGGTAATTCTACTCCGATACTCTCCCGCTCTGATGTTTCCATTGATATCCATGTGTATCTGAAGCAAATGGAGCATCAGTTTCATCCATCTGATAAAACCCATGTGGCCGAATGTATTAACCCACCTCATCTCAGCACAGCTGTACCTGTGAGCGTGTAGTTTACTGTGAGGAAGCACTGAGGGCAAATCCATTATTGGCTCCTGCAAAGACCACCAACACTTACTGTCCATTACCTTTGATTGGCTTTAATTGACTTTCACTAATTGGTCCCAGTTGTACTGCCGCTCTGATGTTTTTGGGCCGTGGCTCAACGCGAGCGTGGCTCAGCGTCCAGAGGTTTGACGTCGCAGCGAACGTTTCAGGGTTAATCTCAATGTGCTGTGAATAATCCACCTTCAAAGAACCAAGTGTGATCATTTGCCTGACCCTGCTACCTGGTAGAAGACGCCATGTTTTCCTTCAGGTGTTTGGACTAACAGATGTGGTTGAAGCTTTTTATGTGGCACGTGGTACTGCAGACCGTCACTGGAGGAGGAGTGCAGCGGAAACAAGGCGGCGCGTCGGCGGCCGCTAAGCGCCCGGTTAAAGGCGACACGTCGACTCGTTACCTGCGATTCAGACACGTCAGGTGTTGCGTTCGATCACAGCTGAGCCAATCGGTGCTCTGCAGTGCTCTGATTGGACAGAGCCTCAAAACAGACAGGAAACTGGCTCACAGGGTGGAGGCAGAGGCGATAAGACGAATCTCAGAAATATCCAACCGGCTTTTCTCCAGAGACAAACGTTAAGATCAACACATTTTTTCACCTTCTTTATTTCTTTCTTCCCTGAAAAGACCAAGAAAAAAATCTGTTAGCAGATACATTTTGGTCTTTTTGGGCGACGTGTCATCCGTCTGCCGGGCGTCATTTTGGGCATCTGTCAGTCGTCCTCTCAGTCATCCTCTTGGTCGTCCTCTCGGTCGTCATGGCCATCATCGCATCGGTCGTCGTGTCAGTTGTCGCACCGGGCTGGACGCTGGACGCTGGACGCTGGACGCTCGTCGCCGTCTGTTCGCGCTGTACTCTTCCTCACTCACAGTGACCCTCACTGGCCTCATGCTTCTCTGTGCTGCACACTCACCATTAATCTGTTGGTTTCTGTTGTGTTTTTCTCCCATCATGCTTTGTGTTGCTGCTGCCTGCCTCTGCTCCTGTGTGCCCTGCCCTGATGACAATGTCTTTTGGCTTCATCCTCCTCTTCATCCTCATCCTCTCTCCCTCGTTGCTGCTGCTACGACTTAATCCTACTTGTTCTTCTTCTCTTTCTTTCTTTCTTGTCAACCTCTTCTTTTTCTCAACTTTCTCTCATTCCTCCATCTCCCTTCCTTTTATCCCCCTCCTTCCTCCTTTTCTCTCTTCATCCTGTTTTCTCCTCCTCATCATCTCCTTCCTGCTCACTTCTCTTTTATTCTTCTTCCTGTTTTCTTGCATTGCTCCTCTACACTCACTCCTTTCACCTCCTTGTCCTTCATCTTTTATTTCCCTTATCCCTTCTTTCTCCGGCTCTTCCTCTCGCCTCCTCTTTTGTTCTCCTCTTCCTCTCTTTTCTCTGTCACCGGTTGGTCCTGAGCAGAAGAGGCTGAAGGTAAGTCTGCTCTTTACCTCAGCAGCCACAATCGTTGTTCGTTTAGCTGAATTTATTCTGTTTGGTTGGAGTTTCTGTGAAACACGAGTGTGACCGGCCTCCCTCTCTCGCTCTCAGTGTCTAACATCGACCACGTGGTTCTGGATGAAGATCACTCTGGATCCAGAAGGCTGCAGAACCTCTGGAGGTATGAGAGCTTCAGCACACTCCATCTAACAGTCTCAGTCGGAAAGTGTCCTTCAGCCCATATTTCCTCTGTCCAGTTGTTATTTGTTGTGGTCTGAGCTGCTGGAGCTCAGGTGCGACATCTAGAGGCTGAAAGTCTCACACAGACCCTTTAAGGTTTGTGACGGAGGTGCGGCTGGGAGCACAGGTGTTGTTGGTAGAGGTGCAGTTAAACAGCACTTTTTCACCTTGCTGGCATTCCTGTTCAACACAGTGCTGCGTGTTGAAGGTGAATCGGACGATAACGTGACCTGAAGTGTTTAAGTTCTGTGGCGGTCGCTCACGTCGGCGTGGTCAGCCTCGCTAACCACCGTCCGAACAAACAGCAACGTCTCGCCGCGCAGCGTTTGTCGGCAGCGGGATTCACCCCTGCAAATAAAACACAGCTGAGGCAAAGTCGAGGTGGACAGAAGCCACACACACACTCTGCTTGTTTTATGTGTCAGTGGCTAACTCTGTGTGTGTGTGTGTGTGTGTGTGTGTTACAGGGACTCCAGAGAGGAGGCGCTGGGTGAATACTACATGAGGAAATACGCCAAGTCCTCAGGAGGGGAGCAGTGAGTATCTGCTCAGTGTCTCTAACTCTTCCTCTGCCGCAGAGGGACCAGGCCTGTATTTGAGTCGGATCACGTCTCAATAAGAAGTCTCCTGCTGTCTGATCTGCTCCGGTTTTCATTAACACAAACGTCTCAACAGTTTTTGCGTCAGAGATCAAAACCTGGTCTTGTTCTTCCTCTGTGGTGTGCAGTTACTCCGGAGGGTCCGAGGAGCTCTCTGATGACATCACCCAGCAGCAGCTGCTTCCTGGGGTCAAGTATGTGAAAGCTCGTCTGCCAATCAGAGCGGAGATAATGTGTGTGTCGATCACCACGTTGTGTTAACGTTAAAATGTGTTTGTCGCCTTCAGGGACCCCAATCTGTGGACGGTCAAGTGCAAGGTGTGTGTCCTCTAACTCAAACACACACACGTGTCGTCACAACCAGAAAACACACGTGTACACACACACACACACACACACACACACTTCCTCAGCATTTCCTGTCTTTTCAGATCGGGGAGGAGAGGGCGACGGCCATCGCACTGATGAGGAAGTTCATCGCCTACCAGTTCACCGACACGGTAAGAAAGCGCACTGTTCCACATGTGAATGCTGTGCTGTGATTGGCCAGCGAGGCTGAACCCTCAGGTCCTTACAAATCACACCACACCTGGAAGTGTTGATGCAGAGTCTGATACGGCAGCCTGTTTGGACAGAAGTGTGACGTGACTCGGCCTCGTGGTCGGCCTCGTCGTCACTCTCGTAGTCAGTCCGGACGAAGGGAAGTGCGGCCTGAGTTGGACTGAATTGACCCTTCCTGCTCCCTGTAGCGTGAGTGTGAACTCTGTTGTAACTGAGCCGCCTCCGTCCACCCCGCAGCCTCTGCAGATCAAGTCCGTGATCGCCCCGGACCACGTCAAAGGCTACATCTACGTGGAGTCGTACAAGCAGACGCACGTCAAGGCCGTCATCGAAGGCATCGGCAACCTGAGGATGGGCCTGTGGAACCAGCAGATGGTTCCCATCAAGGAGATGACGGACGTCCTCAAGGTGGTCAAAGAGGTCACCAACCTGAAGCCCAAGTCCTGGGTCCGGCTGAAGAGAGGCCTGTACAAGGACGACATCGCTCAGGTGCGTCTTTAAAGAAGCAGAAGTTTAATGTTTCCGATGTTTGACCGTTAGCCCGGGAGGAGCAGGCGAGACGTTTAGAGGCGTCCACCGATCGACAGATGAGACACAGTGACCATGAAAACGTGGCGATGAGCTGACGATGGCGGCGATGAGCTCGGCTCTGACGTCTGTCGTGTCTTCTTCGTCCTCCAGGTGGACTACGTGGAGCCGAGTCAAAACACCATCTCCCTGAAGATGATCCCACGCATAGACCTGGACCGCATCAAGGCCAAGATGAGCCTGGTGGGACACACGCACACGCACACGCACACACACACACACACACACACACACTCCTCTCCTCTGGATGCACTGAGCTCATGCCTGACTGACTGTGTGTGTGTGTGTGTGTGTGTGTGTGTCCTGCAGAAAGACTGGTTCGCCAAGAGGAAGAAGTTTAAGAGACCGGCTCAGAGGCTGTTTGATGCCGAGAAGATCAGGTAGACACAAACGATCAGCTCACCTGGATCATCAGACACGCTCTGGTGAAGGTCAACGTGATGACGATCTGGAGTCAGACTGGCTGATGATGCTTTGATTGACAGGTCCCTCGGAGGGGAGGTCAGCCACGACGGAGACTTCATGATCTTCGAGGGGAACCGTTACAGCCGCAAAGGATTCCTGTTCAAGAGCTTCGCCATGTCGGCTGTGGTGAGGAGGGTCTTTGATCCCAGAACACTGCTGACACTAACACACTTAGCCGCTGCCTCGCTCCTCCAGAGAGACGAGCCCAGGTTCCACATCAGGACGGTCCGTCACGCCGCTGTTTGCTTTCTGTCGGACAGATCACAGACGGGGTGAAGCCCACGCTGTCAGAGCTGGAGAAGTTTGAGGACCAGCCTGAAGGAATCGACCTGGAGGTGGTCACCGAGTCAGGTGCTGCGGTCACGACGCTGATGATTGCCAAAGGTTAAAGGTCACAGTTGTGATGGCAGTAAAGCTAAAACTAAGGTGTGTGTGTGTGTGTGTGTGTGTGTGTGTGTGTGTGTGTGTGTGTGTGTGTGTGTGTGTGCGTGCAGGTAAGGAGCGTGAACACAACCTGCAGGCCGGTGACAACGTGGAGGTTTGTGAGGGAGAGTTGATCAACCTGCAGGGAAAAATCCTCAGCGTGGACGGAAACAAGATCACCATCATGCCCAAACACGAAGACCTGAAGGTACGCATGCACACACATGCACACGCACACACACACACGCACACACGCACACACACACACACACACACACAGCTTAATACCTGACCCAGACCACCCTCCGTTCACGTCGTGTGTCTCCTCGTAGGACCCCCTGGAGTTCCCGGCTCACGAGTTGAGGAAGTATTTCCGGATGGGCGACCACGTGAAGGTGATCGCCGGGCGGTACGAGGGTGACACGGGCCTCATCGTCAGAGTGGAGGAGAACTTCGTCATCCTCTTCTCCGACCTCACCATGCACGAGGTACCCGCTCGGTCCTGTCGTTCAGCGACGCCGAGGTCAGCGAGCGCTGAGGTTGTCAAATGTGAGCGGCTTCATGTAGGACCGCTGCTGACAAGTTCCTCTCAGTTTAACACCTGGTTGTACCTGTCGGGTTTATGACATCACTGCTAGTTTGGAGCCAATCAGGGTGCAGTATGAAAGTTACAGCTCACACTCTGCAGGTCGACTTTCGTGTCCTGATTTTAAACAAAGAATATCAGAGATTGTGGAAGGAGGAGGCGTCATTTTCAGGGATTTTAACAAAGCTGCTTAAAAAAAACTCACCAGAAGTGTGTGTGTGTGTGTGCGTGTGTGTGTGTGTGTGTGTGTGTGCGCGCTCAGTTAAAAGTGTTGCCCAGAGACCTGCAGCTCTGCTCGGAGACGGCGTCGGGGGTGGATGCGGGAGGGCAGCACGAGTGGGGCGAGCTGGTCCAGCTGGACCCACAGACGGTCGGAGTCATCGTCCGACTGGAGAGGGAGACGTTTCAGGTAGTAGTCTGCCCCGGGACACGGGCGCGTATCTGCAGCATGAACCGACTTCTTCTGTGGTTAAAACGCCGTTGACACAAACACGAACTCAAAGTGAAAGAGAAGGGAAAGTTCAGCGAGCGCCTCATGTGTCTCTCAGGTGCTGAACATGCACGGGAAGGTGCTGACGGTGCGCCATCAGGCGGTGAACCGCCGGAAGGACAACCGCTTCGCCGTGGCGCTGGACTCGGAGCAGAACAACATCCACGTGAAGGACATCGTCAAAGTCATCGACGGGCCGCACTCGGTGAGCAGTTCATTCACCAGCGTCTGTCACATCTGGAAACGAATGCTTGTGTCAGCGTAAGTCCGTCCAGCTTGATGAGACTCTGTGTGTGTGTGTGTGTGTGTGTGTGTGTGTGTGTGTGTGCGCGTGTGTGTGTGCGCGTTTGTGCGTGTGTGTGTGCGCGCGTTTGTGCCTCCTGCAGGGCCGTGAAGGGGAGATCCGTCACCTGTTCCGAGGCTTCGCCTTCCTCCACTGTAAGAAGTTGGTGGAGAATGGAGGCATGTTCGTCTGCAAGACCAGACACCTGGTGTTGGCCGGTGGATCCAAGGTCAGCGCCTCATTGGCCGATTGATAATGCGTTATAGGCTCCTATTGGTCAGTCTGCAGCAGCGAATCTCTTGTAGTTGTAGCAGCTTGCTGTGCAGCGTCGGCAGCCTCTGTCGTCGGTGTTGGTCATGTCGTGTTGTGTGTTTTTGGCTCCGTGCAGCTCATCGAGGTTTGTTTCCTCTTTCAGCCCAGAGACGTGACCAACTTCACGGTGGGAGGATTCGCTCCCATGAGCCCTCGGATCAGCAGTCCGATGCACCACGGCGGAGGAGGTGAGCGTCAGACTGAGCACCCGTCAGCGGGGGGAGTACAATCAGCTGATACTTATCCTGATCAGCCACCGACAGTTATCAATACAAACACACAGTATTAGACTGTGAACCTTCAGTCGAGCCAATAACTGAAGTCAGTGAGCGTCAGCTGACCTCATCATACGTTAGCCGTTAAAAACACGTTAAAAACATACATGCAGTGTTTGAAGTGAAGGGAAGCTGCTGCACTCTGTGGAAACCATTACACCAAACTCCCTTTAAGAAGGACGACATTTAACAATGACGAGTCCACAACAACACGAGACAAGAGACGACGTACGTCCACAGTCTTTTCGTCAAGTCGGCATTAATTCAGTCCATAAAGATGAACTGTACTTCCTGTTTGTTCAGCTGTGCTGCTTCAGCGGGAGACTCGTTTTCCCGCTGATATACAGGCTGGTTGGTGGATCAGATATATGCTGAATTCCTTGCAGGTGCTCCACAGAGAGGAGGAGGTGGAGGAGGCATGGGGCGGGGCAGAGGACGCAGAGACAACGAGCTGATTGGTCAGACGGTCCGTATCTCCCAGGGTCCTTACAAAGGTGAGCAGCGGCGTCGGCGTGGAAACCTTCAGGTGGACAGAATTCAGTCTGCGCTCTCCTCACTTCCTGCTGATGCTGATGAATGTGACTACATTTCCCAGGTTACATTGGGGTGGTGAAGGACGCAACGGAGTCCACAGCCAGAGTGGAGCTGCACTCCACCTGTCAGACCATCTCTGTGGACCGCCAGCGCCTGACCACCATGTATGTACTCAAACTCTGCGTCCTGTCAGTGTCTCTGTGTGATCAGCTGTTTCTACCCTGAGTCCTCCACCCTGACGCTCCTCTTCTCCTCCAGGGGAGCCAAGAGACACACTGGAATGACCTCCACCCACGGGCGGACTCCCATGTACGGCTCCCAGACTCCCATGTACGGCACCGGATCCAGAACGCCCATGTACGGGTCCCAGACGCCGCTGCACGACGGTAAGACTGTCAGCGTCTGAGTTTGATGAACCAATCAGAGCGAGTGTGAGGCTGACCAAAAATATTACCCACAATCCCACTGACTGAAAGTGTCATCGCTCAAACAGGAAGCCGTACGCCTCACTACGGCTCTCAGACCCCGCTGCATGATGGGAGCAGGACGCCCGGCCAGAGCGGAGCGTGGGACCCCAGCAACCCCAACACACCTTCCAGGTAACACACACACACACACGCACACACACAGCTCAGTGTGTGCGTGCGTTTGTTTTATTTCTTTACGTCCTTGTTCCATATTTTCCTCCATCTGTGTCCAGGAATGAAGAGGAGTACGACTTCGGCTACGACGACGAGCCCTCTCCGTCCCCTCAGGGCTACGGGGGCACCCCTAACCCCCAGACCCCGGGTTACCCAGAAGTCCCGTCTCCACAAGTCAACCCTCAGTACAACCCTCAGACCCCCGGCACGCCCGCCATGTGAGTGTGGACACGCTGACCGCAGACTTCCAGAGAAGAGTTTTGTTTTTTAGGTGTTTTTCTCTCCAGTGAAAGCAGAAACTCCCTTTTTTGTCCTTTTTTTTTGGCAGAAACATGATCAGAACTGGTCCAAAATATCAGCCTGTGTGTGAGTTTGTGCTCAGATTCTGGTGATGAACAGATGTTTGCAGGAAGCTGAAATCCTCAGTTCACACTGTGGAAGGAACGCTTGAACTTGACAAACCTGGACGCACTGATGAAGCTCATTTGTCATGTGTGTCGGTGTGTGTGTGTCGGTGTGTGTGTGTGTCTGTAGGTATAACACAGAGCAGTACTCTCCCTATGCGGCCCCGTCCCCTCAGGGGTCCTACCAGCCCAGTCCCAGCCCTCAGAGCTACCACCAGGTGGCGCCGTCGCCGGTCGGCTATCAGAACACACACTCTCCAGCCAGCTACCACCCCACGCCCTCCCCCATGGCGTACCAGGTCAGAGCCTTCACGCTGTTTCAGAGTTACATTGTGCCTGAGACGATTGTCTGCTGACAGATTTCAAAGGGACGACGGCCTCGGTGGACAGTCTGTCTCCTCCGTCTTCATCTCTGGTGGTAGTGACTCGTGTTGTCTCCGCAGGCCAGTCCCAGTCCCAGTCCTGTGGGCTACAGTCCCATGACGCCCGGAGCGCCCTCTCCCGGAGGTTACAACCCTCACACCCCGGGCTCCAACATCGAGCAGGGCGGCAGCGACTGGGTGACCACTGACATCCTGGTCCGGGTGAAGGACTCCTTCATGGACCTGATGGGACAGACCGGGGTCATCAGGAGCGTCACGGTGAGAAAGCGTCTCCTCCTGAACGTGGTTCAGGCTGAAACGTTCCCGTTCACGCCGCGTGGTAGCTTTGGAGACAGATCGTGTTTCAGCTTGTCGAACGTGAGGATTTGTAGCTGCTTCATGAAACCGAATGTTTGTTTCAGAGGTCAGACAGAACGAGACGTTCAGACGAGACCTGTGGGACATTAAGGGTCAGTCCCATCCGTCTTCAGTCCAACCGTGTTATTTTAGCTTCAGTCGACGAAACCTTTGAGACATTTTGTCTTTTTTCAGTCATCACATTATGTTGAAGGTCGAGCTCGTCGAGCCAGTTTTTACCATTTCATCAGTGTCTGATGATGATGAACATGATGATGATGAAGAAGAAGAAGAGCACAGCTTTGTGTAGAATGGCTTTGACTGGACGTGTTGATTCGTCAGTCAGTCCAATGTGAAGACAAGAAGACAAACCGTCGTCCTCGTCCTCAAAGGTCTTTCTGTTGTGCCGTTTACTGTCACATGAGACAAAGAAAAGCGACAAATCCTCCAGTTTGAGAAGCTGAAGCCGAAAACTTCTGCTTGAAAAACAGTGAAGTGATGAGTCGATGATCAGAGCAGCAGCTGGTTCGTTTTCTGACGAGCACTTCGCTGAAGAAGCTGGATTTTCTTTGGCTGTTGGTGTTTTTGATCATCTTCAGAAAATATACTGATGTGTTAACTGGTCTGATTGATGTGTAAACTGGTGTGATTGATGTGTAAACTGGTGTGATTGATGTGTAAACTGGTCTGATTGATGTGTAAACTGGTGTGTTTGCTCAGTGATGTGAGCCTCAGTTTAAAGAGCTGCTCGTTGGTCTTATTATAATTCATATTACAAACATAAGGCTGTTAACCACTCACACGTCACCAGGTGGTCATAAGGATTGTGTTTGTTGGTTTATATAAACATGAATGTCAGCTGATTTGTTGTGTGTGTGTGTGTGTGTGTGTGTGTGTGTGTGTGTGTGTGTGTGTGTGTAGGGGGGGATGTGCTCGGTGTTCATGCAGGAGTCGGAGAAGGTGGTCAGTATCAGCAGTGATCACCTGGAGCCCGTCACTCCCACCAAGAACAACAAGGTAACACGTCGAGCTCGTTCAGCCTGTCACTGAAACACACGTCTGAGGAACAGAGTTTGGTGAAGCGGAGACGACGACGACGACGACGACGACGACGATGATGATGATCATCATCATCATCATCGTCGTCGTCGTCAGCAGTAACGCCTACAGAATGATGTGTTTCACCACATTAGAGACAAGAAAAGGCTGAAGTATGTGGACGTCCTGCTCTGTCTGTCCGTCCTGCTCTGTCTGTCCTGCTCTCTGTCCGTCCTGCTCTGTCTGTCCATCCTGCTCTCTGTCTGTCCTGCTCTGTCTGTCCATCCTGCTCTCTGTCTGTCCTGCTCTCTGTCCGTCCTGCTCTGTCTGTCCATCCTGCTCTCTGTCTGTCCTGCTCTGTCTGTCCGTCCTGCTCTCTGTCCGTCCTGCTCTGTCTGTCCGTCCTGCTCTCTGTCCGTCCTGCTCTCTGTCTGTCCTGCTCTGTCTGTCTGTCCTGCTCTCTGTCCGTCCTGCTCTCTGTCTGTCCGTCCTGCTCTCTGTCTGTCCTGCTCTCTGTCCGTCCTGCTCTCTGTCTGTCCGTCCTGCTCTCTGTCTGTCCGTCCTGCTCTCTGTCTGTCCTGCTCTGTCTGTCCTGCTCTCTGTCTGTCCGTCCTGCTCTGTCCGTCCTGCTCTCTGTCTGTCCGTCCTGCTCTCTGTCCGTCCTGCTCTGTCTGTCCGTCCTGCTCTGTCTGTCCGTCCTGCTCTCTGTCCGTCCTGCTCTGTCTGTCCGTCCTGCTCTCTGTCTGTCTGTCCTGCTCTCTGTCCGTCCTGCTCTCTGTCTGTCCATCCTGCTCTCTGTCCGTCCTGCTCTGTCTGTCTGTCCTGCTCTCTGTCCGTCCTGCTCTCTGTCTGTCCGTCCTGCTCTCTGTCTGTCCGTCCTGCTCTCTGTCTGTCTGTCCTGCTCTCTGTCCGTCCTGCTCTCTGTCTGTCCATCCTGCTCTCTGTCCGTCCTGCTCTGTCTGTCTGTCCTGCTCTCTGTCCGTCCTGCTCTCTGTCTGTCTGTCCTGCTCTGTCTGTCCGTCCTGCTCTCTGTCCGTCCTGCTCTATCTGTCCGTCCTGCTCTCTGTCTGTCCTGCTCTGTCCGTCCTGCTCTCTGTCTGTCCTGCTCTCTGTCCGTCCTGCTCTCTGTCCGTCCTGCTCTCTGTCTGTCCTGCTCTCTGTCCGTCCTGCTCTCTGTCCGTCCTGCTCTGGTCTCTGAGTGAAGTCTTAATACTGCAGCCTGCAGTCACATTATGGGACATTTCTGTGTATCTCTACACATTTTCCTCTAATTCTGGCTCTTTTTCTGCTGAATTTCTGGATGACTTCAAATGTTCTTCATGTGACAGAACCTGAAGCTTGTTAGATTTGTTTAACTTTTAGAAACTCGAATAATAAAATGTAGATTTAGATCACTGACATTGTTGTCTGTTAGTTTGAAGCCACTTCGACTGTCTGGAATATAAACTGTCTCTACTAAGACGTTTTGACGCTGAGTCCGTTGTCCCCGCGCGTCCAGGTGAAGGTGATCCTGGGAGAAGACCGCGAGGCGACGGGGATCCTGCTGAGCATCGACGGAGACGACGGCATCGTCCGCATGGAGCTGGACGACCAGCTGAAGATCCTCAACCTGAGGTTCCTGGGACGCCTCGAGCACTGAGACGCACGGACTGAGGGAGGGGAACTCGAACGTGGCGCGGACACAGCGAGGACGGCGGTAGAACACTGTGGGCTGCACACCAACGTAGAGAGGCATGCTGGGATCCCGCAGGCTTTCAGCTGATGACTTTCAGGCGTGGGAGGAACCACAAACATTCTGTCCTCTCTCTGAGTCTCTGCGTCCAGCTTTATTTCCATCAGTAGTCCAGCAGGTCTTTTTTTCTTAGCTTTACTGTTTCCTTAGTTGTGGTCTGAATCTGTTTTTAGTGCTTTCTGATTGTTTCTGTCAGTTTTTTTGACCCTCCTCCCCCCAGAAAACCAAAAGTACCGAGTGTAACATGTCAATAAACCGTGAGCCAGTTCACGTTTGTCTCTGTGGTTCTGCAGGAGGGCGTCCTCAGGGAAGTCTGTCTCCACAGGTGTCGGGTGGGTCAGGTGATCTCAGGTGTGTGGAGACTCAGACTGAAGGAGCAAATCTTTAAAAAACGCCTCAGATACCAGAAACCAGCTCAAACAGCTGCTCGCTGTAGGATCAGGTAGAGCTTTTGTTGGGGCTATTTTCAGCGGCGGATGAACCCACGTGCTGTAGTGAGTGTTTGTGGCAGCAGGACGGTGTGTGTGTGTGTGCGTGTGTGTGTGTGTGGCTCACTGATGTATCTTAATGGAGCTCAGAGGAAGAAGGTCATCAGGCTGTGATAGACAAACAGTGTCTGTTAGCAGTTAGCGGTTAGCATTCACTGCTAGTTTTGGTCTTTTTGGGGATTTGTTGGCATGAAAAAAAAAATCTCAGACTCACTCTCAGTGTCTCGTTAAAAGCTTTAAAGGTCTAAACATCTTGAAATTGAAAGGAAGCAGAAATTTAACAGCAGGTTTGAATCCTTTTGAATCTCTTTACACGTCAAGCTGTTACACTTTTGTTGATCCACCATTTTAGTCTTAAAGCCTCACATTCGGAGTTCCTCCCTGAAAACGATGAAGAGGAGCAGCTGTGGAGGCGCTGTCAGCCGCAGGGCCGCTGGGGCTGCTGGTGGTCTATGGGGTAGTAGTAGAAAGGCACCTGAGGAGGGCAGGGGTGCCCCGGGGAGGCCCTCTGTCCTGGGCCAGACGTGGACGCCGGGTCCCTCTCTGTGTGGCGGTCACAGCCGACGGTGATGTTGCGAGACAGCGGGATCTTCACCTGAAACCACACCTCTCTGTCCTGAGGGGGGAGGAGGAGGAGGAGGAGTGTCATCGTGTGATATTTACAGACTTCATCACTTCACATTTAATACTAATCAAAGAAGAAGAAGTCATTTCAGTGGAGGGAGACGACATTCAGAGACGTCATGCCGCTGAAGAACAACAAGAAGACAATCTCCAAACAAGCTCAAAACTTCAAATTAAACCCAAAACCTGGAAGGAACAACAGACGAATTATGAAAAGAGGGCGAGTCGGCGAAAACAGGTTTGCGAGGACGGCGGTGACACGAGCGCTGCTGCTTCTCATTAGAGACCATTCACAGTAAAGTGGTTGCAGTTGTGCCACGTTGGCCACATGGAAGCAAGCAGCGAGTCCAGATTGAAAACAGCCTGCAGTAAAACCGGACTCACGTGGCCTTTAAAGACCTCTGAAGCAGCTGATCTCGGCTTTAATCGTTAAGTTCTCTTCCCTACGTTCTTGCAGTGACGAGCGCCTCGTTCTGCACTCCGACTTCATCTGAAGTTAATACGTTCTTCCAATCAGGTGAGTAGAATCTGATTGGCCATTGAAGAAGCTGACATTTGCTGTGCCACCACGGCTTCAAAATGGCTGACTTTCTGTTGGGTTTAGGCTTTAAGAGGCTTTCTTTGTAAGTCTGAGCGTGAGTCGTGTGTTCACCAAATTTCGTACATGTAGGTGAAGCTGGCTTCGAGGGCGACTTTGTTGAACTTTTGTACAAGACGCCATCGAGCCATTTTTCCATGACTGAACCGCAGATGTGAAGTTTTCAATCCTGGCGCTTGTGCCAGGTGTCGTGAGTTTTCGAGCCTCCTCGACAACAACTTCCTGTTTTATGACGAAATTTTCCCCGCAGCCACGGCAACGTTGTTCTATGAGAACTCACTATCTTTACAATAAAGCGTCGTCAACGTCTGAAGGCTTTTCAGACCTTCCTCGAGGTGGATCTGGTCCACCTGCTCGGAGGAGTCCGCCAAAGCGTTAAACATGTCATTTCCTGTCGCCAGTAGGTGGCGCGAAACGTCAAAATCCGCTGCCGTTCAACAAAAACTCGCGCTTTTGACAGCTTTTCATCTCAAATGTGTTAAAGTCGAGCTTTTTTCTTAGCCTGGACTTCGACTGACCGAATGTTGTACATCTAGTTGAAAAATACTGTCTTGTCGGGGTCGTATGGAGTTTTGTGGGTTTTGGAGCACCTTTGAACCCCCAAACATGGATTCCCTTCAGCACAGAAACAGTCATCATTCCTTCCCTCACAGTCGGGTCCTCGCGCCTCAGTGAAATAAAAGGAATCTTTCTTGTTTGCCAGTAGAAATATTGGTGGTTGGTGGTGCTGGATTTGGATTCAGAGTGCAAACACTTCGCTGGAAGTCACTGCTGGACGTTTTGGACGGACTCGCCAGAGCCCCAACAGACGAATCAACAACAGCGCCGCAGCCTGAAGACGACGCGTCAGTGACACAGGGAGATTTATGTTCTGTCAGAGGTTTGGGAAAGTTTCAACATGTCTGACCCTGTTTGGGTGATTGACGAATGACTGAGCCTCCAGCCCCCTCTCAAACCCAGCGTGGGGGGGAGCTGCTTCAGGAGGACGTTCTCACGCTCAGATCGGCTTCAGGCTCGGTGGTATTGATTAACGTGCAATCAGGAAGGAAAGCGGCTCCTTCATTTCTGCTTAATCAGGTCGGGGGGTGATCGCTCAGTGTCCACGCCGTTCAACGCGCCAGCACTAATCCGTCCTTTGACTCAGGACTTTGATGGATCTGCTGTTTTGTGACCTCGTCATTCGTTTGTTTTCACAGCTGCAGTCAAACCTCTCGACTTTTCTAGACCTGGACCGGGTGAAGGCTTTCATCTGGACACAGTTATGTAATTGGAGCGGTTGGAAACACAGCAAGTGTTTCTAATTCTGTCCATGTGACCCCACGTGTCAGCAGTCAGCCAATCAGACGACTGTGATGAAACAATAAGCTGGTTGTCAGAAGATGAATTGGCAACAATAGCAAACATTCTGTGGTTACAGCTTCTCATGTGGGTGTTTGCTGGTTTTCTTTGTGTTTTATAACTGAATGTCTTTGATCATTGGACAAAAGACTTTTGAAGATGTCAACTCTTTTATGTCCAGAATGATTCATCTGGAAAATAATCGACTGATCGATCAGTAATAAAAGTTTTTAGGTGTCAAACGAGAGCGTCTTTCTTCAGTAATATGTTATGTTGTTTCTGACCATGAAAGGCCGGAAAACTTGTCCAAGTTGACGTCTTCAGAGGTCACGTGTTGATCTTCACTCACTTCATCTCATATCGTCACTGATTGGACAGTGATGAAGACAGAAGGTCTCACCTTGTCGTCTGTAACACACTGGATCTCGTGTCTGTCACCCAGGTGTGGAGCCAGGACCTGATGAACCTCCACCACCTCCACCAACACAGCAGAGACATTAAACTTAAAGCAGCTCCTGAGGGAACAGATGCTCACAAACAGCCGAGGCTGTGAACAAAAGCTCACTTTAAAGGTTAAAGTTAAGGTGATTAGACGTCCTCCTTGAATAATTACCCATAAGTCTCCATGTTGGCGTCTGTGGCTCTACAGCGAAATAAAAGCAGCTTTGAACAGGATGAACTCTCAGCGTGTGGTTACCTTGTAGAGTCGATCGCAGGACGGAGTGATGCCGGCGTCCTCCAGCAACCTGCAGAGACGACCCACAAAGCTTCAGTGAGAGTCGCCATCTTTTCTCTGCAGCGTTTGATTCATACACAAAAAACCCACCAAGGACCAAGGCGTCCTTTCTCCATCGATCGATCGATCGTTTGGTTTGGAAACAGTGAGAAATGTGCTCACGATGAGCCCAAAGTGACGCCTTCACCATGTTTGTTTGGTCCAACCAACAGTCCAGAGCTCCACCTTACTCCACACACACTGAGGTCATTGAGAGGAAACGTGTGTGAACTGACCTGTGGACGTCAAACTGTCCTCGTAGTTTGAGGCACATCTGGAAGTATCTCAGCGGAGAGTTCATGCCTTCCACACAGGCTGCACATGCTCCATGTTTCTCCCACTCGTCTCTCCTGTCCCACACAAACACACCAACACGCTCACGCTGAGACACCATAGCAACATGCTAATTATGCTAATTACAGTCTGAGTCAATCTAGAGTCACCGTCAGAGCTCAGAGCAGTGAAATTTAATCGACTCTGTTCAGTCTGTGTTATTTCCTGTTTGTCCGATCAACAAATGTCGTGTTCAGCCTCAAACCAACGACGTGTTCGATCACCTCTCGGCGCTTCCTGTCTGTGGCTCAGTGGTTCTTCCTTAAAAAAGCTGCTCACTGAGGCTTTTATCAAAGAAACTGGTTTGGGACTACTTTCAGCGGCGGATGAATCCACGATAACATTTCATACCAGAAGTGGAAGCTGGATTTTATTTTCAGTAAGGACGGCCAATGTTCATCCAGCTCTGCTTCCAGCTCCTGGAAGACACAACATCAGCCAATCAGCTCTCAGCCTCAGATACCATCTGTCCCCTGATGTTGGACGTCTCCTGACTGGGACTCACCTGGATGTCTGAGTGGAAAATCGGCCAGCAGTTGCAGCAACCAAACACCCGCACGGGCCTGCAGGCAGAGACACGAGACGAAATGAGTCCAGACTGAAAACTTAGACCAGGAGTCCGGTTCAGGACTCTGAATGACTCTGTCTTCACAGGTCCTGAACTCTGCGTTTCAGGTCCTAAACGTTGCTTTATGTTGACTACAGCGAGCTCTGTCCTCTGTCCTCTGTCCCCTGTCCTCTGTCCTCACCTTTGATGCTCTGTCTCGTGCTGAAGCTTGAAGGACCTGAATGTGTGACACTCACCACAGACCGTGGATCGTCCAGCTGTTGACACTCTGAGGGATCCGGCAGAGATCCTCTTTGTCCAAAGACTGCAGGAAGGAAACATGTGAGATACTCAGGAAGGAGTCTGAATCAGCGTGTCCTACCTCCTCACTTCCTTCCTTATGTCCTCCTTCACTGTACTTTTTCCTCCCTATAATGTTTTTTTCCTTTCTTGTTTTTCCTTCTCCACCTCCTCCTTTCATTTGCTGTCTCCTCATTTCCTCCCTTACCTCCTCACTTCCTTCATGGCCTCCTCCCTTCCTTCCTTTTCTTCTTGAGTTCCCCCTTTCCTTCCTTATCTCATTTCCTTCCTATTGTCCTTCTTCCCTGTACTTTTTTCTCCCATTTTTCCTCCCCATCCTCTCATTTCCTTGCTTACTTTACCATTTACTTCCTTACCTCAACCTTACCTCACCTACCTCCTCGTTTCCTTCCTTTCTTGTTTTTTCTAATGTAAATTTAGATTTTTTTTAAAACTTTTGCTTTGTATTTTTTTCTCGTCTCCTTATTTCTTTCCTTAAAATGTCTCTCTCCTTATTTCCTTCTCCACCTCCTCATTTTCTCCACTACATCCTTATTTCCTTCTTCCTTGCCCTCTTTCCACCCCCACATCCTTTTCCCTCTTTACCCCCTTCTTTCCTTTTACTTCCTCACCCTTTCCTTCCATACATCCTCATTTAATTCCTCTTCTTCTTTCCTTCACTACCTCTTCTTTCCTTATGTCCTCCTTTACTTAGTTTCCTACACCCTCTTTTCCTTCCTTACTCCCTCCTTTCTTGCTCCTCAGGAACTAATGCCTCCATCTTGTCAGCTGTTTTAACATGATTGGCATTGATGATGATGATGATGATGAAGCTCACCTGACAGAACCCTGCAGGCCACTGCAGAGTGAACTGGAGGCATTTCCAGGAACAGAGCTGCTTTCTCTCAGAGTCCCGGCGGCCATATTTGTAGTCCTCCCAGTGTCCCTCCTGTGCGGCGGTGTAGTCAGGAAGCTGCAGCAGGAGCACAACCGCAGGACTCAGACCGAGCAGCAGCGCCGAGCACCACATTTCCACCATGATCGGAGGTGAGCTGATCGAACAGCAAACAGAGGTCAATCGATCAATCGATCAGTCAATCAGTCAATCAGTCAATCAGTCAATAAAATATCAACATGATGCACAAATAACATAGTACACAGCGTTGGTTTGTACTCGTGTACTTTCACTGCTGATACTGCAGTATTAGTGAAGCTGTTCATCACATCAGGCTTTTAACTGACTGAAAATAAATATTTAAAATGATGAAAAGTTTCTAAAATAAAGTTTTTTCTTTGAATCCGAACAGAAACTCAGAGGAACTCACCGGAGAGCTGCTGCACCGAGCTGCTGTCAGAGCGTCTCTGCAGCTCCTCAGCACAAAGAAGAAGTGAAAGAGAGCGTTTCTGCAGCGTGTGTGTGAGTGTGTGTGTGTGAGTGTGTGTGTGTGTGTGTGTGAGCTCGGACACACCTGACAGGTGTCAGGCTCGTAGAGAAAGGGGATTTTTTGGTTTGGTGTACACTCTGGACGTGATGTGTGACAGGAAGCTGATGTTGAATGTGTATTTTTAGTAGATTTACTGCGTTTCTGCCTGCCAGTGGTGCGAAATACTCTCACTCAAGTACTGTACTTGTGTATAATTTTGAAGTTCTTGTACTTTGAGTACTTCCATTTTACGCGTCTTTCTACTCCATCACACTGATCTGACAGCCATGAGATCAAAGTTTCACATGCTGAACGCTCATTAATGAACTATCAGAGATTCAGTACAGAATGAGTACTTCTACTTTTGGATACTTTGAATACATTTTGCTGCTAATACCAGCAGTAAGTAACTCAGACTTTTACTTGTAGTGGAGTGTTTCTGACGACTGACTGTCGACTTCAGAGATCTGAATGATGTCTTTGTGTAAACTGAGATAAAAACAGATCAGAGTCGACTCGTAGCTCAGCTGTGATCCTCTGTGCGGACCCTTCAGAACCGCTTCCTGGAGCCAGTCCACCAAAAACACAGCGAGCTCTCATGAAGGTGAAATGTGCGTGAAGCGAAACGCTCATGCTCCAGCAGCATTAATACGATCTGTTTGCTTCCTGTGTTGCCGAGCGCAGACAGTTTGGCCTCTGCAGCAGATCGTAGTTTGGCAGAGATTCAGAAACACTGATACTGTGTGTGTGTGTGTGTGTGTGTGTGTGTGTGTGTGTGTGTGTGTGTGTGTGTGTGTCCTTGCTCGACTGAAGCCAGACACAGCAGCTCGACACGCCGCCTCAGACATGAACCACCTGCTGGTAACTACGACTCTTTTCTTTTCTTTTCCGTCTCGTTGCTCAAACTTCTCTTTTCTCTCTGTTTGTTTGTCTGAAGCCTCCGGACTCGTTCCAGCTGATAAAAAGGTAAGAAAGGAGCGACTGAGCAGACAGTTTGTGCAGGAGGAGCGAGCGAGGCCTGACCTTTGCACCGGGACGAGGAGTCCAACGTTTGTGGCTCCTTTAGTCTGTCTGTGGCCGCTGGGCCTCACGGTGCCGGACGGGTTCTGCTCTATAAATACTGTCTGCAGCCATGACGGTGACCTGAAGACAGAGGGACAGTGCAGCTCAGCACGTACACACACACACACACACACACACACACACACACACACACACACACACACACACACACACACACACACACACAGAAAGCGGATGAGTCACATTATAGCTAACGTGCTTCTTTCTGATGCAGATTTTTGTCTTTAAATAATATATGAACTGAGTTATTTCACCTTTTCCTGCTTTAATTTTATCGTCCAATCAACAGCTTTCTGGAAGCAAACCTGCAACAGTCAGATCCACTGATTGGCCAGCTGTGCAGAAGTGACTCTGATTCGCAGGCTAACATTTATTGAGCACAGACAGAAATCTGCAGCTTAATTTCACACTAAGAATCGTTTCCTGACGGCTTTTTGTCACAAAATGTAAATATCTGCGTTCAGCAGAGCTAACACAGCTGACATCTGATTGGCTGGCCCGTTATCCTACAGTCTGATTGGCTACCTGCTCGGTCAGAGGCCTCAGTTCAAACCTGCTGCTGGTGAATATCTTCGGGCTGCTTTTAGAGGAACGGTTTCTTTTTAGCTTTAATTCTATTGGTTTGCTGCTGCTCTGCTGTGTTGTGATTGGTCGGATTGCTGATTTTGTAAATACTGATTTTAACCACTGGGATGTCAAGAGGACGCAGTAATGTTTGTAGTTAACGTAGACAAACAGAAATAAATCACAAGTCTGTTGTGATAAAAACAGCAGAGGCTCTCTCTCATTGGTCGACAGCAGGCGCTCAGAGGAGAGCGAGCTCCTCTTCCTCAAGGTCTCACAGACCACATGAGACCCCCCCCAGATCTGGTCCTAACTCACACCAATGGCAGTGCCTGCAGACAGAAGTGTCAGGTTCGGAGGCTGTGATTGGCTGTGGGTTGTGTCAATCACAGCCACAGAGGCTCAATGTGACCTTGGTAGTCGGTTAAAAAGTCAGGCAGCTTTCTTAAAGCGACAGGCGGCTGCTGCAGGAGACGACAGCTGAACTGATTCACTCTGATAGGACGACTGTCACTCAGCCAATCAGTGTTCAGCTCCTGGAGGTTTGTTTGAGTCTGAGGTGAGGAAGAGTCCACAGGTGACCTCTCGCATGCTTCTGTGCCGCAAACCAGAAAAACATGGATCCTGTTTCTCGCTGGTATGAACGAATCTAAACCGAAACCTTCATGAAAACCTTCATTTCCTCTTTAAGCTGACTGAAAACAGTTTGCAGGTTTGTAGAACATTTAATTTCTACGAGTCTCAAAAATCACCCAAATGTCTTCGTTCCCCTGAAAAAGACAACTTTATTTAAAAGACCTTTACAGTCATTGATTATGACCTTCGTCGTCTTAACGCTGAGATATTTCCTAACGACCGACAGAGTTTAGAGACTGTCCTGAGAGCAAGACGAGCTCATTTAATGACAGCTCAAAAGTTTGGCCTCTCCTGCGTCGACTCCTCACATGCTTGAACAGTCTTTGTGCTTTTAGCCTGCAGAAAATCCTCTTTACAAGCAGATAATGAACAGAACGCTGTATGATGGCTCAACCAATCAAAGGGCACAAAGAGACGAAGAACCTCTGAGCAGTTAAATAAGAATCATCAGTCAGCTCAGCAGACCAATGACAGCTCAAACCTTCAGCCTGAACTCGTCACCTGATGAACTGATGATGATGATGATGATGATGTGGTGATATAGTGAGAGTCAGACTGGCCTCAGTTTCACTCCTGACTCTGATCACATCCTGTGTGGTGGAAAAAGGAGCAGAGAGTTTTCAAGTTTTCAGTTTCCAGTCACCACAGTAACCAGTGAGGCTCCAGCTGGAACCAGTCTGGAAACCAGTACTGATAGAAGCTCACAGTCACTTTCCCGTGTTTCACCTGTCTCGCTTCAGTCGTTCAACAGACTTCAGATCAGATCACTGAGCGACTTTCAAAGACACTGAAAGCAAATCAGCAGACAGAAAATCAATTAGAGGAAATGTAGAAGGTTTGAATCCAGAGAGAGAAAATGTAAATCATGGAGACAATAAATAAACTTATTATTCTTATTTTATGTTAATAAAATGATGATTCACTATGACATCCACAGACATACAAATATGATGAATTGGGGTTTGAATATCAGTGATAATATGATTTATCTGGCAAACTGATGGCAGTCTGTTATTACCCCAAAGCAAAGTTAGTGAGGTCATGACTTGCAGAGGAAACGTCGCCAATATCAATGAAAGGAAGCCTAAAATGTGAGAAACCTGCAGGAGATTTCATTGATGGCAGCTTAAAGGTCCAGTGTGGAGGATTTAGTGACATCTAGTGGTGAAGTTTCAGAATGCAACCAGCTGAAAACCCCTCGCCTCACCACCCTTTACTTAAGTTCAGGTGATTACACACTAATGAAAACATAGTCATGAATATTATATCAATTTGTTGTACTCATTGAATCGGAGCGGTGACGTGATGTCAGCTCCAGCGACGCCGAGTTTGGTCATGTGACCTTTAAATCTTCACTGTTGGTAAACAGGAAACTACAACAGAGGTGTTCAGGCAGTTCAGGCATCTCTAACCTTTCGCCTCTCCTCCGTCCTGTTGCTATTTTCCCTAATTGAGCTTCTCGTTTCTTTGTGTTTCCAGAAAGTTCCACTTCTGGCCGGACGTGCTTTCAGCAGCTCTGCCAGACAGCTGAAGAACAAGGTCCCCGACGCCCAGAAGGTCTTCCAGGTAACATGACAGTGCAGAACCTAAACCCTAACCCTCAACCCTCAACCCTAACCCTCAACCCTGAACCCTGGACCCTGAACCCTCAACCCTCAACCTAAACCCTAACCCTCAACCCTGGACCCTGAACCCTCAACCCTCAACCCTCAACCCTAACCCTCAACCCTGAACCCTCAACCCTGAACCTAAACCCTAACCCTCAACCCTGGACCCTGAACCCTCAACCTAAACCCTAACCCTCAACCCTGGACCCTGAACCCTCAACCCTCAACCCTAACCCTCAACCCTGAACCCTGAACCTTTCCAGAAGGTAAAGAAGGAATTTCACTATATAATTCAGCCATCAGTAAATTGTCCATCACACGTCCGCTAACACAGCTCAGATCCTCCCGCAGCTGCAGGCAGTCGTTATTTCACCTCAGCATCAGGAAACATGAGGCCAGAAACAGTTTGAGGCCAGAACAGGAAACAAAGGAGAACTTACAGCCAAGTTCCACTGAAACACATCTACAGAAGTGTTTCTTCACCTCCTTCTCCATCTCTGTCCAGCTCCAGACTGGCAGAGACAGACTGACGGTTTAATAATGCACCTTCATGTCTGTTGCTTCGTTGTATGTGGGTCCGATTATATGAAGACAGCAGTTGAGGGACATTTCTTCCCTGAGTTTGTCTTTCAGGCAGCACTTCCCATCAGGCACAGAAAATATGTCATATACCTGCATAACAGCACCACCTCACCTCCGCAATATTAGCTCCATGCTAACACATTAGCATACACAGCTTTCACCGTGTGGTTTCTATGGTTACAGGAGGACAACGGGTTGCCAGTCCACATCAAGGGAGGAACCAGTGATGTCCTGCTCTACCGGGCGACCATGACAATAAGTTTAGCAGGTAACATTCAGACGTCTGAGGAAGAAATTCAGCAGTTTGATCTGAAAAGCTGCTAAAATAAAATGTCAACGTGCAGTCTGCCCTTCAAACAGGTTTAATTCAACCTGATGGAATCTCTGATGAAAAGACAAATTACAACCCAGGACGCCCAGTTTGACTGACAGATACAGAGTTTTTAAGTGTCCATGTGACAAAGTTAAAGCACAGTCACATCAGGTCTATGAAGCCGTCCTGCTGTCAGCACAGGAAAAGGAAGTGACATCACAGCTCAGATGTGGGTGACGAATAAATGACGTTCAGGGTGATAACGTGTGTCTGAGAGGGACGTTACAGTTTCATCTGTCTGGCTCGTTGGCTCATTAAACACCATCTTAAAACACTTTGGCGACCTTTCAGAACAAACTGCGTAGGTGGACGTGAGAAAGTCTGCAGACTGTCAAGTCAATAAGCCAAAAACTGATTCCAAAGGTTTGATGTTTCATGAGAGAAGTGTGGTATTGTTTCATAGAAATACACAAAAAATGCTTCTTTTAGTCTAGAAAGGTATTAACCTGAAGAATTCATTGCCGAGCTGCTAAAAACTATGAACAGACAAACCTGAAGAAGTATTAAGAAGTGTCCTCTGATGTCTTTGTTATTCGTGTGTCCTCTACAGGAACCTGCTACTCGGTGTACTGGATGCTCGTCGCCTCAATGCCAAAGAAATCTTAGAGAAGAACCAACACCGGGCTCGGTCTAACGCATGGAGAGCGACGCCCGGCTCCATCCAGCACTAACGTTTGTTGTATGAATTCTGATTCCTGTCACACTTTCAGTTTGGATGGAGGAGGGAAGGAAAGAGTTCTACAATCTGTCACTCAAAGTAAAATTACGTGTGTGAAAAAGTATTTTGATGAAAATAAAAAACAGGTCAGTTAAATTAAACGTTTCATATTCATATTATGTGTGCATGCTGTTGGATGCCTCAGCCTACATGAAGCTGCATCGTCACGTTTTATTTACCACAGAGGCATCAGGACACTTTCACAATGCAGCGTTTCTCAGAAAGGTGGTGCACACCTGGAGGAAGGTAGGAGTTCCTACGTGAGTCAGTGCTGAGAGGATCCACCTCGAGCCTTTCAGTCAGACCCAGCATCTGCCTGCTGCTCTCACTGTGGGTATGTTTGATTTGAGACACTCAGTGTGCTCGCTGGGTGGTGCTTTAATAGATTTTTTAACAGATCACAAACAGGGCTGAGATTTGAGGATCAAACGTGGGTTCTGGAACATCTTGATCTGGATTTTTTTGTCCACGTGCCTTCAAGACCCAAAGTCTGCAGGATTTCACCACCTGACTGATCTTTAGCCAGAGAGGAAGAGGAGAGGAGGAGGAGGAGGTAGCTGAGAGAAATGAGCTCACATGTTTAGATGAAAACCTGCTGAGTTTCCGTCCTTTGGGCTCAAGATCTACTCAAAGAGGAACGTCGACAACACAGAACAAATCCCACGACGGCAGCTACCGACAGATGTGGCTGCGATAGAAATTTAATTCTTATTTTTCTTTAATTATTTCACATGAGAAAGAATTTAAATAAATGGGTTTGAGTTTGAGAGGACGACTGAGTGTTTCTCTAACCTTCTCCAGCTGTAACACCGCTGGTTGCCAGAGAAGAAATATTCAGCAATGGCTTCACCTGGTGGTTAAAAACAGGAATTACAACACTATTTCTGTGACCATGTTTTCTAAGGCTGAAATAAAAATACATTAACTTTACATTCAACCTCTTCATCACCTTTCATGTATATTACATGGCCAAAAGTATGTGGACACACCTGTATTTTGGGAAGCTTGGAACGGATTAAACCTCACCCAATGTCCTTTGGATGAACTGGAAAGCTGACTGTCAACCAGGCTTTAAGGCACCGGCGCACTGAACTGTCCAGTTTCTAATGTGAAGATGGAAACTGCTGATTGACAAAGTAAAAACCACTGATACAAGATATGAGTTTAAAGGTATTTATTTAAGACTAAATGCACACAATCAGACACTGAAGAACATCATTCCTGGTTGTAGGCGGTCGGTTCCAACCTTTACAATCATTTAAACATGAACAAGCAGGTTCAAGCCGGAATGAAATGCTCAAACTAAAAACCTTTTAAATGTTGGTTTTTCTTTGGTTAGACTGTCCTCTTCTCTCACACTGTCTGAAATCATCCCTGTGGAGGCTGCAGATGGACATTTTGTCAGCGTTTCTTCTCTGTGAGCATCATTTCGCAGAGAGACGTTCGAGTCTTGACCGAGTTGTACTCTCACACGCCGAGCTGGTTTTCTGGCTGTTGGATGTTCAGTGGTAGTGGTGGTTTTTCCGTACCCTTATAGAATTGAATCCTGGGTCTGGAATATGAGAAGTTTACCCCTGTCCCCCCTCATCCATGTGTCAGTGCTGCTGGTGGCGCTCGGTGTCAGCTCCTTCCTGTAGCACAATGGACTCCTGAGGCTTTTCTATGCTAATTAAAAGACCCTTTATCAGTCGTTCTTAATCAATCATTCCCATCTTGTCCCGTCTTGAAGGTTTTAGCAGCTGTTCGGACTGTTTCCGACCGTCGTAGGCTGGAAAAATGTTTGTGGGTTGTGTCTTTATCTCAGAAAGCGAATGCTCATCTTGTGATCGATGTTCACTTTCTCCAGCGACTGAAAACAAAATAATAATAAGAATAATGCAAATTTTAAGTTATGTTACTTTACTTTTCCATTGATACCCTGAAACATTTGGAGTGTCCCCTACAGGATGTTCGTCATCTTTTTGGATATTTAATATTTAGAGTTTATTTCATTGTTGAAAGATGTTTGAAGAGTTTTCATCGAGGAAATTTTGAAGAACACAAACAACAACATTCAGATTAATAACCCCAATTCTCCGAGTCGACCCTCTGACCTTTCGGAACTCGTCGAAGGAGATGGCGTCGTCTTTGTCTAGGTCGGCCTCCTGGATGGCTCGCTTGGCGATGCTCTGCAGCTGCTCCTCCGTCACCTGCATCCCCAGCATCGCCCGTAACACCTGTAATTTACAACTGATCAGTAATCAAGTAGTTCAGATCCCTCTGACAGACATTTTTCTGTAGAATCTAGAAGCTTCATTTCCTCGTCCGCAAAACCTACTTGTGGTGTACCTCAAGGGTCGACCCTGGGCCTTTTTTCTTTATTTACTTGCTTCCTCTTGGTCACATAATCAGTAGAGATAATATATCGCTTCATTTCTATGCAGACGATGCACGATTATATGTTCCTGTCATTCCTTTTGATAGAACTAGTTTGGTTGCCTGAACAGATTGCTCTGGAGGACATCTCCTATCGTTCTTCTCTGAGGAGATGATTTTGATTTTCAGTTTCACTGTGACGTTTTTGGGGTTTTCAAACTGACAAACTTTTTGTTGAAGTCGTCCCCTTTTTTGCACTGCAGGAACTCAGTGTCGTGAAGTACTGATGTTCTGTCACAAACCAAGTCATTCTGTGTTGATTCAGTGCAGAGACAGCGATGAATTAAAGAGCTACACACCTGAAGAAGCTCCGCTCTGGAAATCTTTCCATCTCTGTCCTGATCATATAACTGGAAAGCAACTGAACACACAGACAGCTCTTAGACATTTTCTGAGAGGAACTAAGTGCATCAGAGGTCTAGAAATGAAAAGTTGAGGCATAACATGCCAAACTGGACCGACATTTGAGTTTCCTGGTGCTGCTGTTGGCCGGTTCCCTCTGGGTTCGGTTTGTTTCTGAAGGCCGGAAATGAGCCAGAATCCGAACGAAGGAGGTGAAGTCCACTGTTTCCTGTCTGGAGAGAGAGGAAAGGGAAATGTTTCCTGTTTCCTGTTCAAAGTAACTAACAAGGTACAGGATAAAACATGAGCTGCTGTGAGTGAGTTATGTTTGCCATATGAAGGAGTGAATCTGTGTTCATAAGTCATAACTGTCCTCCGTCTGATCTGCTTCAGACAGCTTTGTGATTTAAAACCAACACAAATAACAACGTGATGGTTTACATGACTGAACCCAAAGCTGCCAGACAGCAGAAGAAGTCAGTCGATATGTATGTAAAGTAACTGTCTGTGTGATGTAGTTAAAGGTCTAAAACTGAAGAAAACAGCATTACGGTTCTTTAATTTTCTAATCTAATGCAGTCTGAAAGCAGAAGCCTGAGCTGGCTGCTGTACCCCGGAGAGAAAAAGCTGCTGATGATTCTGTCTCCGATGGGGTTCAGGGCCAGTTCCCGAAGTGCTCCGAAGTCCTGAGGCCTGAGACGCAGACAGAAAGCTTTTAGTACGCGAACGCCATGAAGCCGCCGCTGACCTTAAAACGACTGATGTCAGCGTAACGTCTCTGTAAAATAGAACATCAAAACCTTCTTGAAGGCAAGAATTCATCAACCCAATCACCAGAATAACTGTTAACATCGTACTTTCTCTGATCATTTTGTCTCAGTTTGTGGTTTATCAGAGAAGCTGTGACCAACCTGAGCTGTCCACTCTTGTCTTTGTCCAGAAAGTCAAACCTCTCGTAGAGACGAAGGATGGTGGCAGCAGAGACTGGAGCACAGGGAACGTTTGATTGGTTACAGACACTAACAGCACAGTGAATCAGCCTCTCCTTCAGCCAGTCAAAACAGAGCTTTCAGAGTGTCCTTGAATGCAACATCAGCCCCTGCTGACATCTGGCTTCATTACAACACTTTAGTAAATGAAGAGGTGGATTGTGACGGATAATTTCTCCACAGGAAGCTGATTTTTTATAGAAATTAACTGACCTCCTGTCTGTAGCTCTCAGCTTCAAGCTCATTGGTTGATGAAGCTTTTAAAAATAGCTCATAAATGGCTAGTTTCATGTTTAAAGGGGTCCTCAAACAGCTGGTTGCTGCGGTTTTTATGAGGAAATAGAGCATTTGTTGGGGACAGTTTGAGAGACAAACAGTCGCTCCTGTGCGAAGCAGCACAGTGAAGGTTTCCTGTCAAAGACGGTGGACGACCTCCAGTGTCCTTATCAGTGAGGACAGTTCAGGGTGTCCACACTCAGACTGAGATAAACAGCAGATGAAACGCAACTGATGAGTTTAACAACACCCACTGTGCTGCTCGCTCACACACACGCACACACACTCACACACACACACAGTTAGCTTCATGCTGACAGCTGAAGATGTTCAAACTTGTCATTGTGTTGTGTGAACATGTTATAACATGAAATATTAAATATGAATGATAGAAACACATGAAGGAAAATTAAATGCTCTATTCAGGTTCAGGACCTTTCAGGTAAATTAAATTATGGTAATTTTGCACAAAAGTAAAGTTATTTTCAGCTGTGTATAAAAAGATCAGTTAATAGAAACCCTAGTTTAAAGGTTATGAATCTGTATGAAGCATCGATAACAGACATGAACGACTGATCTGTTCAGGACGAAAACAGTAAACAGAAGCTTTATGACACACTGTAAAAAGTGTTTGTGAGCAATCAGATTTCAGTGAATATACGCTGACGCGTCCTCTCTGCCAGCTGTGGCTTCATGTTCCTCAGCTGTCGCCGTCCTTCACTCACTGTTTCTGTGTGATGGGTCAGACCTCATCAAACCTCTCAGCTTCTTCTGTGTGCTTAGATTCAGGTCAGACTTTAACAGATCAAACAGCTGCGTCGACAGAAGACACTCACGAAAGCTTTTTTTTACAGCTTTTAAAGACTGACTGAAGTTTACTTTAGTCTAAAGAATACATTTTCTTCCAGTTGTCCACAAAGTGTTTTCAGAAGCAGGAGAAACAGCAGCTGAAGGTAAAAACGTCTCAACTCACATCCGGTTTCCTGCATGAGCTGCTGGCCGTTCGGGATGTCGTTCACGCTGGAGCTGCTGGAGCCCATCCTGCTGCCAAAGCGCTGACCTGGAGTCAGTCTGCCTGTCGTCTGCAGCTTCAGCCCGCCTGCGTCTTTCTGTCTGCAGTCTGTCCACCGAGCACAGACTGCTCAGCCAATCACTGCTCGCCTCACAGCACACACTGACCAATGAGCATCCTGGCCTGCTCAACGACTCACACACTGCAGGTGGATGACATGAAGCTGACAAACTGACACTTTAACTGAAGTAAAAGCAGAAATATCACAATGTAAAAATACTCCTACAGAAGTATCACCAGCAACATGTACTGAAAGTATCAGCAGTAAAAGTACTCACTATGTAAAACGCTTCTGTCAGCTTTCACTCATGAAGTCTTCAGAATCCCCTTTTTTTCTAATTTTATGCACTCGATTTTCTCACGTCACTGTGACGTCACAGCTACAGAAGTAATGATTGAAGTTCATTGATCTGCTTCTTCATCTGCTGATCGTTGAAGGCTGACTGTGACGACGCAGGTGGGGAATAATGTGCACTGCTGCAAACTGGACACGAGATGGAGCTGTTTCCACACAAATACACTTGTCCACTGTCCTCAGAAGTACTGCCAATCACCCCGCTGTGACTGCTGGGACGTAGTGAGGACGGCAGAATGAGGACACGTCCATCCTCAGTTATTGATTGGCGACGGCGGAGGTGAAACTCAGTGTGGACAAACTGAACAACACCTTAATTATCAATACATTTCATATCAATGATTTGATCCTAAACAAGGGTTTTATCAATGTGTTTGATAACAATCCTGTGAAGAATCTCTAACTTGTGTTCAAACAGTTAATAAGAGTTTGAAATCATACAAAAATAAGTTCTCATGTTGGATTATGAAGTATTAGTATACTGTGAAATGTACCCATTGTGTTAAATACTTTGTTTGTGGTGCTCATAAATGAAGTATTTAGTCATAAATACTCCTTCTCTCTTCACTCAGTCCACTGATGAAGGTCACAGCACATGGCTGAAAGCTCCAGGTTTTTTTTTTTTGTTTTTTTTTTACATATTTACAAGCAGTTTTAAAATGTAAACACAACACAAACTTCACGTTGTTTAAAGCTGCAAACTGAGTTTTTATGCTAACGGCACATGAAACGATTGCGTGAAACAAACTGAGCTCAACCTGCTCAGCAGCAAACAGCTCACAGTCAGAGAGGAACACGAAGAACGTGGAACTTCTACCAGACAACGAGGCGGACAGTCTGTCCCTCAGGAGCAGGTGGAGACCAAACACTGAGCAAACACTGGGCTTCCACTCACCAGCTGGATGTCAACAGCTTAACGTGGTCTGTTTTGTTTTACGGCTTGCTCTGCTGCCCTCTAGTGGCCAAAAAAATCAACCAAAGCAGCTTTAAGTGTGTGTGTTTGTTGGTGTTTTGTGGTCGTATCAGCGGTGTTGGTGCTGCTTTCGTCAGAGTTTAGAGACAAATATCAATAATTTATCAGGAATATGTTTTTTTTCCTCATTAGCTTCATCAGCTTCTCTCTGTGGACCCAAAGGAAACTAGGTCAAAGTCAAATTCCAAACAGTTCAGAGCGCACACACACACACACACCCACACACCCACCCACACACACACACACACACACACACACACACACACACACACACACACACACACACACACACACACACACACACAGTGTTTGCATTCCTCTCTGGTCACATTTGCAGTTGATTTATTAACTCTGTTCATGGAATAAAGAGCTGCTGCAGGAGGATTAACCCTCTGTTTGACTGACCCCACCTGCACCTGAGACACCCCACCTGCACCTGAGACACCCCACCTGCGCCCAGGCAGTTTTTCATGCATCTTTTCTGCCGTCCTCACGGCATCCGGCTGTCCTGCTGTCCTGCTTTCTGTCTCTGTTTCTTAGAATTCACCCCCTCGCCTTCAGTTTACTTGTTGTGGTTTTTCCGGGCATGAGAATGAAAGTGCAGGTGTGTTGGGCGTGTGGAAGCAGGTGACGGGCGACACGTGGGCGGCAGCAGAGATGACAGGTTGAACAATAAGCCACGTGGCAGAGCGCTCACACAGAGTGACATGAAAGAAAGACGGACGAGGACAGAAAGACACGACGTCAGCTCACGTCCTGACTACAGTTTGACACGTTAGACATTTCTCTCTGCGTGAAAAGAGCCGCAAGTCAACTGTCACCGTGTTTGTGTCTCTGGTACATAAAGGTAACGTCTCCATTCGTAATCCCACCCACAGAGCTGCGATTGGCTGATTGCTCTTCCAGTCAGGTGAAAAGCTGTCAACACAACAGCAGAGTTTTCTGAAACTCTGAACCAATCAGAGAGTTCAGCAGTGATTCCCAACTAAAACTCAGCAGGACTAAAGGAATCATCTGTGATGACTGACAGCTGCACTGATTGACAGCTACGCTGATTGACAGCTGGGTTGATTGACAGGTGATCGGTGTTGTTGGATTTCTGAATCACAGGTCGACACAGACGCAGTTCTGCTCTGCTGCTCAGCTCAAAGGGTTTTTATCCCGACTGTCACAACTCATGAAACCAAAAGCATGTCAGTGTGTGTGTGTGTGTGTGTGTGTGTGTGTGTGTGTGTGTGTGTGTGTGTGTGTGTGTGTGTGTGTGTGTGTTGGCTCACAGCCAGCAGGAAATGAATGAAGTTTTCCTGGCTGAGTGAACTTTGACCCCCTCCCTGCTCCCCTGACTGCCTCCTGGCTCTGATGCAGACAGAACAGGACGGAGGGCTGATTCAATACAACATGATACACACTGCAAGTACACAAGAATACTTCAGGAGTACAACAAAAAATATCTGAAATCCACCCTGACAGCTGATGAGATCTGTTCCGGGTTTATGATGCATGTTAAATAAATCTGCAAATGTTATTGTTGATGTTGGAAAAAATACCAGAAATACTGAAAGGTGTTTAATTAAAGGTCGTCTGGTTCGATGGAAGCCACAAGCACACCTGTACCTGTACGCACCGCTCCGTGGTTGGAGCCTTTGGCGAGGATGTGTCTGTGATCTGTGGCTCAGATTCATGTATTCATACGTCGGCATTTCAGTCCCGGGTTCGCCCTGAAACACGAGCATGCACAGATTTAGGTGGCTGATAAACTGATTATTGATTAGAAGTTCAGATCTCACCACGCTTCCACACACACTACAAAATGTAGGCGTGGAACTTGAAGAGCTCCGTGATGAACGCAGTCGCAGGTTTAATAAGGGGATCAGAGCGCCGCCTGACTGGTTGTACTGGTCAGCTCCCAGTCTAACTGCGCAGAACAGACTAACTGTGTAAAAGGCTGAAACTTTGTCTCGTTAAAACCTATTTTTTGTGGAAGTATGTGAAGAATGTGGTTATATAACTGTGCCATTGTTTCCAGAGACAAATGAGAGGTGACACTCAGCAGTCCAGCTTCGAACAGCAGAGACAGAGAGGAGGAGGAGGAACATCCCACCGAGTCCAGGCGGGCCGGTAATGAGAGAAAATTCCTGCCCGACGCAGGAGAGAGAGACACGGAGGGAAACCGACATGTTCCAGTGATACTGAGTCATCCATTATTAACCCGAGCTGTCACGTCTGAGGTCAATGAACGTCTCGACAGACGGTCGATCAGTCAGCAAACATTCAGCCGATGAATCCTGACGATTCCTTCAGGCCAACGTTTCCACTCGGACACAAGAAGTCTTCAGACGTACCATCGTGGATCCCGTTCCTGCTCTCCAGAGGACGAACCCATCAGATTTCAATGAGCTCCTCCGACATGCACTGCGCTACTTCTTCATGTCTTTAAGTCCAACTGCCCGCTGAGGTTCAGTGTGTCCAACAGTTTCCAGCAGAAACATTTTAAACATGCAGAAGACCAACATACCTCAGAGTGAATCATCTTAAGATAAGATAAGAGATTTTTATTGATCCCACGCCGAGGAAATTATGTTACTGCTAGCAAGTACTGAAAAGCAAAACAGCAAAAGCAGGGCACAGAAGGGTCGAAATAAAGAGGATACAGGGTAAAGAGTAAATAAATCAACGATGTACACGTACATTATGTACAGATTATAAAAATACTGCTACCAGTATTCTTATGAGAAAAACTACCAGTGCTGTATGTTGAACTTGAGAGATGCTGTTGCATAGAAGGAACATTGGATTGCATGAGTCTGAATGTGCAATATGTACAAACACTGTTTCCAGCGTGGATAGTAAATACAGTGTTTGTACCGTTGCACAGCTGAAAAGATATACAACAAATTAAAAGTTGCACGAGATGTAACGGTCCTTCTCGCAGCTTCCACAGCCCCAGCAGACCACTGCATAGAAAACAGATGCAGATGCCACCACAGAGACTTAAAATGTTCCTAACGTGTCCTCCATACTCCAGAGGACCTCAGACGTCTGAGCAGGTGGAGACGACTCTGGACGTCTGTGTTGTCTGTCCAGTTTGTGGCTGAGGTGAACACCCAAGTATTTGTACACGTCCACAGTCTCAATGTCCAAACCCTGGATGCTGACCGGAGTAACAGGTGGCACATTCCTTCAGAAATCAGTCACCATCTCCTGCGTCTTGCCGGCGTTTAAGTGCAGGTGGTTCAGTCCACACCAGGCGACAAAGTCGTTGACGATCTCCCTGTATTCCAGTTCGTTAAACACTGATTTAAACTACCATGAGATCAGTGGTGAAATGAACATCTTCTGGAGCCTCCTATGTGACGGATCAGTGACAATGAATCCAAGCCAGGTGTGAAGAGAATGAATGAGCCGAAAGCGACGCAGACGACAACTCCAACTTCTGCTGAAAGACTACGATCCCATTAAGATTAATCAGCTGCAGCTTCATAGACACTGTTTCTTAGAAACAGGACAAAGGCGTCATGTTGTTTAAGCAACAGACATTTTTATCCTGAACTTCCAAGGATGAAGGTTTAGTTTCACAATGACGCATTTCGGTTGTTGCCCCTGGATTCCTGCTCGCTGTCAGCGCTAAGTGGATTGATGAACGCATCGTTTCGGTCAATGACCTCCATCAGAAACCAAACCCACAACATAAAAATGTCTTTATAGCAGAGCCACAGGCTGAATATGAGACTCAGGCTGCTCTGCGTCCAATGTTCTTCTGTCTTGATGTTTAAAAATCACTTATTTAGCATTGACCCTCCAGCGTTTTCTATTGAACTTGTTGTAATAACTTTCAATGCAGGGACTGTCTGAACAAGCCATCCCTGCCAAAGTTCACACTCAACAACAACAACAACAACAACAACAACTGGATGAAATGTGGTTCAGATATTCATGTTCCCCTCACATGAGCTGACTTTTCATCTAGCGCCACCATCAGGCCAACATTTAATGTGCCCAGGACTTCATCTAATGACCAACCGCCTGCAGAACTGAAGACTTTCCCATCAGCCACGGCTGGATTGTGTAGTAAATGTTAGCGCTATGTTGAACATGGAGACATTAGACATGTTTAACATTAGCAATGTTGTTGTCAGCATGTTAGCATACTGACGTTAGCATTTAGCTCAGTGTACAGCCTCACAGAGCCACCAGCATGGATGCAGACTCCGTTTAATGCTGATGCCTCAATGTGAGCTACTCCAGCAACCAGTGACAGGAATGACAGTTTCTGCTGAACTCCCAGCTGAAGGTGGACACAGAGGTGGAGGCGGGTGGAGCTGAGGCGGGTGGAGCTGAGGCGGGCCGAATGAAGCCTGGCTGCTGAAACCTCGTGGCTGAAGGGAACTGATGACTTTCTTTTGCAGGATTTCATTTGCCCCAATTTGAGCTGCATTTCCTAGAAAGCTGCTGTTCCTCCATGTCAGCGATCAGTTGCCTGGCAGCACATGCAGCAGTCACATGATCATGATCATCCTATTAGAGGGCTGTTAGCGCAGTGATGCTGGACTCAGAGCCTCTGTTTTATCTGCTGAATCACCGCTGGAGGCAGTGATGATTCTGTGTGTCGAGCTCACGGCCGCTGAGGTCAGGAACAGCGACAGCTCTGTGGTGGCGGCCTTGGTTTGCATTCTGGACGCTGCTCTCATAGGTATTGTGTAGCTAAAGCTGATAATCATCTCTATTAAGATCTTATTGTTGATCCGGCTTTAAATCCCCAGCTGAAAGCCCCGTGGCCTCCGTCGCCACCTCTTCCTCTTCCTCCTGCTCATGCTCGGGAGTTTCCAGTTATGTTGATCGCTGAACGGGTTTCTGTTTTTTTCTTTTTCAGCTTCAAGCCGAAAGGTGTGATTTACTGTAAGTTTTTAGAGATTAAACACCGACTGACTCATCGCCCTCTGAGGCCAATCACACTTTAACCAGTATCCACTGAGCTGATGGACGCTGCAAAGGCAAATAGAGGAGGGAAGTGTTTCTCTTTCATTTAGTCAACATTTCATTTCATCCTGTGAGCCGTCTTCATCATCTTCATCTGGACTCACTGAACAAACCATAACAAGCCTGTGTGTTTCCTGAAGATCAGAATCTTCACACGAACTCTGAAAATGCACAACATTTAGATTTTCATCAGGAAAAAACAGGAATCTCAAAATGTTTCCTTAAAAAAATGACAAAAGTGTGTTGAATGTCTGTATTTCATCTAAATAATATAAATATAAAAAAGAACGTAGTCGTCAGTTTCTGATGCTTAACATCAGGTTTGGAACCTAAACATAAGTGTATTGATCTGTGATCGAATCACTCAGTGTGGACGTTTATGGTTGATTGTAATAATTATTGGAGGTAACTTTGTTTGTCTTGACGACATTCTTTCAGTCTGAATGTGGATGACTCAGACACTTTATTCTACGTCCAGTCCAAACAGCACTCAAAGCTCAGAGCCTGCCGTCTTATGTAATGAAAGCGTGAGTCAAGTCATAATGATGATGTCAGAGCGCAGCGGCCATGTTTGTCTCACAGAAACAGTGAGTGACTCACCTGCCGGCTGCCCGACAGGTTTCAGAGCGACACAAACCTCCAGCGTTCGTTACAGCAGGAAGATGTTCACTCCAACAACTGATATCTAATATCTTATTTTAGTGTTTCCCAGAAAACAATGTTCATGGAGGCAAAAGTGGAGGAAGAAGTACTCAAAGTACTCATTATGCAGTAACGCTCCTTCAGAGTTTCACCACTAAAAACGTACTGTGTCACTGGATATTTACGTCATGCTGTAACTGGTTAATGTGCATCAGATTTTAGGAACTGCTGTCACATGAATGAAAAGTAGTGGAGTAGAAAAGTACAGTAGTACCTTAAAGTAGTACTTAAACGCAGTACTTGCATGAATGTACTTAGTCACATGCTCGGTTTCTACCAGCAGTCTGGAAACTGGAAGTTAAAGTTGGACAGACGAGAGGAGGGTCAGCAAGACGTGGACAAAGAGCGGAAACATGGTGGGACCATCGTCAGTCCAACAGACAGACGGAAGACAGAGACCACATCTGGAGGTGGTCTGACTCACACTGTGATCAGATCTCATCTGGACGCACATCGAAATAAGCTCCAGATGATCCAAAGGAAAGAGAAGAGCTCATGCAGCAGCAACGCTCCAGGAACTGCTGTGGGAGTCGTGTGACCGATGCTAGCACGACAGCTAGCACGGCTGCTAGCAGGCTACTCCAATTAGCTTCCCACAGGAACTTTAGCCTAATTAGCAAAGACTGAGCAGATGAGACGCCGTTATGCAGATACAGATCACGTGTCAACACCGGGTGGAGGAGACGGACAGACGTGTGGAGCGCTGAGCAAACATCAGCCTCTTCAGAGAAAAACAAGCCAAAGGTCAGTTCAGTCAACGCGCTCAGATCTCAGCTCAGCCTCGGTTTTGGTTTCGTTATTATCAGAAACCGTTAACTGATCTGACCTCACTCTGCTTCACGATTAGGCCTGAGAGGATTAAAGGAACCGGGTTCGCCTGCTGGCAGGAAACAGGAAGTGACCAGTTTTCTTATCATGTTCGTCGGCGTCCAGCCGGTGACGCTGCATGTGCTGCCCGTTAAACCATTTTCTCCTGAAACCATGAGGACATCAGCTCTTTGAATCCGTTATCATGGAACTTCCTGGTTTCCTGTTTTCTGGTTTCTGCCTCTGAACAGTTTCTGCTGAAGTTTGATTGACGCGGCTGATAAACGAGGTTTCTGCTGACGTGAAATAAATGTTGTTTTTAATGACGCGTCTCTTTTTATGGACACAGCGATGAGACGCTTCACACAGAACACTTAGTGCGACGGTGTTCTTAGTATTTCTGGTTGACGTATTCTCTTTTTGTGGTTTTGGACAGAGAAGTGGTTCATATCCACAGACCGTTTTTGGCTCAGATGTTGCTGCGTTGAATCATCACTTTACCATCGTCATCAGGAGGCGACGAGATTATCACTGTTTTAGTTTAACTTCAGTGAATAAACAATTAGATTTTATCAGTAATTTATTCTCCTGCCTTTATCATTAATGCACGTTTCAACCAATGGCTTCAGCAGCTTTCTTAAATACAATATTACAGACGTGTTTACGCATTTTTATGTCAGTTTATCTTCAACTTTTTACTGCGTTTTTATTAGAAAGTGTTCCTGCAAACAACCTGTGAACGTTTACTCCCTCCAGGAACACCATACTAAAAAAAAGTTCTGTTATCTTGTTAAAATCCTAAAAATTGCACCTGCTCTCATTAAAACATCCAGAACGTTTGCGTCCACGCTCCGTGTTCGTGCACTGGAGGCGAACGTCGAGCACTGAACTGGGATTGGCTTCCAAACCCTCTGTGACGTCACAGGTCCAGCTGGTAGGCCCGCCTCTTTAAAAGCAGGTGCAGACTGAGGCGAAAACGACCTTTTAGTGGGAACCTCTGCGAAGCTCAGACACGAGGAGCAAGAAGGAGGCGACCTCAGAGGAGGAGGACATACCGATGACAATAACAAACGCTTCCTGTTTGTTTTTAGCGGCCGCGGGATGTTTACAGCTTCGTGGAATGTGTCGTTGTGAAGTCGGTGTCGTAATGGAGGTGAGTGTGTGTGTGAGGGGGCGAGACGTTTAGATTGGCCTGCTCAGTCATTTCCTGAGTTTCTGTCACTCGTTGGTTGTTGGATGGGAAAATCCAGCATGACCAGAGGACTCAGCTGTCAGACACAAACCTCATACATCCCCGACGTCGGCTTCACACCTGCAGTCCACACATGCAGCAAAGTCCCCGTCAGGTGGATACCAGCAGGACTTCCACACTGAAGTCATCGTGATACCAAACACGTGAGCGCTGTGATCGACCGCTGAGGTGCAGTACGAGACTGAAAGCTCGGTAAACTCCAAAAAACTGTGCGACATCATCCGGCATCTGAGTGCTGGTGCCAAAGTAAACACTGAGCTCATAAAGCAGGTTTCCAACAAGCATGATGACGAAACAAACGTGCTGCACCAATGAATCAGAGCAGAGACGTGAATCACAAACCAAAAATTAACCTCCAAAAATCCCACAACAGCCCGAACTGTCCACAGCTCTGACGCCCGTGGTTGAGTCTGTGAGGCGCTAACGCTAACGCTAGCTCCAGTTTCAATTAAAATGCTGTGAGACTCACGACGCTTAAAAAAGATCAAAACTGCAGCTGAACCACAAAAATCCTGTTTTATTCCCACATTCTGGTCTAAACGTGCTGCCTACATTACCCACAATCCAGCTCACACAATGACAGTTGTGTGGGAGGTTGTGGTGTGTTACACTACGTCTGCTGAGGAAACTGATCAGACTCTGGAGGCACTGACGTCAGGCTTCTCCAAGTCCAGACCTCAATCCACATCGGACCGAACGGCAGGTCGCTCCAGACTCAGCCCACATCGTCAACTGGTGGCCCGCCGGTCAGATCCAGGCCCACAAGCGTCCCATCCAGCCTGCAGAGCGTTATGAATTCAGAGAAGGTGAACATCAAGAGGTCCAGTCCGGACAGCGATCGATGATCAGACCTGAATAAGTCTTTTGGACGCAGGAGGCGTCACCTGGGCTGTATTGAGTCCCAGAAGAGGAGAGAGAAAGAAAAGAACAAGAACAGGCTGATCAGGTCGATGTTGAACATTCAGTGTAGAGGATGCAGGAAGGTGTCTGAGCCTCGCCTGCCTCGGTTTAATCATGGTGGACGTTTAGCACATGAAGATATCTGAGCTGCTTCCCTCTGATCGTCTGCTGACGTTAAGGGAGCGTTTAGATCGAGTGCTGGTTTCTTCCAGCTCGTGGGCTTGATTTGCTGAATTTCCCGTCAGGCCTTCGTCACGGTCGTTGAGACGGAGTAAACAAACAGTTTCTGAGGGAGGGCTTGTTCGACGCAGAGCGATTCCAGCGCTCTCCACTTTCACTTTGTTCCTCCTCTGAACCAGCAGACCCTGAGGGTCAACCAGGGTTTGAGGCGTCGGGCTGGACGGCTCACCTGTCAATCACTGCGGCCTCACAGCTTAAATGTGCTGCCAAGAGCATGAAGACATGTTGGTGGACATGTTGGACACCCCTCGGCCATAACGGTGCTCAGTTTCATTTGGCATCGCGGGACCAGCTGCAGTTCTTCACCAATAGAGTAAAAGAAAACGTGTTTTCAGTTTAATTCTGTGACATCTGACAGCTTTAAGTATTCATGTGTTCATAGTGTTAATGTGCTCAGAGGAATGAGATGCTCGCTGGTAACAGTTGTTTCTGCTGACAGTAAAAAACATGTAACCAAACACTTCTCTCTCGCAGTGTGTCGACACAGGACGTGTTTCAGTGACGCAGCAGAAACAGCCTGCAGGCCGCCGCCGCCGCAGCTTCCACTCTGTTAACAGATTTCACCCTGCAGCCATCGAACGTGCAGAAACGCAGCTCTCAGCGTTAAGGTTCGGGTCCGTCTGCCTCCACACAGTGTGTTCGTGTTTGTGTGTTTCTGGTTCATCGTGGAAAAGCTGCCTGCTACCTGCTCGTCGGCCCTCCCTCACCTGGCTGGCGTCCTGCCCGACAGGCTGTGGTTACGCAGCGGATGCCAGGATCATACCTGAGCCGTGACACCTGAGACAACAGCAGCCTCACTTTCGCTCAGTGGCTTCCACGAAAAGCTGTTTCCTCACATGAACTGTGGTCAAGCAGTAAAACGAAGGAATGCAGGAACTCCAGATCAGCAGAGCGAAAGTGAAAGCATCTCATCAGGCTGGTGGCAGCAGCCTTCGGCCCTCAGAGGCTGCGCCTGTGCCAGCCTTGAACACAGTTTGACTCACATTTCATGCATCACGCCCACAGCCAGGCAGCAGCTAAATAAACAACACAAATCAGTGCGATGACAGATGTTAGAAATGAAGACGCTTCACTCATCGCACTTAAAAACTGCCTTCATCCACACAAACCAACGACCAATCACGTGTGTCGAGACCCTTTGACTCCACAACACACACACTTACAGCCTGAAGGGAAGAGCTGCAGACAAACTTCAGGGCCAAATAAAACCTCTCTGAAACGGCAGTAAAGACTTCTTTATAGTGAAAAGATCTGATTTAAGGTTTGTGCATTAATGAGGTACTGCAGTCTTTTCCTTTTCGTATCTCTGTGTGTATTTTCAGACTTTTGTTTGCTTCTTTTTTGTTTGTTTTTACCTGAAAAATGAATGTAGAGTTTTTACTTTTTCACGTCTAAAACCAGTCGATCGTGTGTCATCCTCAGTTTTCTGGACGGTGTGCTTAAAACTTACATGCATGTATATTTGAAAACGAGCTGTCACGCGTCCAGTCGGCTTGTTTTCATACATATTCTATTTGTGCTGCAGTCAGATTTGTCCTCAGAGACGGCGCTGTCCTTTGTCCAACAAAAACGTGACCCTTCATTTTCTGCTCGTTGGTTCTCCGTCTTCAAGCGTTCCTCCGTCTGGAGGCGTCGGAGCGGCAGTGTCTCATCACACTGACGCTGGATCCTCGCAGCTCTGAAAACGAAGATGAATCGACCTCGTTCTCCAAATTCACACAGCTGATCTGTGTCCAGACAAAAGCCCCAGAGACTGCAGCACGTCCTCAGCCTGTCTCTGCAGGCTGACGTGAAATGCATGCTGGGACACCTGCTCACACTGGGCTCAGGTTAAGCGAGTGAAGGTGGACTTTGACTGTTTGTCCTTCAGCTGCAAACATTCGCTCTGTTGTAACTCAGGTCTGTTTTTCTGTGACTAAATGTTGATTATTTTATTATTAGTTTCAGTTTATCAGACCGCTCATCAGCAGACGGTTGTTCGCCGCTCCTCCACGACTCAGACTGCCGGCAGAGTTCAGACAAGCTGCTGAGACGGAACAATCTGGTCCACACCGGGGAAATCTGAAGAGACAGAAGCATTCACCTCCCTGCTGCCCCTCTAGTTAAACTGGGAAGTTGTCCGCTGGACTCAGCTCTGGGAGAAACTCATTGACAGTGATGGAGTTGTCACTTTGCATCACAGAGTGACAATAAAGACACCGAGCTAGCGAGCGGAGGAATGTCGCCCGGTGCCGTCGGAGCCGCGCAGTCGCCCTGCGGGAGGCGAGCGGGCCGAGGTCGGAGTGTATGAACTCTGCAGCAGACGAGACTTTTCTGCTGTTAGCGCTCATTTCAGCACAGCGTGAAAGAAGAGCTGCAGCTACACCGACAACCTGACAAACATCATGTGACCTGTAGTCTGATTACACCTGCCTCCTTCATTATTACTTATTTAACGATGTGGAAAACAATCCTGACGATGGAGAGCAGAGAGGCTCTGTGTGTTAGGGTGGAGTTAGCCTAGCTTAGCATAAACACTGGAAGCAGAGGGAAACAGCTAGCAGCTGAAGCTCATTAGTGATGATGACGGTGTGCAGCTTCCTGACGTGTCGTCACGTCCAGAGAGCACGAAGCCTTTCCAACGTGTTGTTTCCAGGATTTGGATTGTTGTTGTTGGTGTTTACTGGTCACCCTGAAGTGATCTCTTCCAGGTTTGTCATGTGATCGGCGTCAGTGATCCACAAACAAACAAAGTTCCCTCGTGACGAAGTTTAGGCAAAAATAAAAGTGTTTGGAACAAACGATGAACAGATGAGTCGCTCGTGATGCTGCAGGAGACATTTGAGAGGGGAAGAAGAAGAAGAAGAAGAAGAAGAAGAAGAAGAAGAAGAAGAAGAAGAAGAAGAAGAAGAAGCACCACTGACTTCTGACCACAGTGTGACGACAGAGAGGCAGCTTCAATCAGAGGCCTCACTTTTTATACCAACATCTAAAAGAGACAACAGTCACAGGATGAAAACACTCAGATCTCCTCAAACTGCAGCCAGCTAACGTTAGCATTGTTAGCATGTGTAACGCTCCACTGGTCTGTCGGGCCGTTTGAAGTTGCTGCTATGCTAACATTACTTCACAAGTGTCATCCGACACACCCTGAGCCCTCTCAGTGCTCCACACCGCACTGCTGTCCAGGCCGACTCGGTCTTTCCTCTGGAATCTGATTCAGATTGGGGTTTTGGCTCAGCGGCTCACCAGCTGCAGCTCTAAAGACCTCAGATTAACTTGTCATCGCTGGATTAAACTCTTCTCCTTTTCTAGCCGGCGGGCACAGCTTTAAAACCGAAGCTGAGCACCAGGAAGCAGAAGCTGGTCTGCAGGTCTGTCGTGGGCTCTGATCTCTGCGAGTTCCAGATTCAGGTCTTGGGCTGCAGCAGGGCTCAGGCGGAGGCCGGCAGGGCCGCATAGCTGAGGGGAGCTGAGGCGTGATGAGACTCGCAGCACATGAACGCTCTGCAGGTTTATGTGGGTCATT
Organism: Chaetodon trifasciatus; assembly: GCA_037975065.1. NCBI lineage: Eukaryota > Metazoa > Chordata > Actinopteri > Chaetodontiformes > Chaetodontidae > Chaetodon > Chaetodon trifasciatus. Next base: position 8,037,086 of record JBBMOE010000027.1, on the reverse strand, counting down.
CTCTGAGGAGCAGCAGCAGCACCGACACACAGACTCAGACGCAGGGATTAGACCTCACACCTTCTGCTGGTCGTCCACCGGCTGAAGAACGTCTGTGTTGTTATTTATGACGTGAAAAATGGATCCGGATCTGCAGGATCCAGACCAGCTGACCCTCTTCTGTAAACTCTGTGAAGACCAAATGTGTGTGCACAAGCACAGAAATATACAGGCTGTCCATTGGATTGATGATCGTCCGTTTATTTTTAGTCACTCTGAGACGAGCCACGCCCACAGACGTCCATATATGGTCATATGTGGGCGTAGACCTGCCTTCAATCAGCTGTTATGATCAACACTCCAGACAGGCCTTCATCTCTCTGCTGTCTGATCAATAAACAATAATAGAGTTATAAACTGGCTGCAGCGTGTCGGGCTCAGATCAGATCCCTGACACAACAGGATGTGACCTCTCACCGACAGGAAGAGGAAATGAGCGGACAGGAAGCGGAGCGGCTTTTTATAGAAACGGTCTGTAGGAGCGTTTCTATATGAACTGACTGACCTGAGCGGAAGGTTTACGCAGTGACTTACAGCACATGAACGCGACTATACGTCTGAGCGAGCGCAGGGAGGAAGTCTGAGGAGGCCGGAGAGGAAAGGAGGCCGCCGGAGGAGGAAACCACAGGAAACAGGAAGCCAGGAGAAGGAGAGGAGAAGCAGTTGTTCCTCTGCATTTCTCTCTCCGTCATTGTTTTGTCAGCTCGTTAAGAGCCTTTCTTCATTTCCTCCACTTTCTGTTACTTTGTTTATGTTTTCTCTCTGCATGTTTACTGGCTCCTGATTGGCCGGTCATTATTTCTTGGCATTAGGCTCATTTGAAACGAGCCAGACGGACGCAGACCTGCTCAGTTTCTGTCGCTGCCTTGATGAGTGTGTTGCATGATGGTTAGCGGTTTTGTCTGACTAGCTCTGGAGGCTTGGGTCAGGGGTCAAGGGTCAGGGGGTAGGGTTGTACCTCTTCCAGCTGCTTCATCCTCCATTCTTCCTCTTCATCCCTCTGCTGATTCTCCAGCTCTTGTTTCTTCGCTGAAAGACACAAACAAACGAGTTCAGGCTGGTTTTGTGGTCACTGGTAGCATCTTAGGTTAGCATGTTAGCATGTTAGCATCGAGAGCTCATCGCAGAGAAGGATGAAGAACATTTTTATATTTAAGTTCACCCCGACGCTGCAGAGATGTTTTTAAATCTGTTTTAACATTTAACACGTCTCTGAGATTTTATTCAAACGAATGAAGGAACGCTAACGGAAAAGGAACATTTCAGAAGACAAAACCAGGAGGAAGACGTGCAGCCTCTCGTCCACTGAGACATGTTCAGGACCATCTGTGTGATCTTCTATGACAGCATGCAAAAAGCATGTAAACACAGAAACAATGTGGTGAAATCAAGCTGAACAGGAGGGTCAGACACAGCTTCAACACGATTGGACGGTGACCTCTGAGCTTCCTGTGGAGGCGGGCGGGCGGACGTGCGAGCGAGCAGATTCTCATTCCCGATGTTCTTGTCACTGCGCTCGTCTTTACGAGCTGCCGGCGGTTTGACGGACAGGTGAGCAGGTGAGTCACATTACCGCTCCTGCAGAGGAAGCTGAGCGCCGTGACCATGTCCAATCATCACCTCCTCCGTGTGGCCGTAAAACACTCGCTCTGACGTTGATCTGACCTCCAGAAACACGACGTCCAGCAGCACAGAGCAGCGAGTTTTTGCTTTGCTTTGAGTTTCACTGTGATGCATACCTGCAGTGTTTTGACCATCTTATCTCATCTCACTGCGTCTGCATGGCGGTAAATACACTCCTGTTCTACGGAAACTGCAGCTAATGCAGGCAGAAGCTCCTGAAGGGGCACAGCGAGTCTCTGAAAGCAGCAGCGGCTCTTCCAGCTGCTTTCCCGTCAGCCGCTCGCTGAACGCTCTCTTTGCTTTGTGTTGCACAACAAAAATGAACTTGGTTGTTAGAATGTGCTTCAGATTAATCACACAATTATGTTGCACAATGTTCCAGTTAAGGTTCAGTTTCACTTTTCCTCAGCTGCTCTCTCTCTCTCTGTCTGCAGGCTTTCTTCATGGTGAAGATGAATGAGTGAATCTCACAGTGTCTGTATCCACTGCTGCTCATGAAACCTCTGCAGACACCTGAAGGCAGCGCCGACGTCCTCTTTACCTTCATTAAATCCCATTCAGATGCTGCAGACTCCGGTTTCATTGCGTCCTTTTTCATAGTTTTTCATGTTTGCTGTTGAGATGCACGACTGTGTCACAACATGATGTGAGAAACAGGAGTTTTAACCTGAAGTTACGTCAGATTGATGCAGCTGTCAGCGTGTTTATGGTGTATTTCTGTCATCGCTGCACAGATTAAATAAAGCCCTCAGAATCCGCCTCAGGCTGCACGTTAGCAGTTCTGAGTCTTGGCTGTGAATCGAGACCTTCTGATTGGTCGGTTCCTCAGGGGAGCTCGAGATCAGTCAGTCAAGCTCCAAACACAAAGAAGGAAGTTGTAAACTGCAGAGGATCAGATTATCACCCGCCTGCTGCCATCTCTACCAGAGAAAGCCGAAACACAGACATAACAGGAAGAACACATGGTAAACACATCACCGTCCATAATCCACGAGGTGGATATCTGAACGAAGCCAAAACATCCTCCACCCTCGTCTCACGCCGCTCTGAGCGCAGAGAAACCAACGTCCACTTCAGCTCCATGTGACTTTCTGCTGCAGACGGTCAGAAACACACAGAGCTGCTGTGATTGGATGAGAGTGACATGAAGAGACAGAGAGAGGGATAAAGAGGACAATGAGACATGTAGACAGCAGCAGTCTGTTTATCTAAAGACTGTGAAGAAACAAAACCAGCCAACAGCACGAACGAGGAGGTTCGCTGACAAACGTGTCACCTTTCCAAGCAGATTACAAAGAATACAACAGAAAGCGTGCAGCAACAGCTCAGTCTGGACTCCAGATGGTTGAAGGTCTCACTTCCTTCAAAAAGCACCTCCTGGCTCCTGCCTCAAACACTGTTAGACCAGGACCAGGACCAGGACCAGGACCAGGACCGGCTGAGACCGTGTTGATGATGATGTTACGGTTCAGTTGTCCGTGGAGCCTTCAGCTCACCTTTAGCCTCAGTCTGCTGTAACGGAGATCAGATTTCTGCTTCCACTGACGTCTCACAATGACTGACTCCAACGTCTCGGCCCCGTATGTCGAAATGAAGGAGTCATGACTGTTTTCACTCAGCGTTGTGCTTAGATTCCTCCTCATGTAATCAGAGGTAAGTCATCTCAATGAGTTCCACTGCATTTCCTCTTCAGAAGTTTCCCGTGGGTGAAGTTGCTTTTATCACAGATATCATGTTATAGTTCAGTTGTTCACACCCACTCAGCAGATGTTGACCAATATGTCCTCTACACTCCTGCCAAGCTGAGCTGGGAAATGGATGGAGACAAGACTTTTTTAGTCTGTTACAGTAAGAACAAAAAAAGAGTGGGTTCGAAAGCAAAAGGTCGACCCGTTTGTGAAGTGTCTTCCCCCCCGTCCTCATTCTTCCTGTCAGACTCCAGAACACTTTCAGAATAATCCAACACACAAACAGGATGTCAGGCCAGAGGTCGCCGACATGGAGACTTCAGAAATGTCATAATTCTTCAAAACTGAGATAAACAGAGGAGACGGAGGAACGGAGGGAGGCAGACGGAGAGCGACAAACATAAACACCTGAAAATCAGCAGCATGATCGCTTTGGTGTGCACAGCCTGTTAGCTAGCATCCGTTAGCCTAGCCTCGCACACACAGTGAAGCAGCTCATAGAAGCTTTCTTTATGGAGCTTTCTTAAAAAAAAAAAAAGCTTCTGCTCAAAATGCAAACCACCCGTCAAACTGCCGGAGCAATAAGTCTTGTGCTCCATCATGGGTGTTTCAAAGACGCTCCGTCACTGCAGCCTGCTGCACCAACAGCACAGGTTTGATCCCGCTTCAGTCCAAAGTGTTCGCCGATCAAATCAAACCCAAGACAAATGTGAATACTTAAACCCTCAAAGCAGGATTCTGTCTTCAGGACAGTTGACCATGAAGCTGCCAGACAAGTCTTAACGTGCACACTGGGATCAGGACATGGACACTTTACATATTGTGAAAAGGTCAAACATGAAGTGATCAAACCAGGCAGAACCAAATCCAGACATGGTCGTCAAATACGAACATGAAGTGGTTGCAGGTTGATTAGGTTAAGCTCCAAAATCACTTGGATGAAGGTCACAGACTGGGACAAAATGCGTACATAGGTTAAGAAGGTCACTTAAGTTTCAAACAGGACACAAACCCTCATCTCCTCCATCATCTACCTTCCTCCATTCGCAGACTTTCTTGCTCTTCACAGTGCGTCACTTTGCTCTGAGCGTTAATACCGTGGAGTTAGCTGAAAGCTCGGTGCAGATGCTAAAGGCTACGTGTCGGTATTTGACGCCCTGGTTGAATAAACTTTAAATATGTGATTTTATCTGCAGCAGAGAGCAGAAGTCGCCTGGTTTCTGGCTTCCAGCGTCTGTGGTGGGAAAAGAGTAAATCGAGGTCGCACAGATGCACAGTTTAGTTTTGTTTAATTTCTCAAGACGTCGGCTGTTTACCCAGAAACGTCCACCTTTAAGCGTCCACGAAGTCGTCTGAGTAAATCACTCTGGAGAGACTTCACAACAGTTTACAACAGTCTGCACAACAAGCTCTTCACGGCTCCACGACACACCACCCCAATCCGCTCCGGGAAAATCAGAAACTGGCTCCAAGCTTTGTTTCTGTGGGCCGTGTTTGATCAGAAGAAGTCCTGGTTGAAGTTTAGGAGGAAGTAAATACACGTTATCAGATGTATCCACTAATAAGTCCTGTGTGTGATCAGAGCTGATAGAGCCAGAGCTCCAAAAAACATGGAAAGACATCAGTGACTCAACCCCAGAAACGCAGCACTGCAGCATCACAGGCAAGTACGTTCCACTGTCGAGGTACTTATACTGCATCTGACAGCTTTACTCACGAGGTACTTTCACGTTTTACCTGAAGGACGCGATCAGTTTAGAAACTAGAGCTCACCGTCGATGATGAAACTGATGGTTTCCGATCTGAGGCTCAAAGAGGTAAAGCTAGTTTGAATTGTCAAAAATATTCATACGAATTTCTTCTTTCCTCTCCCATCAATCAGCTGACGACCCCTCAGTTTGACCAGGTGACCCTTCGGAGGGGCCCGGCCCTTAGGCTGGGAACCACTGAGCCTAACTGGCCACCTGTGTATAAAGCAGTTCAGGTGTAACTTCAGTCAGGAGCTCACATTGTTTCACAAGTTCAGGCGGAGCTGCAGGTGTTTTTATGAGTGATGCAATCATCAGCGCTGACTCCGTTCACTGCTTCCACTGAAACCACTGCATCCACCCCCCCCCACACTCTGTGTGTGTGTGTGTGTGTGTGTGTGTGTGTGTGTGTGTGTGTGTGTGTGTTAGCTGCTGTAAACGATAACAGGAGATAATGGAAAAGTTGTCGATTCTTCCATGTAATTCCAGAAACATTGCTGGACGTATTTCAGGGTTAGATTTCTGTGAGCGGCTGCTCACCTGAGGTTTTCTTAACCTTCACCTGTTTAATTAAGCCAGTGAACTCACAGCAGAACAGCTGGACTGAGTCACTGTTTCACACGAAGAGAAGAAATGAAGGCTGAATGCAGACAGGAAGCAAAGTCTGATTTTGTGCTTTGGATTTTGTGGAGAAGCTTCCTGATGTGTCGGGGCGTCGTCACATAAACACAGTGTTTACAGCAGTGGCCTCCAGGTTTCCCCTCGCCTGTCTGAATCAGGTTTTTGAGACATAAATAAGTAACAGAAACACGTATGATTAATACCAGCCTCCTCAGAAACCGACTTTGTGTGAGTCCTCCAGCCTCCAGCGTGTTTACATGGACGATGTGCAAAGACCAGCTTTGCTCTTCAAACGTTTCAGAGGACACAGTCCGCCCGAGGCTTCTGGCGTAATCACTGCGTGCTGTTCAGGAAGTGTAGTGTCTTACAGGCGGTGGACGGGCAGGTAACACTCACCTGGATTAGCATCAAAACCAGGTGAGAGATGGTGTATTCATGATGCTGCACGCCGTCACGACACTTCGTGATGCCTCTCCTGAGGTTTGAAATTGTTTCCTCTGCTCCTTGTTGACAGTTGGCAGCTCAGCGCCGTCCAACAAGGTTAATGTTCATCACAGCCAATCACAACACAGCGAGAGAAGCAGGCAGCTGGTAAGACTCCCCCTTTGTTGAGAGGACGCCTGCTCATCCTCCTCAGTGAGTCTTCGCCTGCAGACCTGACGTGTGCTCTGTAGCTAACTTCAGCCAAGTCTTCACAAGGCCTTATTTTTATACTGTTTTGTACATAATTAACATATATTAAAAATAAGTTGTCTTTCTGGGCTGCCAGGACGCCAGCAGAGACTCCAGGAAGTTACTGCAGGCATTTCTGTACAGATTCAGACATCAGGGAGCTTCAGAGGTGCTGCCAGGTGACAGAGCCAGGCTAGCTGTTTCCCCCTGTTTCCAGTCTTTATGCTAAGCTAAGCTTCCCTCCTGCAAGAAAGACAATAAGTTTGTTTCCTAAAAAGTTGAACTATTCCTTTAAGGAAGGTGCTGCTGAAACTAAAGTTCCATGTAAGCGCTCAACCAGTGAAAGCTTGAGAAGACGCAGGACAAACAAGACAAACTTATCTGAAACACTGACAGAGTAAGACGTGCAGCGGACATCCACTCTGTCTGACGACGCGTTCAGACCGATACAAAGAGACAGAGACAGAGACAGAGACAGAGACAGAGACAGCGTGCATTTAGCTGTCAAACAAAGTCCTGGCCTCCGTCCCATCAGACACTCTTTCACCCACCCACTCCACCAACGGCACTCATTTCCCAGGAAAGAACCACTGGCATGCTCTTATTCTGAAGAAACCAAAAGATGAGCCCAGGATGAACACATGAATCACACAAAAGACAAACTTTTCTCTGATTTTGCAATTTGTCCTTTCAGTCACGAGTGTCTGGTTTCCCTCAGCTGCAGTGAGTCTTTGAAGTTTCAGCTGCAGCATCTGTGAGCGGCGAGCTGCTCGGCTCCACTTCCTGTTAACGGGGAGTTTTTCATGCCATCACAGCGTGTGCGTAACGTCTATTTACGGTCCAAAGTCTGCGTTTCCCACAAGCTGTATTTTCTGCCAGAGGTCAAAGGTCAAGAGGTGGTTTGGTCTCTGAACCAGAGCTGAACACAGACCGACACCTGTTCAGAGAACACGTCGTTCAATACACATCAACACGTCCCTGAACGGACGGAGAGGTGAGGACAAGCAGCCTGCACACAAGACAAGACATCAACAAAGACTAGAGACAGCCCTGAGACATCTAGAGACAGTCCTGAGACATCTCTGTCTACATCTGTGGAGCTGAGGTGGAGCAGGGGGGCGGTTTCATGTTCCTCAGAATCAGCGCAGCAGAGAAGCCGTCATGTCTCCACCCTGCTAACAAAGCTCAGACACGAACGTGTTCCTGACAGGACAAACTGACGGTGTGTGGACGGACGAGGACACGAGGGCTCTGCAGCCGCTGATTAAAGCCATCCATCGCCACCAAACATCATGATTTCAAAATAAAATAAGTCTGAACCGGAAACCCTCGACAGGTGAGACACCGGGACGGAGACGGAGACGAGTCTGAGGCAGGACCATCATGAGACTGCAGAGAACCACAGACCTGCTGCGAGACAACATGACCACAGACGACATGGACTGGTCAGGTGACCTGAGGCCTGCAGGTCTGCACAGTCATCTGGGTACTGAGTGAAACCAGGAAGAGGCCATGATGACGAGCTCCGGGGTTCTTCCTCTCAGAACTGACTCCTGCTGAAACTCAGTTCTGTGTATCTCTGACTGACCGAGGAAACCCCGAACTGAACTGATGCAGCCGTCGTTTCAGAGTCAGTTCAACGCGGATTCTCAGGAGACAAACTCGCTTCATTTCTGCTTTCTGTCCTCCGTCTCTGACGACATTTACTGAAGGACGACGGAAGGAAATGCTGACAAACACTGAAGAAACACGCCTGATCTACTGAGTCCGGTCGCACATGAAGGAAAGCTCTGACCTTCTCAGCTGTTTTCAGGACTTACACAGGTCCCGAGCAACTTCAACTTCTTCCAGTAAAACACAGAACAACATTTGCCTGCTGAAGGTCCTGCTTTCAGCCAACGTCTGCACCGCGGAGGTGAACGTGGGTTTGAAAGAGCGAGAACTTTCAGGTGAAACTGCAAAAGACTCAACAGAAAGAGATTAAAACTAAACTAAACTAAAGTCAGTGCAGAGGAGGAAGTCCTTCAACCAGCTCCTCCTGCTATACTTAAAGAAAAGATTTCAGCCTGTTTCCAAACTTCATCACATCAGGTGATTTTTTTCTTGTATAAAATCAGAATTTCAAGAAAACCCCCTAAAACGAGTTGATCTGCATGAAACCAGTGAACCAGACTAACGTCTGCTTTTATCTCCTCCACTCGTGAAGCTTCTTTCATACCTGCAACGAAAGAAGTCGACTTTCAGGTTCAGTCAACCCGCCGTGGGTCTGTCTAATCTCTGGAAGCAGACCTCCGCGTTCAGCCGAGGGACACGGTCTCGGTATCAGAAGCATTCTTGTTTCTGTCTGAGCAGAACTGACCAATCAGGTTTGAGCAGGCTTTGGTTGCATGCAGGTGAGTCTGCGTGGAGGGTGAAACCGGTGGAACGCATTGGTCGACATCTGCACAGTACCTGCGTTCATGAGCAAACGTGTTTACAGAGACCGGACAACAGGAAGTCCTGGTCCAGATATTCATCACGCAGATAGTCGCTGGTTAAACTGGAAGCCCCGAAACGTCGGCTGTTTCCCCCGAGAGGCTACATCATCGTTAAACACTGTGTCTTCCACAGACCGTCTCAGTCCTGTCCCTCCTCTCTGTGGACGACTTCCCTCACGGTCGCACAGCTCGGCGTACGAACTCGTTGTGTGTGAGCGTAACGCTTGACGTCCTCACTGCCGCAGGTTTGGAGGGAAAACGTCCAGTCGAGAGGAAAAAGCCAGAGGTTTGTTCCTGGATGATGGCTGGAAACAAAACGCTCGTGAAAATCTCTTCCCACTGAGATCTGAGAGGCGTCTCACACAGAGGGAGGGAAACTGGAGCGGATTCAGCTGATGTAAAAGTTTACAGCACATCTGGCCGGTACCTGGACACACACAGATCCACATAAACGGGGCCCGCACACACAAACACGCTGCTAAAGCTACACATGCTAACTGCAACAGCTGCAAACGTCCATGAGGTCACCGTCCGGCCGAAGCCTGCAGACGCACCTGAGTCCGATTACCCGACGGGCCGCTGGAGCTGCTGCAGGCTCAGAGCCGCAAACAGCGGGCGGATTAACAGGGACTCTGTCGTGTCCACCTGTGGACCAGAGACGTCGCAGCGGGCCGAGAAGGCAGAGACGGACAGAGACAGAGAAATCCACAGCGGCTGTGTTTGTCTGCGAGGTTTCAAGTATTAATCAGCAGTTCTTAACGAACACGAGGCGTAAATAAACTCTGGAAGCAGAGAATAAACCATGAGGACATCTGAAGGTTTGTTCAGTTCGATTCAAAGACGCAACTTTTTCTTCTTCTTCTGATGAATTTCAGACTGGACCTGATTCACCTCCAGCTTTTATCAAGATGGAGACGAGAATTCAACGTCNGACACAAAGGACACTCAGACAGCACGCAGCGAGGACACAGAGGACACACAGACAGCACACAGCGAGGACACAAAGGACACTCAGACAGCACGCAGCGAGGACACAGAGGACACACAGACAGCACGCAGCGAGGACACAGAGGACACACAGACAGCACGCAGTGAGGACACAGAGGACACACAGACAGCACGCAGTGAGGACACAGAGGACACAAAGACAGCATGCAGTGAGGACACACAGGGACACAAAAACAGCACGCAGTGAGGACACAGAGGACACAAAGACAGCACGCAGCAAGGACACAGAGGACACACAGACAGCACGCAGCGAGGACACAAAGGACACTCAGACAGCACGCAGCGAGGACACAGAGGACACACAGACAGCATGCAGCGAGGACACAGAGGACACACAGACAGCACACAGTGAGGACACAGAGGACACACAGACAGCATGCAGTGAGGACACACAGGGACACAAAGACAGCACGCAGCGAGGACACAGAGGACACACAGACAGCACGCAGCGAGGACACAGAGGACACTCAGACAGCACGCAGCGAGGACACAGAGGACACACAGACAGCACGCAGCGAGGACACAGAGGACATACAGACAGCACACAGCGAGGACACACAGACAGCACGCAGCGAGGACACAGAAGACACTCAGACAGCACGCAGCGAGGACACACAGACAGCACACAGCGAGGACACAGAGGACATACAGACAGCACGCAGCGAGGACACACAGGGACACACAGACAGCACGCAGCGAGGACACAGAGGACACTCAGACAGCACGCAGCGAGGACACACAGACAGCACACAGCGAGGACACAGAGGACATACAGACAGCACGCAGCGAGGACACAGAGGACATACAGACAGCACGCAGCGAGGACACACAGGGACACAAAGACAGCATGCAGTGAGGACACAGAGGACACACAGACAGCACACAGCGAGGACACAGAGGACAAACAGACAGCACACAGCGAGGACACACAGACAGCACACAGCGAGGACACCGAGGACATACAGACAGCACGCAGCGAGGACACAGAGGACATACAGACAGCACACAGCGAGGACACAAAGGACACTCAGACAGCACGCAGCGAGGACACAGAGGACACAAAGACAGCATGCAGTGAGGACACACAGGGACACAAAGACAGCACGCAGTGAGGACACAGAGGACACAAAGACAGCATGCAGTGAGGACACACAGGGACACAAAGACAGCACGCAGTGAGGACACAGAGGACACAAAGACAGCACGCAGCGAGGACACAGAGGACACACAGACAGCACGCAGCAAGGACACAGAGGACACACAGACAGCACGCAGCGAGGACACAGAGGACACACAGACAGCACACAGTGAGGACACAGAGGACACACAGACAGCATGCAGTGAGGACACACAGAGGACACACAGACAGCACGCAGCGAGGACACAGAGGACACAGAGACAGCACACAGCGAGGACACAGAGGACACACAGACAGGCCGGGACGCAGTGCCCAGCAGACTGAGGCAGAGGTATTCTACTTCCTGTACCTGATTCTGATTGTTTCAGACATTTTGAAACAGAGCTGTGGAGCATTCTGGGAAATGTAGGCTACGATGAACAGGAGCAGTAAGAAATGAATGAAGCTTTTTGCTCCTCAAAAACAGCAAGAAGGAGGTGAAACACGGCTGACGGTCACTGAGGAGCTCTGCTCTGAAGCACAGGTGACGCTGAGCCTTCAGGTGTGCTCCTCAGGTGTGCTCCTCACCTGTGACGGATCAGAGGTTCCTCCAGGACTCCTCAGCTCCTCAGCCACCATTCATGGAACAAGCAAACAGGCTGCAGGGGGTCAGCTGACCTTTTAACACACCTGACCTCAGACAGCCAATCAGATTCCAGAACTGATGCTGCATTCAAATGCAGGTAGAGGCTGGGAAATCCCTGCGTCGTGCTGGGAAACCACAAACATCTGCTTGTGGTTTGGACTTTTCGTCAAGCCTCCTGATGCATGAACAGCTGTGGAATGAAAACCTCAGTGTTTCATTATATTTATTATAATGTTTGTTTGCATCATGAAAACATCATGGCCGACGTCCAAGGTGATAAAAATAATAAGAGTGGAAAACACACAAACACCAAAAGAGAAACCCACACACACACGCACACGCACGCACACACACACACACAGACTCTTGAGAAAAGCCCCTGATTGGTGGCAGCAGATCTTTATCAGGCCTCCACACGCAGCACTCCTCTTCCTCTTCCTCTTCCTCTTTTCTCACAGAGCTCAGCCGTCGATCAGGCCAAACGACAAACTCTCTGATTAATTGACGATTGTCTCGCTAACGATGCAGCTTTGACTCTTCCTGAGCCACAGCGGCTACGAGATGAACTGAGGCTTCAACGCAAAGCAGCGGCGAGCAGAGCAGGATGACATCATGATGACATCATGATGACATCATGTTTCATGAATGAACTCCCTCTGTGATTTGCTGACATTGAACCTGCAGGTGTTTGAGCTCAGCAGATGACCGCTGCAGGCTACGCTAACCGCTGCTAGCATGGCACACAACTGTCAGAGGAAGCGTTGCATTATGGGTATGACTCCTCTTTCATGCAGCGGGTTTGATGTTTGTCCCCCCCCCCCCCCCCGGTCCACAGACGTCCTTTGGACTCTGTCCCAGACACCTTTGCCACAGCCACATGTCTCCATCCGTCGTCCGGAGTGGAGGTGAGGTGTGGGGTTATCTGTGGGGGGGGGGGGCTTCCTCTGGCCGCTGTTCTGCTGAGCTCTCATTCCTGGAAACGTACATTTAAGGCATAAAAAACAACATGTCTGCTGATGTGAGACAGGCTGTGAAGGAGCGAGAGTGAGGCGGGCAGGTGGCGTGAACAGCTGCTTCCTGCTGTAAGCTGCTGGGTTCCCGCGGCGTTCCTCACATCCCACAAACAAACATGGAATCAGCTCAGAGCCATCACTGAGCACACAGATCCACTGGATTGAGGCCTTCAGGAGATCTTTGAATCTCCTGTCTCATGTGGGCGCCTCCTCCGAAGCGATGACATCATCACAGGAGTGAAATCATTGGTCGTTTATCAACTTCAGTTCATCAACGAAGAAGTTTGTCAGAGGACATGAAACATCCCCGTCAACACACCTTCAAGGTCTCTCGCCCTCCTCTCTCTCTCCCTCCCTCTCCCCCTCGCTCCTCACCCT
>JBBMOE010000027.1:7998592-8023658 GCA_037975065.1 Chaetodon trifasciatus | reverse complement strand
CTGATCCATGAGCAGATCCATGAGTAAACCCATGTTGAGACCTTTTAAATCATCTAGTTTTCATGGTTTGGACGTTCTGAGAAAAGGGTTCTACAGTGAATGATACGAACAAAAGAGAGGAAGAAGTTTTCTTTCCCAAAGAAATCAGTCCCAACAGATCCACCAGAAGATCCACCAGAAGATCCACCAGAAGATCCACCAGAAGATCCATCAGAAGATCCATCAGAAGATCTGTCAGTGGGTTGCCAGCTCTTCAGATCCAGTCTGGGCTCCTTGTTAAAGGCGTCACTCTGAAGCTGACTTTGAGCAGCTGTACGCAGAGAATTCAACCAGAGAAGAAGAAACGTTCAGCTCAGCTCGTTCAGGCTGTTTGTGTGAACGCTGTCAGATGAACTTTCTCAGGAAATCTCACTAAAATCTGCTCTGTTTCCTCGTCACGGTCCAAACCCCTGAGCTGCTTCAGGAGACACCATCAGCACCTGAAGATGAAGACTGTCCCACCAGCTGGATTTAAGTCACATGACAGAAACAAACACACTAAAAACACACAGCAGGAATAAACGAGCACGGAGACGTGAAAATGTGCTTTAACGCACGCTTTGGGGGGGCGCGCCCCCCAGAGAGGTCCTTTCATTTTTAACGTCATCTCTGAACACCTCAGACAGAAGCTGTGGTTCCCATGAAGTGTGTGTGTGTGTGTGTGTGTGTGTGTGTGTGTGTGTGTGTGTGTCTGAAATATTCATTATGAGAGAGAGGAGACAGAAAAGACTTGATTCATGTCCTCATCTTTATCCTTCCTGTTCCTGTGTCCTCCTCACACACACACACACACACACACACACGCGCGCACACACACACACACACACACACACACACGCACGCACACACACACACACTACGTCATGCAGGATTGGGGGCAGACAGAATGTGTATCCAAAACAGGCTGGGAAAGAGAGAGGGAGGCGGAGAGGTCGGAGGTCGTGGACGGTGATGGAGTGATGACAGGTGTGTGTCTCATCTGTCTCTGTCCTCACGGCCTGTCTCACGCTCTCAAACTACAGCCAATGAGATCAGACTGAGCTGAAACTTTATGTCACAAAAAGCTGAACTTTGATTGAGTCTGAAGCTTCACGATGAGTCGCTCCGTCCAATCAAAGGACGGCTGTGACGCTGATCAGCTTATTGATCTGACGATGCTGACCGACACCACAGAACTTCTTCTTCTGCTTCTGTATTGATCTGCACTGAACCCTCGTTTCTCTATCTTTGAGATGTTTGACAAACATCTTCATCATCAGAGAAACCTGGACGACACCAGACGGCCTCTGAAGGCTTGACGTGTCCCTTCTGTCTTATTTATTGACTGTTTGAAGTCACTGATTCTAAGCTGCAGCCAAAGCTCTGTCGATTCAGAACAAGCTGTGTGATATTAGCCAACTCCAGGAATCCCACTGTGTGTGTGTGTGTGTGTGTGTGTGTGTGTGTGTGTGTGTGTGTGTGTGTTGTTCTGATGTGCAGAGAAACCATCAAACACAGGAAATGTGTGAGTAAACAGAACAGAGTGTATTTGTGACAACCAAGCATTATCACATCTTCACTGAATGTGTGTGCGTGTGCGTGTGCGTGTGTGTGTGTGCGTGCGTGCGTGCGTGTGTGTGTGTGTGTGTGTGCGTGCGTGTGTGTGTGATCCTCCTGCTCGGCTTCCTGTTGGTTGATTAAAGGAAACAGCTTCACATGAGGGTTTGTGCTGTTTCAGGAAGAAAAAGCAGATTTGTGCTCGGAGGAGGAAACAGAAACTCAGACTTTGCTGTTTGAATGGATGAAGCTCACAGTCTCAGAGGACAGTCTGTGCGTCCAGTCCTTTGTCCGTCCCAGCGTCTGTCTCAGATATTTACCGACATAAAGTGAATATTTAATTCATCGTGTTTCCTCATGTCCATCTCACCGTCAGCTGATCTGTATGCTCACTGCTGCTTTGTGCACACATTTTCTTCTCCTCCCTTCATGCTCAGGTGTGCCCAGGTGGCCCGCCTGCTCAATCCAGGTGTGATCCGGGATCTTAGGTAATAGCAACATCTCTGACATGAGCGTTTTGTTAGCATTACGAGACTCGTGTGAATCACACAGACGTCTCATCTGTGGTTGAGTTCGACGAGCCGCCTGAAACGTGACACGCTGCTGTCCCCGATGTCGTCCACTCAGGTGCAGCTCAGCGTTCAATGAAGCCTTCAGCGTCTTCAGCAGCACACGGGCTGTCAGAGCGACCTTTGACCTTCTGTTGGTTTCCATTTCCACAGGCGATGCTCAGGATGGTTCACAGTTCAGCCCGAGGACAGGTGTGTGTGTGTGTTACAGAGACAAAGCCGGCCAGGTGAACAGCAGGTGAGCCAGAGTCTGAAGTTCTCTCCACTCTCCTGCTGTCAGTGTGTGTGTGTGTGTGTGTGTGTGTGTGTGTGTGTGTGTGTGTGTGTGTGGCAGCAGCTACTCATTAACCAGGAGACGCCGATCAATTAACAAAAGAGTGAAACTCGAGCTGTAACGAGAGGGAAAGTAAAAGCAAACAGAGAAAAGGAGGGAAAAGGGCGACTGGAGGAGGACAGAGTGGAGGACAGAGTGGAGGACAGAGTGGAGGACAGAGTGGAGGACAGAGTGGAAGATGGAGTCGAGGACAAAGTCAAGGACAGAGTCGAGGACAGAGTGGAGTGTTTTGTCTTCATCTGACCTGAAGTGACTCAACCTTTTCACTTCTATTGAATTGAAACACACCAGTGATCTGAGTCAGCAGCATTGGTCCAGATAAGATATGAAAAAGTGAAATGGACGGATGGAGGTGTGGTTCAAGAGAGAGAGAGAGAAGAGAAACTGAAGAGACCAGTAAAACCTGCTGAAGTTACAGACTCACAGTCTGCTGCTGGACGTCAGCTCGCAGAAACTCTTAAATCGACATACTTCTTCCTTCAACGTGACAAACGTGACTCCCAAACAGAAGGATGCTTTAACAGACGCGCGCTGGCCAATCAGAAAGCAGCACAGCCCTGACCGTGCGGCGCCATCTTGTTGGACGAGTGAAGAAACCTTCATTCCAAAACTGAGACAGAAAGAGCAGCACAGTCCACAAAGCAGGATCTGAGTGATCCACGAGGATGATCCACCGTAATCCACGAGGATCAGCCTCCACGCTGCGTGCCACCGCCTGATAACTGCACGGATCAGCGTGGATTATCCACACACACACACACACACACACCGTGACCAAAGAGCTTACCAGCAGCTGCAGATCATCCTGCATCACAGAGCAGTAGTTACACCGATAACTAACAGTGTTGGAGCATCAGCTGCTCAGATGCTGTGCAGCTCACAACTTTCCTGCACGTGACATCATCACCACTTAAACTTTATTTAAAATGTGCTTCAGTTTATTGACCATTTATTGTTGATATTATTATTATTTATTTCCTCCACTGATCCACAGACACACACACACACACACACACACACACACAGACACAAAAGTCTGGTAAAAGTGTGACAATTTTAAAGATTTTAGAAAGATTTTAGCATTTTATTCCTTAAAAAGTCAGAGTTAGATGTTCAGATCTTTACCATTCTCATGTCTGTAAGCTAAATATGAAGCTAGCTGTCAGTCAGTTAGCTTAGCTTAGCATAAAGACAGGAAACAAGGGGAAACAGCTAGCCTGGCTCTGTCCATCTAAGGATCTCTGATTAACACATTACAGTTAATCAGTGTTGAGATTTGTGGTCCACTCGTGTGTCCAGCAGATAATCTCCACCTGCACTGACTAAAGGTATCAGTGCCAGGTGCAGCGCTGCCTCTAACCCATGATAGCACCTGGATACATGACGGCACTCGTCCCCAAAGCAGGGACGCATCATTGGATGCTTCACCTGTGAGTTCACTGACCATGAAGTTCAACACAGGCAGGAAGAAGAAACATGAAACAATACGGTGACATTAAAGTTATTTTTCTAATTTATTTATGAAAAAATATATTTCTTGATTCTGACTGAGACATTGGGCACAACAACATAGACATATATACAATTCTCTTTCATAAATACAAAATTATGTACAGAGGGGAAACTTAAATAAGAAAACTATCTTCTGGAGGATATGTACACATTGCATTGTTTTCTTAAATTAACGAAGATAGTACAAAGACACGACTACACAGGAACAACACATATTTTTGGTATCAAATGGATTAGTTAAAAAAAAGTAATTAAAAACTCTCTTTGGAGTTGTTCACTGTTGTTGCAAAAGTTCCTTTTCTTTAAATCCAGAATGAAAACACCTGCAGCTCAAACTGGCTCTTCTGAGTCTGGACATTGTGTCGATGGTGACAGCAGTAGATCATGAAGGCAGCAAGTTCAGCTCTCACTTTTTTTGATTAATAGAAAAACTTTCAGCAGTGGGGAAAACATCGAGCCACAGGAAGACAAATGGAAACAATGGAACAAGTGATCTGTGGGATGAATCCAGCTCGGCTGGACCTTCATCCAGCCGGTGACACGTTTGATTTTTAAACCGTCGAACGTTGATTATCTGCTCATGAGATGAAAGTGGAACAAACAGCTGATTGTTGATGGAGGTACAAGCTCACCCTGATTCACCTGAAACCTCATTCAGACTGGGATTAGACTGGGATATGGACTGGGATAAGACTGGATGCTGGGATTGGGTCTAGGACTGGAACAGCACATATGATGGATTTAAAAACACGTCACCAGTAGAAAGGGCTGGTTCCAGTCGAGTCTTAAAGATTGAACATGAGACACAAATAAAAACCCTCACCGGCTTCCAGAAGAACCAAATTCTGCTCATTCTGAGTCCTGAATTTAAGTCCTTTTGCAGTTTTTTGTTGTAAGAAGAGGCACTTCATCGGGTGTGATTGTAAGGCTGCTGTTGTTCTTCTAACAGGCCGCGATGTGACGCTTCGCTTCCACGGAAAACCAAAAATAAGACAAAATGGACGTGATGATAGAAAGCCACTCGATCCAGTTCAGCTTTCAGACAAAATCAGTAGAAAGTTCAGGTTGATTGAGTTAAAACAAAATGTCCCGCCTCCCATGACAGCAGGTCCTTGGACGATTTGATTGGCATCACATTGTGAACTTGTACAGGAAACGGTTGCCACAGTGATTAGGGAGCATAGCTAAGGCACCGGTCTTTCTGATTGGTGGACAGTTCCAATTCTTTACGTCCTGTCGTTCACGTTTGATCCAAAGAAAATTCAGATATACAGACAGAAGCATTATATTAAGATTTAAAGTATATAAAAAAGATAAATAGTGCAAATGATGCCAGACATTCAGTCTTTCTTCTCTCTCTCCTCCCGCTCTCTCACTCTCATCCAACATTGTCAATATCAAAGCAGAGAAGAATAAAAAGCAAGTCTTTTCTTTTTGTTTCTTTCCGTTGAGCAGCAGTAATAAATATTAAATAAAATAATGTGTGTAGAATAGATCCTCTGGGTGAACTGTCCTGGACAGGAAGCGTTTCAGGCCTTCAGCGTTAAAGTTCCTGCGCTGGTGGTCTGAAAGCTGGAGGTTATACCTGAGACAGAGACAGAGAAACAGCGGTTAGTCATCGGCATATGTGTTGATTTCATCTTGGTCAACTTTGATCAACAGTCAACAAAAATGTTCACATTTTCTTATCTTACTGAAGATTATTTCATTGTGTGTGTGTGTGTGTGTGTGTGTGTGTGTGTGTGTGTGTGTGTGTTTGCATCTATGACTTTCACAGTGACTCTTAAAATGTTGAGAAATGACACGTATTGTTACACAAATGATTAAAAGCATCAGTCTGAGCTGCACATGTGCGACATGAGGATTTGAATAAGACAAAATGTGGATAAATAAATGATCAATATTAGCAATTTCATCAGACCACCATAATCTTGGCTTGATAATTAATGACAATGACCCACACACTGATTCAGCACAGCAGTGAAGAGCTGCAATCACTAATAAAAGGATTCAAAAAGGTCAATTTCACTGATTTTCTGATGTGAATTTGTTTACATATGTAATTTGAAAGACCTTCCAGGGCACTTTGGATAAAAAGTCTCAGTGTTCAGACTGCACGGCAGTCTCTCGTGGACCAGAAAAAAACACACAAATACACAAACACACACGTGTGTTGGTAGGCGTGTCCTCACCTCAGTAGCAAACACACACTGCTCCATCTGCTCTGGGATGATGAAGACTGGGTGATACAGACTGTCCTTCGCGAAGCTGAGAGGAGGGACGATGATGGACGAGTCACACTTCTTTCTGTTAGAGTGAGAGAGAGAGAGAGAGGGAGGGTTGGCACAACAGCAGCAACAACGATGTTGACAGAAATACTTTGTAAAGGTGTGTGAACACAACACTGATCAGATAACAGACGACAAACATGCTGCGACTCGTCTTCACGCAGTAGGCGAGTGTGAAGACGAAACACACACACACACACACACACACACACACACACACACACACACAGAAAGCCATCAAACCATCATCGGGTCCTTACAGGTCAAACTTGTTCTTGGCCAGGCGCTGCTCCTCTTTCACCAGGTTACAGTCCGCCATTTTGTTTTTAAACACTGCCATGTTGTCACCGCCCTTCTCCACCAGTGCTGCATCCTTATTGGACACTTTCAGATGTCCTCCAGGGATGAGGAAGGCCTCCTTCTCTCTCAGGCCGCCCAGCGGTGCTCCTGGTAAACCGCCATTATTGGGTCCGCCCCCACCGATCACTGCGTTGCGGTTGTTCACCGTCTCCAGGTCGTTCTTCACCGATGTGGCCATGGCTCTTAGCACTCTGCCCTGGCGGAGCTGACGCAGAATGTGGATGGCGGCGCACACCAGCAGTATCAGCGTGACCAGGCCAAGGGTGATGGCGGCAATCAGCGCAGAATTATTCCCGGGCGGCTTTGTGGTCGGCATGATGACAGAGTACTCGCAGCGTGCTCCCATGAAGCCTGGCGGACACTGGCACACGGGGCCAGTGAAGTGGGTGAAACACCTGCCGCCATTATCGCAGGGGAACTGGTCGCAGGGGCTGGTGCGCACGGAGCAGTCCTTGCTGGTGAAGCCGAGTGTGCACGTGCAAGTGAAAGAGTTGATGCCGTCGATACAAGTGCCGGCGTTGCGGCAGGGGTTCCCGGCGCAGTCGTCGATGTTGGTCTCGCAGCGAGAGCCGGTGAAGCCTGGCCGACAGCGGCACACGACACGCTTACCGTGGTCCAAACACTGAGCACCTGCAGGGGCAAAGAGAAGAAGGGTTTTAGTTATCAACACACACCTGGAAGACACACATTTAACACCTGGACGCAGGAGGATGAGTGCAGAGTGAAGGACACCGGACAACAAGAAGGACAAGTATCATGCTTGAGGAACAAAGACGCAGGTTTTATGTTTTAGGATATCATCCATCTTCTGTCTGGTTGAAGGGAATCAAATCAAGACAAATTATCTGCTCATTCGTTTTAGTGCACGAGTGCAACACAAGCAACACAAGTGCTTCAGAAGAAAACGCTGGAAATGAGACGATTTCACCAATTAAATGAACAAACTAATGAAACTTAAAGAGCAAAATAAAAGAAATAAGGCCAGGGAAGGCGGCAGAAGAGAAAGAAAAGTTTGTTTTGAACTGTCATTGGGTGATGATGTCCTATGATGGAACTCGGTCCATTTCCACCGCATGGACCATCATCTAAAGTAAGCTCCGGGGACATTATTTTAGTCCCTGCTCAGGTGGTATTACTTTCTAAAAGTACAGGAACTTTGGAGGTGGGGCTTGCAGAACTGAACATTTCTGATTGGTTGTGTACTCGCAGCATTACATACAAACCGGTTTGTTTTTTGTTCATAGTACTTCAACACATCACAAGTCAACTTGAAAAGTCTTTCCTGAGACTAACAGTTCCAGGTCCTTCAGGTGGAAATGAGACTAAGATGGCTGAAAGTAAGGTACTGTTGACATGATGGGGGAACACACTGCAGCCCAAGAGGGAAAAGACTCACTGCAGACATGCAGAAGATAAAGAGTGCTCCAAAATCCAAAAACACACTGTGGCTGCTAGCATGTGGTGAAAGTTTGGGGATATTAAGATGAAGGACATCTTCATTTTCAGTGCTGCTCAAAGGGGTGAACGTTACAGAGTGACAAAGAAATGTTTAAAGGAGAATCATCACATATCTGCAAACTTAAATCTGATGTTTACCAGTATGTAAACTAAAGGGACCAAGAATGGAGCCTTGGGGGACGCCAGAGAGTCTCTGCAGCCTGAAAGGTCTCATGTCTGTTAGAAGTTCTGCATATCATAATCAATGGTATCATAATTTTTAAGTTAAATTAAGCTAAAAATTAGCATAAAAGTAAATCTTTAATAGCTGCTGATGGGGAGAACAGAAATCACAAAACATTTTACTCCTCTAGACTCTCCAGAGACAAGAGAAGACAAAGTTCACAAATGAAGACTTCATCTGGACTGAAAGGAGGGTGAGAGGGGAAAAAAAGTGTTTACTGCAACATTTCCTCACAACAGATGCTGCACGCCAAGAGAGAGAAGCATGTGTGTGTGGTTAGAAACATCCTGAGGAGATGTTTTCCACGTTTTCCACGTCTGTGGAGTCTACTGCTGAATATTAAGTGAGGAAAACAATGAAGACCTTTGTGAATGAGGAAAGTGACTTGCTGACTCTTTTTATTCTTACGATTTATTTGAGTTTTGTTCTTATCAATGGTCTCTAGGTTTGGCAGTGAGTTTAGGAAAGGAAAGGAAAGGAAAGGAAAGGAAAGGAAAGGAAAGGAAAGGAAAGGAAAGGAAAGGAAAGAGGACCTGAGGACACTCGTCCTGCAGCGACTGAACTTCTGAAGATGTTTTAAGAGGACCTGCAGGACGATTTGAACTGACACACTGAGACTCAGACTGCAGGCTGAATGCTGTCAAAACAAACTCCTGAATCAGCTCCATATTTGGTTGTTCTGTGCAGCTGCGATGTTGCAACACTGCAAACGCAGCAGAGCTACAACCAACCTCGTTTCCCTATGAGCCTCACTGAGAGGCAGGAATGATGGCAGATTGAAGATAAGCAGACGGTGGTTTCTACACGCTAATGAAGACCCGAGGGAGGACTGGGGGCTGAGCTGGGACCCTCGGAGACGCCGCCGATCTGCAGGCCAGCGATAACTTTATGTTAATTGTACTATTCAGTGATAAAGTTTTATTTTGTGATGCCAGTTGTGTCAGTGGAGCCGTCTGATCCCGACTATCTGTCTGTTCCCATTAAAAGGTCTGAAGCTGATTAGACATCCAGATGATAAGAGAACAGGTGACCAGAAGCCTGAGAAACTTTCTTCACTGAAAATCCTGCTGGTTGTTTGTTGATGAGTGTTATTTGATCCTGTGAGTTTCAAAGATTTCACAATAATCAGTGTCATGATAAACTCAGTTTCCCAACGCACCAAAACGTTTTAATCTGAATCCTTCAGATGCACTTCATGAAACAATGCTGTGAAAATCAACTTGCAGAGACTTGAAACTTGTTGTAGAGACTGATCTGAAATCCAACCTGCACGATGCATTCAGAAGATGGCAAGAAAATCACACATCCTGGACTTATCTGAAGAGAAATAACAGTCAGCGAACATGACAATTTGAACAGGATCAAGTGGATTTGGTGACTCTCAACTCTCACATATCAAAGTTTTTCACCAGTGATGGACACGCCGGTACAGAGAGTATCAAGGCTGAGTCCTGACCACAGCAGCCTGGGTTTGATTCCAGCTCGGGCTCTTGCTAATGAAGCACAAATACCAAAAGCAACCATTGCTAAACAAAATAAAACTGTTGACTATGACGGATAATTGCTCAGCAGCAAGTGTCTGCCAGGTGGTTCAAAGATGAACGTAAGCAGAAGGGAAATCTAAAACCTGACAGTATGTTTTGGAAAATATTCAGTAAATGAGTTGAACACACAGGAAGCACATGCAGTTTGCGTGCCGCAGCTAAACGACACTGTAAAACACTGCTGTGAAACACTGCTCTGAAACACTGCTGCAAAACACTGCTGTGAAACACTGCTGTGAAACACTGCTCTGAAACACTGCTCTGAAACACTGCTCTGAAACACTGCTCTGAAACACTGCTGTGAAACACTGCTCTGAAACACTGCTGCGAAACACTGCTGCGAAACACTGCTGTGAAACACTGCTATGAAACACTGCTGCGAAACACTGCTGCGAAACACTGCTGCGAAACACTGCTGCGAAACACTGCTGTGAAACACTGCTCTGAAACTCTGCTGTGAAACACTGCTGCGAAACACTGCTGTTAAACACTGCTGAAACACTGCTGTGAAGCTCTTCTGGCACAGACGACCATCGAGCATTTCCAGAGAGAAATGAGCCGTCAGCGCTGGATTCCTGCCCAGACGCCAGGACGAGTGCAGCCAGGTAGAGAAAGAGTCTGAGAGGTCGGAGCGTCTCCACTGCGACAGCTAGAAACAGGCTTTTTTTTAACGCTGCCAACAATGAGTGAAATGTTTGTGCTGTCAGACAGAAGGTGATAAGACATGTTCAGAGGCTCCTACGTGACAATCCAGGAGTTTATCTGCCCTCTGACACACACACGCACACACACACACACACACACACGCACACACACACACATCTGATGTGAGGCTTTAAACCCACACATCTCTGCATGCATTGACCGCTGGAAATGAGAACTTTTCCAAGCATCAAAGCCACCAAAACATCCGAATTTG
Organism: Chaetodon trifasciatus; assembly: GCA_037975065.1. NCBI lineage: Eukaryota > Metazoa > Chordata > Actinopteri > Chaetodontiformes > Chaetodontidae > Chaetodon > Chaetodon trifasciatus. The sequence goes on along the minus strand of JBBMOE010000027.1, from coordinate 8,012,876 downwards.
AGCAGCTAATCAAACATCTGTGCTCACACGCTAATGGAAGCCAAACAAATGACATTCAGGACATTCACACTTCAAGCTTCGCCGCTCTGAGGTTAACAGCACTAAATGGACAATCAAGACTTAGTACCACGATCAAATCCGCTGAAAGCCGCTGTCGTCGGAGTTGAAGCGAGGTCCGCGGACTCCTGCAGGTCCCTGACAGACCGTCCTCCTGCACTGAATGATGGAGGTATCTAAATGTCTGTGTTAACCTTCGCTATCTCCTACAAAGGATGCTGTTTGTAATACTTTTATTTGCACCTATTGACGTGCAGGTGTGTGGATGTACACAAACAAGCTGCAAACTAAAGAGGGATTTCAAAGAAGTGTTTTAAACTGGATGAAATGTGTTTGAGACTTTACATAAAACCTGCAAATGACATCAACTGAAGCAGCAGCAGAGGCCAGCAGGAGTACGGCGTCTTCTTCCCACCTGACTTCACAGTGACAACGGGGACACTGACTCCATCACGTAACTCCTTGTAATTAGCAGGAAAGGTCGGAAAACCTTCTTCCTCGCTCTCTGCTGCCTCATGTCACTCCATTAAGCCCCCCCCCCCCCCCCCCAAAACCCACAAGCTTGAGGAAACCTCGTCAAGAGCCCGCTCCCTCTCGCCACAACCCGGCCCCCTAAAGACGCCGCTCCAGCCTCAGAGCAGAGCGCCCCCTGCTTCAGAGGCCATCTAACAGAAGCTAGTCCACACACACACACACACACACACACACACACACACACACACACACACACACACACACACACTCCACTGCTTGTCATCGTGTTTCTTTGGCACTCGTTGATTCGAGCGCCATGAAGGCGTGTTCACACATGTTTTGCCCAACACGCTGTTGTAGGAAAAGGAGGTTTTGGAAATTCATCACAAGCTGCAGGACGTTCGACCTCTGAATCAGACTTTCACCATCTGAACGGCTGAGCACGTACATCTGCTCGTGTAGGCGAGCCAACAGGAACAGCCTCTCTCTGAAATGACCTGTAGCTGTAAGCGTCTCGTTACGTGATTTTCTAAAGTCTAGTTTTCTTTCAGACCACTTCAATTACAATATACTCTAAGGTTATAATGGTATTTTAGCCCAATGATGCCAAAAATAAACTGCCTGCCGCAGCTTTAAACCAAGTTTCTTTTATGCTCATGGGAGATAATCACTGTCATTAAAAGACTAACTGCTCCGACTTCATTTAACAGGAGATGTTCTTGTGAGCTGTGACAACCTGCAATAAGAGATTCACACAGAAAGTGTGTTTGATCTTTAAAAATCTGGACTGAAACTTAAGAACAGTGACTTCAGGAAGTTGTAAGACGTTGGTATGTCAACATATCAGAAATGTTTTTGTTCTGATCACATCATTCATGTCTTTTAGACCTGAGTACTGAGTTTCCAATAACATGCTGCAGTGAGACATTTATCTTACAGGTCAGCTGATGTACAGGCGGGTGACAAATTAAAGAAAAACACCTGGATAAATGAGTGGAGAAACATCTGGAATGATGGTTCCACACAGGTGCACTGCATGCTTCAATTAAGCAGCTGACACCCAGCCACGCTCAACTGGCTCGTGTTTCATTGTCAGTAACGACGTCTGCATTCAGATCGATGGTTAAGACGTCAGAAAACAGGTCAGAAACGGCGACAGACAGCTCACATTTGATGACGGTGATGCTTGTGTTAGTGTGATGTATGAGTCTTCCTCGGGTGACTGAGATTGTCGCTGCAGGATGTGATCAGTCTGTCAGTAGTCACATAGAGAGATAAATCCCTCACTGCAAAGATGAAAGCATGTTTGAGAGTTCAGTGGTGCAAAAACCACAGAGATGAGTCATCCTCCGCTAAATTCTCAACAGGTGAGTGCACAGGTGGCGTACACCAAGACAGCGGTACAGGCCTGAGAGTTTGAGCGTGTGTGTGTGTGTGGGGTGGGCATTCAGCCTGTCCCCTTAGAGGGAAGGGTCACTGCAAATCAATGCAAAGCTGTTCTGACTGATCACCTTTTTCCTACAATCCCTGAAAGAAAACGTTGGGGCGCCATGTAAAACAGCACAAAGTCAGTATATTTAATGTTTGTCCTCATCGGCTTCATTGATTTCTGTAAATATCTGCTTACTGTGAATCTGATGCAGCAACACGTTTCACAGACTGAAAGATGTGGAACGCTCCAAAAACACCCGTTTGGATCATGCCACAGGTAAAAAGGCTCATTGGTAACAGGTGAGAGGATCATGGTTGGGTATGAAAGGGGCGTCCTGGGAAGGCTCAGTCGTTCATAGAGGATGGAGCGAGGTTCACCATTTTGTGAGCACATGGCTGGATAAAGGAGATGAACACATGAGCACAGGAAGACAGTTTGTTTGGAAAACTATGGAAATCTGTTTGTATTTACGTTTTGCACGCAGTCCAGACTTCCCTGGAATCAGGGTCGTATCATCAAACATTTCTTGGTTGAAGAGGTTTCTTTCAGGATGACAATTCCTCCATCCAGAGGACACAAGAGCTCAGTCAATGGTTTGATTAGTATGAAAATGATCTTAATCAGATGCTACAGCCTTCGCAGCTACCAGAACTCAACCCAACTGAACACCTGTGGACGTGTTTGGACCCACGTGTTGGACAGCGTTCTCCCCCACCACCATCAAAACACCAACTGTGGGAATATCTTCTGGAAGACTGGTGTTCAGTCCCTCCAGCAGAGATCCACACACTTGTAGAATCAATGCCAAGCGCACTGAAGCTGTTCACCCATCTCTAACCTGCAGCATTAACGACGGCATTCCACAGGGCTCAACTCTTGAGCCACTCCTCTTTTAACTTGTGGGTAAATGTCTGTATTCTATGCAGATGACACACAACTGTACAACCTGATGAAGGTGCTCATTGCAAACAGAATTGACCTGAGTTTGAGCCATTAGAGACAAATATTCCAGGTTACACTAAGAACTTACGGCAGATTCCTAAGAAACACATTCGCAACATGTCTGAGGCCATCGATCATTTTAGAAACAACAGAAAGGCTGTAAATGTCTGCTTCACTTGAGAAGATTTAGATCCTCAAACGTTAATCTTCTGTGGCTGGTATCATTATACCAGCTTCTTCTTGGAAACAGTTTGATATTGACTGGAATAGAATGAACTGTGGTATATAAGTAAATGATTAACTGATCGGTAATAAACCCGAAAGGATATGCAGCCAGTTTCACAGAGCGGGTTTCACAGTGAAGGGTTGTTGAAGGATCGGTGGTTTCACAAAAACAGGACGGTGTGCAGAAAGCCAAATGTGTTCACTCGTGCCGGTGAACACGCTGTGAGTTTGATGAAGTGTGAAAGAAATCAGAATGTTTCCAAACAACCTGCAGCAGGTGGATCCAGTCAGTGCAAGTTAAGATCTATAATCTGTTTGACTGCTGGAGAAAAGCTGTGCGGGTTTCCAACACCTTCACAAGCCTGTGACACAAACAAGCACTCCTCTGCTCAGACTGAGAAACATCTCGCTGCCTTTGTTCAAATGGCTGTTGATTCTAGTTCAACCAAACGAATGGTGGATTAATGATTAGATGACCCACAGTCCACAGTGATCCACACAGGAGCAGCAGGACACTCGACCTGCCTGCTCAGTTGTTGGACTTTTGCTGCTGATGAGATAAGAAATGACCTAAAGGCTTGTCTACAACTGCCCTTAAAGCTGACACACAAGATCTTTGAAGCTTTATACTGAACGCAGTGCATGTTTGCATCTGATCAACACCTTGCAGCCTCTAAAAAGTCACACTGGACAAATACCTTTTTCAGCTGCATACCTCAACTACTAATACACCTTCATATCTGTATTTTGCTGCTGTACCATGAGTCAGTGATCTCACCTGCAAAAACTTGAACGCAATTGAAATATCTGATCCTCACGTCCTTGGACAGAACATCGTGTGCATGCGAACCACGAAGCTACAGAGCAAAAAGATTCTTAAGATGCATCAACATGCGGAGCTGCTTCACTGGGAATGAAGGAGAAACTGATTACATGAAGTGGTTGAAAGCTGGCCGCCTGCAAGTCTGAACTTCTAGAAAGTCACCAAGTATCACTGAGTCGAATCGGCTCCACTGAGCTTCACCACTTGTTTCTCACATATCAAAGGCTGCGCTGTTGTTTTGTGGCTCAGGTAAAAATGAAACCCAGCTGGCAAGTACGGACAAGACTGAGCGGTTTTGAAAGCACATCGCTCACACGTGTGCCACATTCTCCACGTTTTTATTCTCCTTTAAGCATCGGATTAATTCAGTAATTCAGGATCAGTCCCACAAACCAGAGGCAAAGAGGAAAGGTCGGCCTCACTGACAAATGAATGAAATGCAGGAAATGATCTCACAGATTTCACACCAGACAGACGACGACTGGATTTGGGCTTTTGATGCGACTGGTGTGACTAAAGACGTGAATTCTTAACATCGCTGTAAAACCTGCAGCTCCGCAAACTTTGTATTTACGTCATATTTTGCATGAACAGTTTTTTTCCTCTACGGCTAATAAAGTCTCTTCAAGTCTTCACATATATGAGCTTTAAAAATGTCTCACTTCATATCGAATGACCTCTAAAGATCGTGGTTTTGGTTCAGGGGGCAACACGGATGCTGCATCCACATACAAGGATGCAGCAAATACTTGTGACGTTAGAACAGGTTACAGATGGTGCGTACCGTTAGCGCAGGGGTTGCTGCTGCATCTGTCGATCCTCTTCTCGCAGTTGGAGCCGGTGAACCCGGACGGGCAGCGGCAGCTGTACCCGCCGGCCGCATTCTCAATGCAGGTCCCTCCATTAAAACACGGATCATCTGCGCACTCTATGCCGCTGGTCTCGCAGTTCTTCCCCTGGAAGCCTTGAGGGCACACGCATAAATAATCGCTCTCCAAATCCTGGAGGAAACACGAGAAAACAAAGTGAGGAAGGGAGGAAGGGAGGAAGGGAAGGGTTCTCCGTCCGAGGGCAGCTCTCTTGATGTACTTTTGTTTAGTTTTAGTCTTCATTAGGTACAAATGACTTCATGCTGCATTCTTTCACAAGAATCTGGACGAAAGCCATTTGCTAAATGACAAATGAAAAGCTGATCTGGAAGCTCCATCAGATCTGCTGCGTCGACTTACTTTGCAGCTGCCGCCGTTCTTGCAGGGGTTGCTGTCGCACTCGTTGGTCTCGATCTCGCAGTTTTTGCCGGAGAAACCGGGCCGGCAGGTGCAGGTGTAGCTGCCCTGGCCGGTGTTGGTGCACGAGGCGTCGTTCCGGCACGGCTTGTGGTTGGTGCAGTAGTTCAGGTCTGGAGTTGAGAAACAGGATGAGAGTAACGGCGAGGTTAGCTTACTGAAAGAGCTGAAACAAGGACAAACGGCAGCTCGGGTTTCTGTCTCGAGCTACACACACCTGAACACTTAAATTACACTTAAATCTGGTGCACTAAAATTATTTTCTTGCAAAATGCTGAAATCTACAAAACAATGAACAAAGATGTTGAAACAAATATCTTCATTTAAAGACCTGAATCGTGTTTTTGTGTGTGTCCAGACATTATCAATCAAACTGTTGCTGGTTTATTCATTTTAAGAACGCTGTTCATCTGTTTTTGAGCTTTTGTAGGAATACTCCCATTATCACAGTAATGATAATAGTACACACAGTATTTTGTCTCAAGAAATCAAGATGAGATATTTAAGGAAAGCAGGGGATTCGGTGGACGTGTTGTAAAACTGGTAGCGGGTGATGTGACGTTTGTGCCACTATGAAAGATTTTCACCCATAAACTTCAGTAACACAAAGCCAGAAAGCTGCACATTATCAAAGTGTTTCTCCACTCACTGACGATATCTGAATATCTAAAGTTCTCCTTCATCCAGCTAACTGTGATCAAACCAACATTGACTTCAGACTACAAAAACTATCCCTAAACAAACAAATGTTAGAATTCACTGCACAAATAAAAAAAGATGTAAGAAAAAGGTTCATAGAAGAAACTATAAAAACAGTTCAAATCATCAAGAATTAAGAGATGAAGACTTAAAAACCTGAAAGATCTCAGTGTGGACAGACCAGCAGGGACATGGACTGACACTGAGACACTGCTTAGTTGTTAGTTTGTTGCAGTAATTTGGACCAAACAGACGAATTCAGGGTGTTACAGCAGTCGAAACAGATATAGTTGTTTCCAGATCTTTTAAAGGTTTCACCGTTTGTTTAATAGAACTGTGGTTCAAAAAAGGTCCAAAAGAAAATCTAAATAAACCAGAAAGTGACTGCAAAGTCAATATATTTAATGTTCTTCCTCATCAGCTTCATTGATTTCTGTAAATATCTGATGCAGCAACACGTTTCACAGACTGAAAGATGTGGAACGCTCCAAAAACACCCGTTTGGATCATTCCACAGGTAAACAGGCTCACTGGTAACAGGTGAGAGGATCATGATTGGGTATGAAAGGGGCATCCTGGAAAGACTCAGTCGTTCATAGAGGATGGAGCGAGGTTCACCACTTTGTGAACACATGAAGGATGAAGGAGATGAACACATGAACTCAGGAAGACAGTTTGTTTGGAAATGATTGACACTGTATTCAGGTACATATATAACCTGGACCTAATTAAAAAGTTCTATTTTCAGGTGCATCATCAACATAAGAAAAGGTAAAATATACACCTGAGCACCTCAATGATCAGATGAAGAAAAGGGAAATGGAAGAGGACCGAGGAAAGAGCCCTGTGGCACACCACAGGTCAGCTGAGCAGAGGAGGTCTACGTTCAGGGTCACATGAAGTTTCATGTCTAATAAATAAACCAGCTAAGTAAAAAAAAATCAATCTGTGACTTTAAAAAAGCATTTCACTGTGACGTTCTGCGCTGTTTTTGGAGGCATTAACGTCTCTGCCATACGTGTTTCTGGACAGTTTCCCACCGATTCAACCATCGTTTTTTATTTCTCTTTCTGGGTTAAACAGTTTGAACCTCAAACATTTAAAAGTGGTAAAAACTTTACATTAAAGTGCCACCAGACAACACAAGATGGTTACTTAATCTAGAAATGTGTATTTTCTGTGTTTAAGCAATGAATTTTAAGATTTTATTCTTCTTCCACTGTGCAGGTGTCACTGCAGCCTCTTTTTACCTGCCGTTGTCTTTCTCCTCCCTCGTTATGTTGGTTTACTTTGACGTCATTTCTCTGTAAAATGTTGCACTTGTTCTCCTAATTAATGAAACGATGAACCTGAAGTGCACCTCTACTGATTAAACAAACTACCTGTGGTACATTTTACCATTTTTCTATTTTTCATAAAATTATAATCAATAAACTGTCCTTACAAAATACAGTTTGTCTGATTTATCAAACATTTTGTAAATATTTCAGCCGTTAGTTTCATTTCATTTCACTGCCGTTTGAAAAGCAGCTCGCAGAGGTCTGAAACTTGCCTGTGACAGTCACTCGGTTACACGTAGACGTAAACGCTGCACTACGGTTGAGAACAGTGGAAAGCGCAGGCGGGTTTGAAGTCTACCAGCTTTGGTGCATTTACGTGCCGGTGGGAACGTCCGACTTCTGAGAACTGAGAGTCGGCTGTCATATAACGATGCACTCATGAACTACACTGACAGAAAATTAAACAAAACAAAGGAACTGTTAAAAATGAGATTGTGAATTTGTAGATTTTTGTATTAAAAATGTGTCAAAAGACTTTTTTTTTCTCCTCAGTCCAAAAGTTCATCGACACGAAGCAACAAAACTGACGAAGGTCTCTGACGACAAGATGCTGAGAATTAATCAAGCAAAGGTTCTAAAATCAGGGGCTAAGATTTGGAGAATGGTCAAAAAGTTGTCGAATACGAGCTAAAAAAGGACGATATGATGCTTTAATTTGTTCATGAATCCCTCCAATTGGCACTTCAATTCATTCTGAGCGCAGACCACAAAACATCTGAGTCTGATATGACAGTCGGCCACTTAAAGGGTAAAAACAGGCCGACGAGCCGGTCGACAGTTGGACTGACATCGTGTGTGGGTCAGTGGGCTCGTTAATCTGCTCTGACAGTCACGCTGGCGAGGAAACACAGTTCACTTTTAATTAGAATCTGCGTGTTTTAAACGTCTCGCTGGAACATAAATGCAGACATGCTCCTTTTTTGTCCTAAAGTCGGTAGAAAACTGAAAAAAAGATAAAGCAGTCGGCTGCCGGAGGTCGGACCCACCTTGGTCGCAGTAGAGGCCCCCCCAGCCCTCCTTGCAGTTGCACTGCCAGGGCTGCTGGCAGGTCCCGTGGAGGCAGCCGGGGTGTCGGGCGCACTCGTCGCAGCGCCTCCCCTGCCAGCCCTGCCGGCACACACACTCCCCGGGAGACTCGCAGAAGCCGTGCTCCTCGCTGCACCCCGCTGCACAGATGGCTGATGGGAGGAGGAGAGGGAACGCGGGGAGGGGAGGCAAGTCAAAGGGAGAGAGGGAAAGGGAGAAAGGGGGAGGAGAAGGAGAGAATATTACTGTGAGTGCTTGTGTGTGTGTGAGTCTCATGTTCTTCGTTCAATCACAAAACAACTCCCCTGTCAGGGCCTCACACACACACACACACACACACACACACACACACACACACACACACACACACTCCCCTACAAGTGCTTGTTAAGTACTGAACGAAGCAGCTGGCCCACACAACAAAAGCAACACATGCCGTCTCTTTTCACGCAAGGCAGCGCACATTAAGCTCCAGCGCGTGCCCCTGTTAAAGCAGGCGGGCCGGGGGCCGATCGGGGGCCGGCCGGGGGCCCATTGTTGAGCTCAAAACAAAAGGAGCAGACCTCAGAGCCAACACACACACGCTGGAAACGACAGAAGCTCTAAGATCTTTTTTTTGTCCTCCACTGCCACCAGGGCAGCGGCAGCGTTGACAACTGCTTGACTTAACAATTTCAAGGCCGCTGGACAAAAAAATGAAGCGCCAAGGGTCCTATTCTTCACCTCCCCCTCCTCCCCCACCTCCTCCCTCCAAATCTGAAGAAACGTTGGAATAAAAACGGAGGGAGAGGCGAGGAAAAGGAGGGGTCACTACTGTTCAAAACATATTTTACAGCCAGTTTTGAAGCTTTAAGGAGGCAAAGCTGAACTCAGATTTTCATTCATTTTCTCATTTGAAACCACCTTCATCACTTCAACAACAGGGACAAACACTGACTGGGATCAAAGAAATGAATCCTCCATGAAACGTCAGTGTGTAAAAATATCACGACTCTCTGCTTAATGACACCACAGAAGTCTCTGAACTCACTGCAGACAAACGTCCCTTCAGGAATATTACAGAAACACTCAGAAAGCCAAATTATAGCTGATAAAATGCTTTCCAGAATCATTTCAGATGATTATTTTGTGGTGACGACAGAAATGAAACTAATGTCACAACGTCACGACGAGGCCTTAAAGGAGCATTCTGGTGTTTTTTAGCGTGTTTATTCCACTTTTTATTCCACGTTGGGCTGTAAACTCTCTGTGATCTGAGTGAAGCTGCAGAGACACCAGAGTTTGGTGACACTCACGGTCTGAGCAGTACTCGCCCCTCCAGCCCTCCTGGCAGCGGCGGTTCCCGTCGTCGTCACAGGTGTAGTGGCCGAAGGTGTCGTTGCGGGGCCGGCAGTAGGCGGAGCAGGCCTCGCCGTGATAGTGCTCGTTACACACCACATGGTAGGAGTAGCGCAGCTCGCTCTGGTTGCCAAAGTGCACGTCCTGGGACCATTCCTCCCCCACTGTCAGCCTGCGGCGGGTGGCCAGCCGGCTGATGAGGTTGTTTTGGTTCTCTGGATGAAGGAAGGATGGAGAGAACTTGATCATGTGTGTCAGAAAACTGACGACTTCTTTAAAAAGACACTGATTCATGAACATCCTGAAAATGTGTTAAACAGATGATCCTGTAGTCCCCTGATGGACATTTTGCCTGAGACGGTTTTATCTGACAGGACTGTGATGGTCTGTGACAACATTTGATCAGAAAATCAAACAACTGCAACTAATAGAAAAAGACACGTGACAGCTTTTAAAACTACTGAGCTCCAGCATTAAATTTGGGTTTCTTTCATCAAACGTGGACTTTCCTCTCCACTGTGTTTTCAGTGGGAAACAGTGCCGCTGTCGCCGCCTGGCGGTCAAGCAGCGGCACTGCAGCGGCAGTAGTTTACCTGTAGACTCGAGTCCAGAAGACTCCGCGTTCCAGGCTTCAATGATCAGAGAGAAGGTCCCCTGAAACCAGAGAGAGGGGATCGATTACTGACCAGATCCTTCAGGTATTTAATGGATTCAGGTGAACATGTGTTCACCTGGTGGATGTTCAGACCTGCAGGACAGTTTTTTATTTTCATGGTTCTAAATTATTTATGCGCATAGAACCTGAAAGACATTAATAACAAGCTGGAAACGTCGATTATTCTGGAGTTTTAAATCAGTGCTGGAGTGTTATCTGGGAGTGACTTCAACATGAAAGTACATGTAAGACTTTGACAACAAAGAGCGACGTGAAGCGCAGATCACTGCAGCACTGAAGGGGTTCACATTCCGGCTTTACGAGAGAAAGCTGTGATTTCCGTCACCTACCGGCCACTTGAAGTGAAAGGGCACCCTGATGGGCGCGCTCTCGGAGATGGAGTTGGAGTCGGCGCCAAAGATCTCGGTGAGCGCGGTGCCGTACGTGCACGGCGGCTCCGGGTTGATGACATCCTGTGAGTGTTTGAGGCAGACGCGGAAAAATATCTGGCAGTCCCGCGACTGGGAGCGACAGACGCCGCGTGAGCTGGTGAAGGAGTCGATCTTCAGCTCGAAGACCCCGGAGGAGAGAGTCTGGGGTGGGGGGCACAAGGTTCAGAAACAGAGTGAAACCAAATATCAGCACGCGCCAAAAAATAATGTGTGGATATGAGAGAAAATGCACAGAAGACACGCGGAGCAGAAACATGCACGCACAGTCTGTCTGAAGCTGCACGCGCTGGAAAAAGTTCCACGACGCGGTTCTTATTTCATGTCTGCAGACATGATGATGTTTGTGGTTTAAGACTCTCTGCATTGCACCGTTCACCAGTCACATATCCACAAACATGTGAAGCCAACATGAGAGTATTTCACGTCCCACACAACTGAGTGACCTGGAAGAGGAGTTCCGCGTGCTGCGCGTAAAAGCGCACGTCTCCAAACCCCCAGAAAGCAGCGAGTTAAAAACAAACCACCGCGGCTCTGAAGCGCAAACAAGAAGCTGGATTCTGAGAGTCTGTCAGGGTTACTCACCATCTGCGCTGACACCAACAGCAGGAGACACGACAGCAACAAACGCGCCATGTCGGCACGGAGCGTCCAGAGCAGAAAGCGCCGAAGGTCCAAGAAGGTTCACAAATGCGTAAAATCCAAACGGTCCAAAGGAAACGGAGCGCGGCAGCTGAGGTGAAGACGCTGCGGGAAGGAATCAAAAACAGGCTGCAAGTCAGAGGAGCAGTCGGTGCGTGGCGGAGGTCTGGTGGAGAAACAGAAGAGAAAGGGGAGTACAGTTCCGCCCGGCTGCTGGACTCTGGACTGTGGCAGCTGCGCTTACACCTCAAGCTTTATACCGAGGAGGAGCAGAGGAGGAGGAGGGGGAGGAGAAGGAGGAGGAGGAGTGTGTGGGCTGGAGGGCGCTGCAAGAAATATCCACCTGAAGAACAGCTCCTCCCTGCAGCGCTGTGACCGGACCCGGTTCATCCAAACCGAAACGTTTCCTGAAGTTACAGAAAAGAAACAAACCAAAGAGGGAAAGTTCCCGTCAAACAGGTGGAGCGACACCACCTGCGGCAGAACCTACACCTGACACTTACCACAAATCAGGTTCAGCGTTTCCCATCAGTGCTGGCGTCGAGCCAGAGCAGCGGGCCAGCTGTTTGTGTGGGATGTTTCTGTTTTCTGTTTGTTTCCTCAAGCTGCGCAAACATGAAGCGAGAAGCTGCAGAAAGTCCGCCGCTCTGCCGCTGCTGCGGAAACCTGACATGACGCGTCACTGTGCGTCCCGCGGGGTCAAACGTGTGCAGCTGCAGCATGTGAGCAAAGTCCAGGTGGAAACAAGACATTTTTTACAGCGTGGAGTCAACCCTGGACGGGGGTGGGGGGTGACATGGGCCCCCGCTTTGATTCGCTTTCACCACCGAAGAAGAAGAAGAAGAAGAAGAGAAGAAGAAGAAGAAGAAGAAGAAGAAGAGGCAATTAGAGCGGAGCAATAGAACAAACTGTCAGGCGAGAGCAGCGGCGGCCTGAGCGACAAACGCTGCTTTTACTGCCCCCCCCCCCAACACAGACACACAACAACACACAACATCAACAACACACTAACACACTCCTGACTGAGGGGTCACCTGCTGCTCTCACCTGTCCTTTGATGCTCAGGTAACAACAGATTCATGTCCCCATAACCTGAGTACTACACACACACACACACACACACACTTGAAGAAGAGAGGAGACACATATTCAAAGAAGAGTGAGTGTGTGTGTGTGTGTGTGTGTGTGTGTGTGTGTGTGTGTGTGTGTTGGGGTCCCAGCTGTATGATAATGACCCCCCCCCCCCCCCAGGGTGTGTAGCTGCTCTGATGTCATTAACATGAAGCTCATCTCATTCAAAAAGATCTTTATCAAACTGTGAGCTCAGTGAGGAGGAGGAGGAGGAGGAGGAGGAGGAGGAGGAAGGAGTCTGATCTTCCTCTTCAGTTCAGCACAGGTGATCTCAGGTGTTGACTTTACTCAGGTACTGCACTGAAGTACTTTTACTTTTGGTACTTTTGGTCTATTTGATGTTGATCCTTCTACACTCACAGTGACACATCAGTGTGTACATGTCTCTGTGAGGACACAGGTGAGTCTGCGGCACAGGTAAGCCAGGTGCGCGTGTGTGTTGGGGGGTGGGGGGTACACGCTGACACACTGTTGCTTTTATTCTCTCTCGGCGCTCGCGACCCACCTCGCCCTCTACATTGTCATTTTAATGAGGGCAGCGCGTGCCTCCGCTGGCCCTGACTTTAACCCCCCCCCATGTAAACCCCACCCACGGCACGAGGCACGCTTCACACACACACACACAACAAGAATGCCATTGTCACCGTGTTTGTACCCAGACGTGTGTGTGTGTGTGTGTGTGTACTCTGGCTCGAGACAAAAGCCCCTCACAGATGAAGAACATGATAGAAGCCGCACGCGGAGTGCACGCCCAGTGACGCAGACAGTGAATGAAAGTGGCCTCCGCGCGCGGTGTCACCTTGTTCAACAGGTAACAGCTGCGTATGAATACCTGCGCGCAGACATCACTCAAGTCTGGAGGCTCATCGGAGGGAAATTAAAGACGTTCATCCGTCACGAGCTGTGACGTATGTGCGTCCATTAAACACACTCATTAAAGAAGAACGGAGCATGGTGCTCGTGACAAACTGTCCCCTGATGTCACAACTCACAGCTGAGGGCTCGAAGATCAGGAACAGGTTTCTGAGACCAGCAGCCGATGGACCTCTGGAGGTCTCTGGACCCTGTGGAGGCCTGTGGAGGTCTCTGGAGGCCTGTGGAGGCCTGTGGAGGCCTGTGGAGGCCTGTGGAGGTCTCTGGACCCTGTGGAGGCCTGTGGAGGTCTCTGGACCCTGTGGAGGCCTGTGGAGGTCTCTGGAGGTCTCTGGAGGCCTGTGGAGGTCTCTGGAGGTCTCTGGAGGTCTCTGGACCCTGTGGAGGCCTGTGGAGGTCTCTGGAGGCCTGTGGAGGTCTGTGGAGGTCTCTGGAGGTCTGTGGAGGTCTCTGGAGGCCTGTGGAGATCTCTGGAGGCCTGTGGAGGTCTCTGGACCCTGTGGAGGCCTGTGGAGATCTCTGGAGGCCTGTGGAGATCTCTGGAGGTCTGTGGAGGTCTCTGGAGGCCTGTGGAGGTCTCTGGAGGTCTGAGCCGCTGCTGTCCTGGAGGACCTCAGAACACAAGCGCGTCTCAGTGACGCGGCTCGTGCGCGCTCTGTGTTCCTGCTCCATTGATTGATAATAATGATCATTAATCACAGACACAGTAGCTCTTCAGAAGCTACCTGCTCAGCACGTGCAGCGTCCGCTCCCTGGAGAGCACGGGGGGCGCGTGCATTCAACACGAGGAAGCATCACCGCCATCAGTCGACAATATGCACATATTCGATCGCGCGCCATCTGCTTATCGATCTGCTGTCCCCCCTCCTCCTCCTCCTCCTCCTCCTCCTCC
>JBBMOE010000027.1:7938670-7983293 GCA_037975065.1 Chaetodon trifasciatus | reverse complement strand
GTGAGGAGACGAGCCTGAGGAGACGTACCGACCACTCCGGGTGCAGCAGGACGTCGGTGAGCTCCAGCACCAGCGTGTAGGGAGGTTGGTAGTACGGCTCCTTCAGAGGGTCGGGCAGCAGCTTCGGGCTCGTCGGCTCGATGATCATCTGACCGTGACATCATCAAGAGAACACACACACACACACACACACACACACACACACACACACACACACACACACACACACACAGCATGAACATATTTCACAACAGCTTCCAGAATCAGAGGAGGAAGTTGGAGAAAATTCAGGAAGTGGTGTCTTCAAACAGGAAAATCCAGCGCACACACCTTTGACACACCTACGAGCGAAGACCTGAAAAACTCCAGATTATTTTCTGTCCACAGGAGCCAGAATCACATCAGCGCTTTGAAAAGCCCAAACAGGAAGACGGGACGCGCCCGTATTGAGAGACGCCTGCAGAATATAGACTCATGGGAGTTTCTGAAAACCCCAAAGCATCATGGGAATCCTGCATGAGGCTCCTGCAGACATCTCACATCACACTGAGACGAGTGTGGTGAGCGGTTCGCAGGGCACAGGTGTGTTTTCCACAGCAGCGCCCTCACAGACGTCCGGCTGCACTCACCTGTCTGTAGTCCTTGAAGTACTTGAAGGTTCTCTTCAGCTGCTGGACGACCAGAGGATCTGAAGACAGAGACAGCAGAGATGAAGGAGCGTGGAGAGTCATCCACCAGCGCAGGATCAGACCAAAGCAAAACAATCAGCGTTAAAACTCCGAAAACAACCGACGCTCTGACTGACGCTCACGCCGACCAATCACCGGTCTCATCTGAGTTCGGAGCGCTCCTCCAACATTTCAAACTGCATTCAAGACGTCATTTCAGGCCGATGAGTCTCTGAAGCTCGTACTGTGGTCGGGCTGAGTGTGGATAATAAAATAAATGACGTCATGGCGTGTCACATGACATGAACTGTGTGACCGTGAGGCCTCGTCCGTGTGTTTATCTGAGCGTCTTCAGTAGAGGCTGGAGGTCACGAGCTGCGCTATTGTCCAACAAACCACAAACCAAGCTCGCTGACACTCAGCAGGACGAGCTCTGATTGGCCGGTCGTTATCAGTGTGGCGATCAGAGGAGTCGCCTGGTTCGACCCGCAGCCCCCAAACGGATCAGTGAGGCAGAGACGACCTTCTGATGACGCCGCCGATAAGAGAGCGAGCCGAGTCTGCTAACAACACCTCCAGCTGTCAGCACGCTAATGACTAATAATAATAAAGACTCCGTTTCCCATGGGGCCACAGGCTCATTACTGCAAATAGACGCACAACAACAAGACACACACACACACACGTGGCTCGCTCTAGCATCCACCTCTCTCTCTAAACACACACGCTGAAGCTAGCACGCTCTGGTCCCCCGGGACTCAATACCCCAGAGTTCATAGCAGCGTGCTGAAGCAGGAAGCAGAGGCCATCTGCCACGGTCCTGTTGTGATGACGCGCACACACTTTCACACGTGTGTGTGTGTGTGTGTGTGTGTGTTAGCAGATGGAGGAGGTACACACAGATCAGGGTGGAGCAAAGGTTAGAGAAGATGGACGTGCAGAAACTCAGTATTTGACATAACGTTACAGGACAGAGACACAAGTGACTTGAGATCTGAAGACAGTGGAGACGGTGGAGACAGTGAAGACAGTGGAGACAGTGAAGACGGTGAAGACAGTGGAGACAGTGAAGACGGTGGAGACAGTGGAGACAGTGAAGACGGTGGAGACGGTGGAGACGGTGGAGACAGTGGACTCTAAACGTGGGCTCACAAAGTGGATTTTAGTCCACCTGATGTAAACACACACGGTTATGTGGCTGCAAACCAGTTAAATTTAGGAGATTAAACTGGCAAAACTGCGTTACCAGTGAAGCAACTGGCCCGAGGCCCCGACAGGTTCATCAGCGTCCATAGAAGACACAGAGGACCAAAACTGTGTCTCCATAAAACGTCTTGAATACAAACATTTCAACATTCGTTGCAGACATTGTGAAAAACGGCTGAAGAGCTCCAAACGATTCATGGAAACAGCTTCACACATCTGCTGTTCATAAGACGGACATAACAACGGCAGGACTGAAGCTGATGAACACGGACACTTTGGCTGCCTCCAAAAGCCACTCGGTCCCCATAGACCCCCACGTTAACAGAACAAACATGCCGGCTGCTCCCTTTGGTCTCTGCAGCTGATTCCTCCGCTCGAGACAACTGTGCAGGGCTGAACTTGTTTCTGAGTCACGCCTTTAAACTCTATCAAGTCGAGAATAATTATAAACACATTCTGCTAAAGATTTCATTTAATGAGCAAATGAAGCCACGTAGGAAACATCCACTGCGAGCAGGCGGAGGTCCAGCTCACCCAGCACGCTGGGACAACGTCGCTAAGCCAGCTTTAAACCCGCAGACGCTGTGGACGCAGCGCGGCTTCGTTTCTCTGCACATGAAGCACAAACGGAGACGCCATCAGAGGAGCGAACGAGCTAACGTCAGCTCGCCGCGGACCCTTCGCTCACGGTGCTGCTCGAGGGCTTCAGGCAGCGACCTGCAGCTTTAAGGTGGAATGTTTCTCAGAGCAGGAGCTGAATCAGTCAGCAGACCAGGAGCGAACAGGCTGCATGTGTGGCTCCCTGGATACACACACACACACACACACACACACACACACACACACACACACACACACACACACACACACACACACACACACACACACGCAGGCAGTGTGGGAGTGTGTGCGGGGCTGTGGAGTAACCTCTCCCCTGGGAACCAACCAAACACACCCTTCACAAAGACAGATGACTGTGTGTGTGTGTGTGTGTGTGTGTGTGTGTGTGTGTGTGTGTGTGTGGTATGTAGTATATTGCAGTATATGCCAATGACGTATGTGTGGATGCCTTCTGTGATGTGTGTGTGTGTGCGTGGTGGGGGGGGGGGGGGCAGATAAAGGCAGGCTTTTATGATGTTAATTGATGGAGAATGGGGCTGGAGGAAAGGCAGCAGTGATGACAGGGGAGGACAGAGGACAGAGGACAGAGGACAGAGGACAGAGGACGGAGGACGGAGGACGGAGGACGGAGGAGAGGAAGTGATGTCTCAGGGAGGCTGATGGGCAGATGAACAGAGGATGACAGGAAGAGGATGAAGAGGAGCAGCAGTGTGTGTCACACTGTCAGCTGAGAGGAGGAAGTCGGCCACGGGCGCTCTGATTGGTGGTTCTCTGGGCTCCAGATCACATGATTTACTTTCTGTCTAACGTCTTCAGGCCTAAAACATTTGACTGAGATCTTTTCATGGCTGAAATGAAGAAAGTCTCGGGTGTGGTCAGGAGCTGCTGTGGATGGTTGTCCAGGTGTGCCCCAGCTGGGACAGGCTCCACCAGTCAAAGGTTAAGCAGGGACAGACAACAGGAGGGACAGAGGACCACATCCAAACCTGGATGGGACAAAAACAAGGCTGTTTGTCTACGTGGACATGTTGGAGACCAGTTTGAAGACTTTCACAGAAGTCCTGTAAAACGTAAATAAGGCCCAGTTAGAGGCCTGTGTCTCACACTGATGACATGCTGGGAGTGAAGGACGGGAGGCCACCTCCTCCTCTTTCTCCTCCTCTCCTTTCATCTCCTCTCCCTCCCTAACGGTCTTCCTTTCATAGTCAATGTCGGCTCTTTGTCCGAGAGGCCTCGCTCGCTCGAGCTGTCAGATCGGGCCTGTTTGTGTTTTCCTTGAATTCAGCCTGGGTGGGCCGATGTGAGCCAAACGACCTTCCTCCAGCCCTGAAACCGGTCTGCCAGGTCGACGCGGAGGACGGTCGGGCTGAAGTCATCGTGTCCCACGTTATCGTGCTGTGAGTGTCTGGCTCCTCAGCTGCTGACGTTCCTCCACTGGGTAGTCTCTAACTGTCGGTGCGTTTCTGTTTTCACCACGAGGGGCTTTAATCAAGTAACAACACTTGTTCATACGAGTGCAAAAAGCAAGAAACTGAACGAAAAACTCTGCTTTAAAGTAACAGCCACAAGAAACACGACAAACACTTGTTCAGTCAACGTTAACGATCCTCGTCTTTAGTGGCTTTCATTGGACCTCACCGAGCAAACAAGCGTCACCTAAACGCCATCACTGAGCACCGCGGCGCTGAGCGTTTGCTGCTCGGTTAATCCACAGACAATAAAAGCTACGACGGTCTTTCCGGAAAGTCGTGGACCAACCGCTAACAGGAAAGTTTTTCCCTCCAGACTTTTGTCCGCTTTCATTTGTTTTGTCGAGCAGAACGACGTCTGAACGAGCAGCTAGCTGTTTTATCTTCTTTCAGTTCAGTCACATCCAACATAAGATCTGACTTTCTGTTTGTACCTTTCTCTCATAACTTTATCCAAACACAGTAAGAACTCTCCTTCATCTCGTCCACTGCAGTTTCCACTTCCTGCCCTCCATCTGAAAGAGTCACATGACTGCACACGGCCTACAGTATTTCCCCTCAATATGAACGCGGTCATGAAGAGAAATTCTACCGAGCACGCTGCAGCTCTGACGCCGGGATAGAACCACACAACATCAGCCTGAACATGAGCGGATCAAAGCATCGAACAAGCCGACAGCTGCCGGTCAGAACCGCAACAACCCGACCGTCTGCAACACACGTGATGGATCCAAACGTTCCTCACAGCTCACAGCTCCAGTTTCTGTGTTTTAAAACTGGTAAATGACGAAGAAGCAGATGATGAAGGTCGGCGGTGTCATAAACTGAAAGGGAAAAGAAGGAATTCCACTTCATCTTCAAATAAAAGAGCGTTTTGGAAGGAGCTGCATATACTTTAAAAGTGTCGTGGTGTGGGAAAATATTCCCTTTAAAAGCTTTAATAAGCTGTAAAGGACGGATGAGGAGCGAAGAGAAACAGAGGGAGGAGGAGGAGGAGGAGGAGAAGAAAACAAGTTGATACAAGCCAGCTAAGGAGGGAGAGAGAAAGAACGAAGGAGGGAGGGGTCGAGCAAAATAATGAGAGAAAAGATGAAAGGAGAAGAAAGAGGACGGAGGACAAACAGAAAGAGACGGTTAAAAACACGGTGCAGAGGGAGGAGGGCAAAGGAGAGGGAGGAACGAGGGGAGAGAATGAGGAGGGAAGGAGGGGATGGAGGAGTAAAGAAAAAAGACGAGGAGAGGAAGGAAAGGAAGGATAGGAGGGAGAAAAGGACAGAAGGAAGGGGAGGAGAGAAGGATGGAGGAAAACAGATGAGCGAGTAAAGGAAGGAAAGACGACAGGAACGAAGGAGGGATGTATAAAAGAAGAGAAGGAGGGATAAAGGAAAGAGGAAAGGATGGAAGAAGCAGAAAAAGAGAGAAAACACGAGAAGAAAGAAAAGTGGAGGAGGAAAAGGAAGGAAGGAGGGAGGAAAGAAGGACGCAGAGAGATGGAGGTGGAGAGATGGATGGAGGTGGAGAGATGGATGGAGGGGCCTCTGTCCCAAACAAAAGCTGTGGTCAGGCTCCGCATCTGCTTCACAACAACACCCTCCTCCTCCTCCTCCTCCTCCTCCTCCTCCGTCAATCGTTTGTTTTCTCTCTGGGAGGCAAACAACAGCGTGGCCTCGGTGATGTGTGTGTGTGTGTGTGCGTGTGTGTGTGTGTGTGTGTGTGTGTACATACAGCGACATGTTAAACACACGCAGAGACACTTGAACTGATGTTGGACGGACGCTGTTTGTCCTCCACCAGCCTTCATTAAAGCTCGGCATGTGTTATTTCTGCTCAGTGTTTTGAAAACATGTCCAATGAGACAAAATCAGCTGGAAATGTCCCACAGCTACAGCGTGTCCCTGAGCTGAGACGTCCCACTCAGACTGCTAGAGCTTCATATCAGCTTAAGACAAAGGTTTCAGTCCTGCACAGGATGAGGACCGCGGAGTTTGTCCTCCAGTCTCACAGGACGAGCGGTCCAATGTTCGAATGTCCTGAATTCAGATAAATAATCACATTTTTTATCAAAGTAAAGAGTCACAAAACCAAAGTTTCCCAGTAATCACTGTTTGTCCTTTAAGGTGAGACATATTCAATCAGAGTCAGGCGTGAAAATGCTCCCACTATTTCAACCAATCAGCTGAAGGTGACTGCCGGAGAAGCTGTTGGTGAGTTTTATGGTTTGACTGAAAAATGTTTCTGTGAACGGAGGCCGGCGGCAGCACGGCCGCGTCTGGTTAAACCAAACAGACCTCACTCTCTAACAGCGACGTCCATCTTCCTCAATGCTGCCGGTCACACGCGACCACCTGAGCTACAGCGCTCGCTCAGTGCTGCACCGCTTACACAAGCTGTTGTCTCCATCAGGCACGTGGAGTCATGGGAAAAAAGGCTCCAAAGACATGAAACCATAAACTCGTAGAGTGTCTCTCGCGGCGGTCTGCCCTCTTTTGGACACGATGTGCAAAAACAGGCGCTGGAACAGTCTGAACTCATGTGTTTTTCTGTCACTTTTGGCCGATCTCGAACAACTGACACCTGAATGTTGTTCTGAGTCAAACTCTGAAGACCGGAGACACGACTGGAGACTGAGGTCTATTCAACATTGTTAGCATCGAGATGAAAGCTCAGGAAAAACTAATGAGCGCGCTCCGAGCCGAGAGAGTTTTCCAACACGTGTTTATGTGCCAACTGTTAAAAGCCAATAGAAAACGCTGGAGGACACGTGGTGCTGGTTTGTCTGCATACCAGCAACTGCACACGGAGGAGAGCGGGACGCCATCGCAGCGAGGATCGAGGGTCATTATGTCATGAAACTCAAGGGGGGGGGGGCTGCTGTGTGTGTGTGTGTGTGTGTGTGCGTGGAATGCCGAATGCCGCCACTTGGCACGCAAACAGAGCCCGTCGCCAAACACGTCCCATAAGACCCATCCATCCATCCCGCCATCACCCATCCCTCTGCTCGCCGTCTGCTGTTCCCAGAGGAGGAGCAGGAGGAGCAGGTGATGACAGAGGGGGAGGGTGGGAGAGTGGAGGAAGAGGAGGAGAGAGGAGGAGGACGTAGAGAGGCGAAACAGGCAACCAGAGAGCTGGAGGAAGAGGAAGAGGAGGACAGGATGAGGGAGATGAAGGAGCAGAGATTACCGTCTCTGCTCCCTGAGGGATCGTGAACTTTTACCCCGGTCCCTAAGCTCATCAGGGGATATTTGGCCCTGGTCCCACAGGTCCCTAAGAGGCCCCCGAGGTCACGATTGGCCCTCATTACTGTGCAGAGGGCTGATGGGAAATGAGCGGAGGTGCGTTTCGATCTGAGCTGGGTAACAGTTCAGCATGGTTTAACACCTTTCAGCAAATCACTGGGAGATGTTGTAACAGTCACAGTCACACGGTGCTGTGATGATCATGTGACCACAGCTTCCAATAAGCTTCCTGAAGACAAAAAGCCCCCCAAGGTTTGTGCAGATGTAGAGACGGACGCAGCTGTTTGTGGGAAACCACAAGAACGAGAGCCACATAAAAACACAGATTTAAAGGACTCCGATGAAGAAAAACGAGCAGAATTTTACTGCTGCTGCACCAGTTTCACTGTAAATCACAAAGCTTGTATCACAAATGTCTCTTTCTGTCCGTCCAGCTGTCCACACCCCAGACATCTTCTGCTTGCAATCACATACAATCTGGAGGAAATGTGATAATTAATTAATTATTTTTCTGCAGATCAACAAATTGAACCAAAGCCCAAAATGTGTTAATGTGTCCCTCAGCACTGTCTGACTTCCTGTCTGTGGCTCTCATCTCGAAGCTCATTGGTTCCTGAAGACGACGTAGATCTTCAGAAACACAGTTTCATGTTCAAAAGATTCTGCTCACCGCAGTTTTTTATCAAACAAAAAGCAGGACGATGAACGTGAGCGTCAAAATAAAAGCATGGGGGGTCGTCTGACTGTGGCATCTTGAAGCAAACAGGCGTCAAAGCTCCTTCTGACCTTTGGACTGTTGGAGGCTTCTGAAGCCTTTCAGCGAGGACGTCTAACGGAGTGTACCGGTGCCTGGAAGCATCCATACTGTGTGTGTGTGTGTGTGTGTGTGTGTGTTTATGGGTGTGTGTGTGTGTGTGTGTGTGAGAGAGCGACAGCTGTGAGCTTCACATCGAGTCGATCTGCTGGGACAGACGTCTCCTGTTAAACGAACTCTGATCGCCTGCTGATACCAATAATCCCTTCGTCAATACCTCACTGTCCCAGAGGCCCAGCCATGCATCCACACCCCTCCATCCCTCCATCCCTCCTTCTGTTCATGAGTCAATCCATCAATGCTTCGACACAATCCATCCATCCACCCACCCAACCATCCATCCATCCACCCGTCCATCCATCCTTCCACCCGTCCATCCTTCCATCCGTCCACCCTTCCATCCCTCCATCCGTCCACCTGTCCATCCTTCCATCTGTCCATCCTTCCATCCGTCCATCCTCCACCCGTCCATCCTTCCATCCGTCCACCCCTCCATCCGTCCACCCGTCCATCCTTCCATCCGTCCACCCGTCCTCCCTTCCATCCTTCCATCCGTCCACCCGTCCTCCCGTCCATCCGTCCTCCCTCTCCTCACCAGACTCCAGTCACTTTCCCTCAGTTTTAGTTCAGCCTGAGTCTAAAACCATCAGCGTTAGTGAAAACCAACAAGCCGCCGGCCGTAAACAACACATTAGGTTCATGAGACCTCAGGGAGCCAGAAACCAGGTCAGAGATGGAGACAGATGGACAGACAGATAGTGACAGACAGGGAGACGAAAAGAGAGACGGAGGAGAGACGGTAATAAAGTTAGAGTCGCAGAGGGAGGGATGAAGAGATTCTTCTGTGAACAGATGAGGACAAAGTGGACCTCAGGGAGCGCTTTGTGACGGAGGGACAGCTTCAGGAGGAGGGATGTGTGAGGGCGGGACACAGGCTGGACCTCTGGGGGACAGAGTTATTGATGAAGTGATTATTGGTAGCAGCAGGTGATCAGAACTCGTTCAGAGGGCGAGCCGGCCGCTCAGCAGCAGCGTCTGGACGTTGATCCTGAAGCCGCTGAGATGTTCATCACTCATCCACTCCTCTGGAAACTGATGACTGTCTGGGACATTTTTCTGGGACATTTTGGGCAGTTTTGTTGTTTCCTGGGAATTTCTCCAGCAGGGTCCAAACGTTCGGTACGTTCTGAGCGACCTCTGTCCTCTGTCCTCTGTCCTCTGACCTCTGTCCTCTGTCCTGATGGCCTGAAGCTCGGCCTGCAAGTCTGTTTCTCTGATAAACAACTGAGTGTAAGTGCATGTGTGTGTTCTGCGCTCTGTGTTCTGTGTTCTGCGCTCTGTGTTCTGCGCTCTGCGCTCTGTGCCCTGTGCTCTGTGTTCTGTGTTCTGTGCTCTATGTTCTGTGTTCTGTGCCCTGTGTTCTGCGCTCTGTGCTCTCTGTTCTGTGTTCTGGGCGGTTGGACAGGCAGTCGGGGGGGTACCGAGGGGCGGGGGCATGTGGCTGGTTGGTAGCAGTTGGCAGCTCCACAGAGGCTCTGCGGACTGATCCATCACTCAAACAAACGCTGACATCAACACACACGCGTCGCTGCCAGCATGTCAATAAAAACACAAATGCTCAGCAGAAGATGGAGGAGGACTCATCTGGACCGCGGCAGCGTGAACACACACAGCGCACACACAGCGCACACACAGCGCACACACACACAGAAAGAAAGCATCTTTCAGTCTGCAAGCTGCTGCTGTGGCTGGACGGAGGCCTCCTCTGAACGCAGCTTTGTAAATGTGTTCTGGCCTTTCGTCCACACACAAACTGCATTTAGGTCACTGAAAACAGACCTTTTAGTAACTCCATCCACACACGCACACGCACACGCACACGCACACACACACACACACACACACACACACACACACACACACACACACACACCAGTGCGTTTACACTCACCTCTGTCGAACTCATCTGGAATCTGTCGGGAGGCAGAAAGGTGAGAAAAGGTATTAAAATCTCATGACAGCTGACTGAAAATCAATCACATCGTTCCATCGATCAATCAGCAGTTCGGTGGTGACGCCACACGTGTCAGCGTCACATGACGACCAATCAGTGTGCGTGACAAAACACAAGAAATCAATCACTCTACGACTGATGGTTAAACAGACTCGTGTGGCTCCTCAGGACAGAAAGCAATGAGAGGAGAACTGAAAGGACCAAAAAGGAGACGCAGGAGAAAGGGAGGAAAGAGAGAAAGGAAAACAAGAGAGGAAGAGAAGAGGGAGAGAAAGAACGGTATGAAGAAGGAGACGTAGAAGGAGGAAGAAAAGGAAAAGAGGAAGCAGGAGGAGGAGGAGACAGAGAGGGAGAAGGAGAAACATGGATGGAGGAGATGATGCAGGAAGCACAGAGGAGGAGGAGGAGGAGCAGTGCAGGGCTGGTCAGGACTGTGGAGCAGGGCTCAGGGCTCTGGTGCAGGACTCCCCCTGGTGGCCATGAAGCAGACGTGCAGCTGTAGTCAGCACACACTCACTGACTCACTTCTTTAGTTTTTTGAAGTAGGAGACTGAAGGTAAAATTAGTCTGGATGAGTGAAAACACACCTGTGGCTGCTGATTCTGAACTAATTAAGAGAGTACAAAGCAAAATGTCCACTCTCTCCTGGTTTCTACAGTCCATGTCTGAACATGATGACATGTCTCAAAGATAAAATCAATCATGAACCAAACACACAGATCCCATTACAACATGCAGCTAACACCTCTGTAACTGCTCACATGGGATTTCTGTTACTTCACCTGCTGGACTGATAAACTCGACCAAACATCTCTGAAGTCTGAATGCAGGTGAAGTTCTTGAAAAAGCTTCTGGAAAGGTTGAAAAGGTCCAACAGACTGCTGACTTCTGCCGTTGTCTACACTTTCCAGCTCGAGCTCGAACAGACGAGGCTGTACGAGAGCTGGCAGAGCAGTGAAAAGACGTCATCAGGAGGGACCCAGATGCTAACACATGGGGGTGAACTGACGGCGGGGGCCAGAGCTCAGCCGCTGCCGGCTGTGCTGTGAGGGTCGGAGAGGACGGAGGTGTGAAACAGGCCGTTAAAGCTCATCGACACCTTGATACGAATGCAGAGCTGCAGCCTGGGGGGGGGGGGGGTGTTCGGGTTCCCACACACCAAACAGAAATACAAAACCATTACAAAGTGATTCTGCCTGATGTGACTCAGCTGAGATCTGACCCGAAAACCAAACCTCAAGTTCAGCCTGAAGCATCTTCAGAGTTCAACCAGCGATCACTGCTGCTGTTTTCCACGTGGCTTCACTTCAGAGACTCCTCCTTCAGCTGGAGCTCAAACAAGTCCAGAGCACCTGTGTGTCCTGTCTGCTCCACCCTTCAGTTCTACAAACACCTTCTTTCTACTGAAGCTCTAAAGGTTTGATCCCTTTAGTTCACTTTTACATCATTCTGTCCAGCAGCAGCAGCTCGGTGGTTTCTTCTCCTCTGCAGAAGAAAGGAGGGAGGACAAATGTCCAGTTCTGTGCCGTCTCGTCAGAATGTCCCACAACGAGAGCAAGAAGCCCGACTCGAGCATGGAAAGGGGTAGAAGAAGAAGCAAAGAACATGTCATGAAGTATAAATGACACCATGCTACAACACGACAAAAGCAGAAGTATCATCCTAAAAATACCTTTATGTAGAGTTTGCTCATTAAATAATTAAACGCTTTGACTGCTTCTCACTTGATATACATCCACCACATGTGGAGTGACAAAGTCACATACATCCACACACAGCAGGGTTTCAGAGGGAAGTCTGACGACAGAACCAAAGAATTGGGACGATCTCATTAAATGTCCTCTGACGGCATCAGCAGATTGTGCTGTTCCCTCAAGATGAGACGAGCGCGTCCTCATTTCCCGTACTGTCACCTCACAGCCTGCGGACAGAAGTACAGTAAGATGCAAAGCCGACGAGGGGTGCGTCCTTTGAAGAGCTTCCTCCCCCGCGGGGGTGGAAGGAGGAAGGTGGCGGAAGTGTGCCTCGGCTTTGAAGTGATCCGGTCGGCCTGTTGGCTGGACAGGATACGGCCCGAGGGTTTATAACGTGTGACGGCGGGAAGGAAGGGTCTTTACAACACGGCACGGAGGAGAGGACGGGTCCTGGTTCCCGCATCGCCACAAAACTTCAGAGGACAAAACACCTCACAGCCATTACAAATGACATGTCGGGCAGCGTCTGAGCTGCGCGGAGGAGGATCGACTGCTGAGCCTTTCAGATAGACGGCTGAGCGTGACCTCTGACCTCCAGGCAGCGTAGCACAGCACAGCGCACAAATCAAACATCTCCTGCTGATTTCCTGAAGGGATAGTCCTCATGTTGTCACTCCATATTTCAGCCAGGATAAAAACACTCAACTGTCCCTAAAAAACCACAGCCACCATCACACACTAACGCTGAAGACAACCAGCAAAACCATCAAAACCTGACTGAGCTGCAGCTGCTGATCACGGTCACCAACGTTTGGGTCGTCTTTAACAAAGACTGGAGAAACTTCAGCAACAACAAATAAGATTATGATTCATGGAAGCTGCTGGTTGGACAACACGAGACATCTGGACGTGTCAGATTTCATTACGTTCTAACATTTTAGACACTAAACCGTCCAACAAACAATCAGCTGATTAACCAGTAATTCAAACACTCATCAGTTTCCTCCCTGAGCTCAACCAATCAATTACTTGGACTTGTTGCTTTAACTTCATGTAAACGCTCCAAACAGCAGAGAGACGACGCCTTATCGAGCCTTTTCAATGGAAATGAACACTTAAGAAACAGCGTGGGAACTTTATTACCAAAGCAGAAGCTGGACGACATGACCACACACACACACACACACACACACACACCTGACAGCTCCGGCACACGCCACATGTCACAGTCCTGCTCAGCAGAGGACGACGAAGAGCCCGAGGATGACGAGGTGTCGTAAGTGTGCCTTTTGAAGGCTGACGAGCGGCGTGAGGCGGCCGCCGTGCTGACGTGAGAAGTGTGTCGTCCGGTGGGCGCCGGACGCCCCCGACAGGATGTCCAGGTGAGATAAGTGTGCTCTTTGAAGGAAGCAATCCTCCGCGGCTGTAAGGAAGTGAGCGGAGACAAAAGACGGCGGTCCTTCGCACGTCCACGCCTCATCACACGCTGATGCCGCACGTGATTTCAACCCCTGCAGCTTCTCATATGATCACAGGGTCCTGAACGTCGTGGTGGTTTCTCCTGCAGGCTGTCAAATGTCAAATCTGGATCCTCGTGGGCATAAAGCTTTTGTATGTGGGGTTAATTTCTCAGAGACTTTCTGCAGCAAAACAAGGACGGAGACCATCAGGCCCCAAGAGTTTGATGCAAACTGCTTGAAAAAAGACCATGAAGCCAGTCTGAGGTCATTCTTCTGCCCTCTGAGGTTGTCTTCTCCCTGGACGGCTCGTCTTTCTCGGGCTGGCGGCTTCAAAGTCAGGACGCTAATGGCCGCTCAGCAGGAAGCCTTCCTGACACGGTCGGCTCTTTGGCGCCAACAAAAGGACCCTAATGTGAGAGAAGTGTGCCCTTTGAACAAGGCCTGTCTTCCCAGAGCGACACCTCCGACAGCAGACCTTGTCTGAGAGCTGGACCCAGAGAAACCTGAACCCACGTCAGCTGCTGTCATTAGCACAACAACTCTGATGAGCGCAGTGGATTAGATGCTGATGGACTTCAGGTCCTTTAAGACGTCCTGTCCAACAGTAAAAAGACATCTGATTTGAACAGTTTGGTTTGTGGTTCCCACAAACACGACGACAGTGATGACAGTCCAATGGACCTAAAACTGAACCAGTTTAATCCCACTGACCTTAAAAAGACAGTCAGTGCTTCAAACGTGGACAAACACACACAGTCAGTCTCTTCTCTGGAGGTTTTGACATCATGTCCCCCTCATATTTCACTTCTGGAACCAGTTTTCAGACCCAGTATAGAGATCTAGGACCTGGTGATTAGACTGTGCCTGACTTGGGTCAGATCTTCCATCTTTACGATGACACCTGGGTGGACTGTACGGCGACAGTCCTGGAAGCATCTGGACAGCAGCCTGGTCCCTGAATGGATAAACATGAGAGGACCGGAGGTGGCGGCCATCGCTGTGTGGACGTGGGATAACTGGGCTCTTTGATGCTCCTGACGTTCCCAAACTCGCAGCTCAGCTCTGAGCGCGCTGCCCCTCCTCTTACAGTACCACAATGAACAAAAGGTGAAGGTGACGTAAGTGTGCTCCTTCCTTTCGCGTGCCGACACCTCTGACAGCGCCCGTCTGTCCACGTCCACACCTCTGACGGACAGACAGACAGACACAGCGCCGGGTCGTATGGCCTGGTCACCGTTGAATGGTTTTCTTCATACTTCTGAAGCACAAACGCCTCTGAAGGGCACTGATGTGGTGCAGCTGCTATTTCTGCATTCTTAAGGACACCCTTAGCCTGACACGGAGTCAGATTTGCAGAGGCAGTTTCTTTCCCAGGTGTTCGACGGCTCACCTGACGTTAGCGGAGGGGGCTTCCTGTGGATAAAGCTGCTCGTACGACACTACACTGTCCTGCTACATGCTGCACTTTCAGCCATCTCCAAACAAGCTGCTTCAGCTCTCAGGTTTTCCAGAAGATTCACTGACTGATACATCTTTTTATCACCACCGTGGGGTAAATCCATCCTTTCTATACTGATTCCACTGACCACCCTGAGCCCTTTACAGCGTCCTGTACCACAGGAAGAGGATCTGCTACCTGTGAGGCGAGGAAAACACCACCACACATCAAAAGGAAGTGAGGGAAGGAAAAGGGGGCTGAACTTCGCGGCAGAGCGCCAAAGTGTGCCGCCTCAAACCGCCACACACGCCGAGACCCCACCTGAGCCCGAAGAGACGGGTAAACGTGTCCTCACGGTGTGGACACAAGCCTTTAGAGCATCATCACCGTGAAAGGCTGACGGCTTTGTAACGTGGGCCGAATCACACCTGCGGGGATACTGTGTGTGTGTGCGTGTGTGTGTGTGCGTGTGTGACAATAAAACTTACCAAATTTCCTTTTTCGTCCACTGAATTGGTGCCTGAAAAAGAAAGAACAAGTTTAGGAGCGCTCAAACATTCAAACTGTGAAGTGCAGGAAAGTGACAGCTGTCATCACACGTCTGCTGCAAACTGAGATTTTTCCAGTTTTATTAGAGTAAAGTTCCTGCTTGAGGTTCAAATCTGACAGTTAAAAATGGGGAAACACACCTGAGGCTTCTGTTCTGGAACGAAAGCGTCACGGACGTCGTTTTGGTGTCAGCACACCAGCGCAGGGAGGAGTCACGTGACGCTACGCTCCGCTAACGACGAGAGCTAAAACAATCAGCTGATCGAGCCGTTTGTCTTCAACACAAAATGAACGTTTGAACAAAAAAATGTCAAATACTCCCAACAGGATGTGTGAAGACGTCACCTCCAGCTTCAACAACTTCTGATGGACATTTCTCACGAGTTTCTTGTAAATGTTACAACTTCAGTGATTAATGGAAAAAACACTCAACAGTTGGATCAGTGGTGAAATAAGTGTCAGCTGCAGCTTCACCAAAGACAAACGATGCGCGTCTCACATGCACGTGTCCAAACACCTTCTCACTGTCCAACATTCAGTTGTATGTGTGCAGCTTCATCGCAGCGTGCAGACACGTCGTTTCATTCCCAGACTCAAAACTTTTGCAACACCTGCAAATATCAACAGCACGACACCAGAGAAGAAGAAACGAAGTGATTCACAAACCGATCTGCAGGAAACCGCAGACGCACGTAGACGTGCATGTTCTCTCGTTATAATCCAGAATACCTCACAGGGGCTGATCCACGTGGCCGAGGAGTGATGAAGCTCCACATTAGAGGAGCTTATTCCCGTTCAGTATCCCAAAAGTATTCCATGATGACAGAAGGACGGCAAACTTCAAAAGTAGCTTCTGAAATAATAAACATCCATCTTCTGCGTGCTCCATCCGTCGCGCCACCGCTGACTGACTGCTGTCTGTCAGGAAAATTCCCTGAAAATTCCCTGAAAATTCCCTCAAGTCGCCTTGAAAAGCCCAAAAATCGGAGCTCCTGCTCTATTTTCTACCCGACAAACGGATGAATTAACCTCTTTAATGTTCTCAGTCTGACTCTCCTCTGCTGCTCACCTCTGACTGACAGCTGTTAGCCCCACCCACCTGTGGGCCATCCCTCCGAACAGGAAGCTGGGGGCGGTAAACCAATCACACC
Organism: Chaetodon trifasciatus; assembly: GCA_037975065.1. Taxonomy (NCBI): domain Eukaryota; kingdom Metazoa; phylum Chordata; class Actinopteri; order Chaetodontiformes; family Chaetodontidae; genus Chaetodon; species Chaetodon trifasciatus. The sequence goes on along the minus strand of JBBMOE010000027.1, from coordinate 7,966,973 downwards.
CGATGTTTACAACGCCTTCAGGGGAGGGGAGGGGGCTTCCGATCAAGTTTCAGCCCAACCCAAAATCCCATTTAGCCACACAGAGAGGTCGACGACAGATCAATCGTTAATACTTATTTTCTCAATCAACATATTTATTGTTTGGCTGACACAGCATCAGAAAGAGCCCCAGACGATGTCTTCACATAGCGCTCGCATGAATCGATTGGTCATTTGACAGGAAGTTAAGCTGCAGCTCCCACCATGTTTGAGCACGTTAGCATTGAGGCTGGAACCCGTCTGAAGAGCCGCTCTGCGTTAAACAACACGCAGTCAGCACGAGCTGCTCGAAACCTGTTTCCTTCATGACGATCACAAGCTGTGGTTTCACTCCGACCACGAGGCGTCAGCGGCGAATTACAGCGACGACTGGACAGACAGTGACGGCGTGACGGACGCCGCCCTGCAAAGCCTCCTTTGTCTGCACAAATTCAGCGTCTCAGACTGTGACAGCACATCAGCCTCGGGACAAAACCTGAATATTTTTGTGTTTCTGGCAGTTTTCTGGGTGAGAATCTGTCTGCTGGGCAGGTTCAGGGACCAGCAGACAGTCAGACTCACCGAATATGTAGACCACGCCGACCGCCCCGCCGAGTCCCATGAGTCCCGCCAGCCGCAGCACCATCTTCTTGGCGTAGGCCGTGTTCTCCTTCTGCTTCTTGTCCTCTGTCTTTTCTCCCTCGTCGTCACCCTCACCTCCTTCAGGAGGAGGCTGGCCCTGAGCAAAAACCAAAATTACCATTATTAACGCCATAATGTCAGCGCATTAGTGAACAACTGACCACGGACTGAAGGGTGAGAATCACCCGACCGCACAGACGCCAATCAGATCGGATCGTCACCTTAACTACTCCCCCGCCTACCGTCCAATCAGAACTCCCAGAAGCAGGAAGTGATTATCTTAGTAACCGGAGAATGTGTGGAGAGGAGGGAGTCACAATAATCAAACATGTCACTTCATATTTTTCGGTTCCAAAGATCACAAACGCAGCGAGCTGCAGACCAGAATGAGCTTCAGTGATTTGTCAGAGTTAAAACAAGTCGCACAGCTCTCCTCCAGCACGTCAGTTCAGGGTTCATCCACCAGGTGTTTTCACCTGCATCGGGGAGGTTTCAGGCTCCTTTATGTACAGTCTGTCCATCAACAATATTACTTATAGATCACCTTAGATACGAGGACACAACACAGCATCACCTTCATCTTTTTTAGGGAAAAATCCTGAATCAAAACCTCCAATATTACATGTTCTTTAGCAAATTCAATATTTCATTGTTAGTGGATGAAACGTTCAACCTCCAGATTCTGGACTCTTTGAAAACACAGTTTAAACAGTCATCTGTCTGCTGAGGATGTCAACATGTCCTCCTGAGACTAAATGTCCTCCACAGAGCCAGCGTTTCCTCATTGAACCCTCTCTGTGTTTGATCTGAAGACCAGCTGGCTGCTCGACTGATTGACAGATGAAAAGTCACATGTTGACATTTTGTGCCTCATTTTAATTATCATGAAGAAACGTTCATGTCTGCTGTCGTTAATCTTTCCAGCGCTGCTCAGCCTCAGTCTGCAAGAGGAAGTGACGCAGGAACTCAACACTGAATACTGAAATGAACTGAATATGCCTGAAAAACCAGCACCACGTCAGGTGTGTGTGTGTGTGTGTGTGTGTGTGTGTGTGTGTGTGTGTGTGTGTTACAGACTTGGGTTTCGAGGAAGGCTGAAGTGAGCGCGGGGGGGCGGGGGTCTGCTCTGACCTTCAAACCAAACAAACCTTGGATGTTAACGCTGTTTATCTGTCAGCTGCGACAGGTGTGTGTGTGTGTGTGTGTGTGTGTGTGTGTGTGTGTGTGTGTGTGTGTCCAGCCGCAGTACAACAGGGAACAACTGATACAACCTCAACGTTAACGAGGTTATACAGGTTACAACGGCAGCCACTGACGAGCTAAGCTCACGCTAACCACATGCTAACCGTCACAGCTAGCCAGAGACAAACCACACACACATTAATGGAGTATTTTGGTGGAAACGTAACGGCTGAGCCCGGGAAATGACTGTTACACTCGCGTGTCCCTCACGGACGTTACACAGAGACGCTCGACCTGCCAGCCCCCGTAAAAACGCATGCTAACGTTAGCTAGCTAACCTGTTAGCTACCCCGATCTCAGGTTCATTCATTCAGCGGAGGGAGGCACGCGCAGTGAGGAGCACAAGGCCGAAGGAGACATTTCATTGACAAATGATATAAAACAGAGGACAATGTCCGCCCCTCTCTGTGTCTCCGCTAAATATTTAGTGTAAACTAGCTTTCAGCCTAACATAAGGTTAGAAACGTCAGAAAAGTGGCTCCGATTTGGTGTACACGGACAACTCGTGTGGGCGGGGTTTTACGTCGAAACCCACGATCTGCAGTGCGTTCGCTCTCCCCGCCAACAGCCCCGGCTGCTGGCACGTTAATGAAATCGAGCGTACATCAGCAGGCTAGCTGCCTCACCTGACTCTGCTGCTGTTGCTGGAGTCTCTCCTGGAGGATTGCCTGAGCCAGACCGCCCGTCGCACTGCCCGCTTCGGCCGGCGGCTCGTCCGTGGAGAGTGTCCGGACGACGTCCACCACGGCCGGGGAAGAGACACCCACCGCCCCGCTCCTGAGCCGCAGCAGGCCCCGGCTCGCTCGCACACACATGGGGAACACAGACGTAGCCGACATGTTGGATAGGAGCACTAACTGCCGGCGAACGTACGTGAAAAGGACAAAAGCACCCGATTGGTTCAGGCCGGCTTGAGTGGCAGACAGGGGGCGCGCTGAGAGCGGCGAGAGGCCACATGGAGAGGGAGGGGGGCGGGCAGTACAGCGTCCGGTCCAATCAGAAGCCAGAGTGAGTCTGACCTTCGATTGCAACACAAAACTGCCATGATGGTTGATGGCAAAATGCCCAAAGTGTAGACAATTATATCACCTGTATGAAAAACAGAAAGCATTCTCAGACGTGACGGCTTCAGGTATTAAGAAAGGAATGACTATCAGCTGTTAAATGTGGATTTTGGCTCAGCTCATGAACTGTCTGACCTGTTTCCACCAGAGCAGATTTTATTAGCTCTGTCTGACTGGAAACCAGTCAGGCTCTTCTACAAGGTCTGGCAAAACATCAAGGAAGCAGCTCGCACACCAACCAGAAAACAGCCCAGTACATGAAGAAGATGATCAGGAAGAATCTGTTTCCTCAGAGAAGAACCCATCCGATCCACTGCCCGACCGAGCCGAAGGACCGTCCTTCACTGGAGGAGATCCAGCAGTTTGATCTGCAGGATGCTCTGGACTGGACTGGAGGGTCCAAACCGTAGACTGGAACCCCTCAGGTTAGAGTAAGGTAGGATGCTTTGGTGTAACTCTGTACACTGATTGTCTTGTCTTTTGTGCTTTATCTACTGTTGTTGATGAAGTTGTCAGTTTCTGCGTCAAACTACTTGTGCTGCATAATCACTGTGTGATTGAGATGTTGTGTTCCACCTTTTTACGTCTGTCGAGAGAGAAGACTGTGTCACAGTACAAACCATCAAATTGTTCCCTTTCCAGATGTGCTGGATTGGAACATGATTATGAGCATCGTGGTTCCCTCCTGGAGTCGGTGTCTCTGGAAAGCCTGAGACGAAAGTGTTTCCTTTCACTTTTAGGTTGAATCAAAGCAGCCTCACAGAGAAACGCTGTCAGGAGCTCTCGTCGCTCCTCAGCTCCGAGTTCTCTCATCTGAGGAAACTGCACCTGAATTACAACAACCTGCAGGATTCAGGAGTGAAGCGGCTCTGTGCTGGACTGGCAGTCCTCTCTGGAACCTGGAAGCTCTCAGGTCAGCTCAGGAGAGTCACGACGGTGCTGCATGCTGATTCGTTTGTGTCCATGTGTTTATTCAGTTTAATCACTGATAAAAACATGAATCTCTTCAGGGTGAGTTGCTGTGGTTGGACAGAGAACGCTGTGGAGAAAAACCTACAAATACCCATCAGATTTCAAATCATGTCACTTTTTTCTGCGTAGCTCTGAACACCACTGTCCTGTTTTCCCTCTTTGCTTTCATTACACCAAAGCATTTATAATTACGTGTCTGCAGCGTCCTCCAGTGGCCACGGGGCATAACAGCACCCATATCAAAACAAGCAAAGATGTCATTGCAAGCCTCGACCACTAGAGGACAGTGTACACACATTGATATAATGCTCAGAGAGAAACTAACTGGACCCAGACTACCTGCAGAGTAGTTGGGCTGCAACTATTCTGTCTGCATTTACTAAATAAAAGCAGGAAACACGACAAACAAGTGAATTGAGGGAAGCAAAGGGAGTGGCAGGCAGGTAGCATCATACCTGAACATGGACAAGAAGTACAGTCAGGTAAACTCCTCGTGAACTCTGTTACTTTAGTACTTTAATGCAAACGTTCAGCTGTGAATATAACCAACTATTAACTGTGTCTATTATTAACTATTAACTAATCCGCTGTGGAGCAGCAGACTCTGACTATGACAAAGATCTTTACATTGCCAACATATGACAACAATTGTCCCCCAAACCTTGAACACAGAGTCTGAAGTATTTGAATATGTGATCAAATAATCTACCATATGTAGAATTTTAACATAATAACATCAAAAATAACATATTACAACTGTACACAGTCATGAGCTTAATGTATGACAGTATGACGTCATCTGCTGCATCCTGATGAGATTTTCTGGTGAATCAAATTAGTCTGTGTCTCACTCAGATCTTTAACATTAGCTCCAGATATGACTGTGCTATGACGACTGTGAAAGCTATACAAGAACAAAACACATAAAAGCCAAAACCCCCCTAAAAATAGGCACCGCCGTACTGAGAAGTTCTTAAACACATCTAATCACATCAAACATTTGACTGTACAGATACAGACTGAGTGACATCCTCTTCACAAACCACAGTTAGTGCGAGTCGGGCTTGAGTTCATCAAACTGGATCACTAAAGCTCCCTCTTCTGCATCAGACAGGAGTGATGTGTAGAGGAGGCGAGATGCTCCCCTCCTCACGGCCGGGGCGGAATAAAGGGTAGATCCTAGTCTTTGCTGGGTAAACTCTGAGCGGTAATAAATTACTCAGAAACGGCACACTTGCTGCAAAGGCACATCCTGTGAAGGAGTAGATCTGATCCCGAGTATCCACGTCGTAGAAAGACACCAAGCTTCCTTCATAATCCACAAACACTCCAACCTTCTGGGGCTGCTGAGACAAGGACAGGATGACCGGAGGATTAGTGTTGGCCTGGCAACGCCCCCAATACGACCCCAACGTCCAGCATCCGTTTTCAGGGCTGAGAGACAGATCAACACCCTTCTTGCTGATGGACTCTCTCGCCACCCCGACTTCCCATCCTGTTTGTCCTTTAAGCGTGACTTCATAGTAGAACTTGCCGGCGGAAAAACCCTCATTTCCAAGGACAAAATGGAGGGAGTCAAACCTCCTGGGGTTGTCAGGGACTTGCCTCTTTGCGCCCCCATCCCTCACTTGCTTCCTGTCCTCTGTGAAGATGAGGGATGGGTGTGCTGTGTCGGGGTCCAGAGTAATGTTTGTTGCATATTGTTTCTGGATTTTCCCGAGCTCATCATCAAACACATCCTCTGCTTGAGTGTGCATCAGTTCCTCAAGCGTCTTCTCTTGATCTGCTAGATTAACTTCACTGGTAATATCCTCCATCTGTTGGTTGAGCGTCTCCTCCATCTTGGCCATCGCAGCCTTCACCGTCTCTACCTTCAGGAGAGGTTGGACTCTGGCTGTAAAACACTGTTTTGTGTTTGAAGAGGGCGAGACGAACGGGAGGTCCTGGAGGAGGCTGAAGTCATCCTCGGTCTTTGAGAGCTCTTCCAGCTTGGTTCTGGTCCGGCTGTTCTCGACAATCTCAAGGTCCAGTTGTCTCAGGAGTGCTTCAGCCAGCTGCTCTGCTGCTCTCTGCTTCTCCTCCAGCAGCTCCATCAGCTTCACCTTCCTGGTCTCGATCACGGCCACCAGAGCAGCGAAGGCCTCGGCGGTTTCTGCTTTCGTTTTCTCCACTTCCTGCCGACCTAGCGTCATTGCATTTTTAATCTCCTTGGCCATGGTGCACTTCTGGCTCAGAGTGTGCTTGACACTCCTTTTCATATGCGTCACCTTCGTTTTCCTCTCCTTCACCTCTTCCTCTAAAGAGACGGCTGTGTGCATCACGTGGTCATCCCTCAAGCACACCACGCAAACACAGCTCCCGTCTTTCCTGCAGAAAAACTCCTTCAGCTTGTTGTGTTTCTGGCACACCCTGTGCTCGAGGGTCGCCACGGGGTTGATCAGCGTGTGCCACTTCAAGGCCTGAACTGTGTGATGTGGTTTCAGGTGAGTGCTGCAGTAAGAGGCCAAACAAACCAGGCAGGATTTCAGGGCCTTACGCTTCATCCCGTGGCAGAGGTCACAGGGCACCTCCCCAGGCCCGGCAGGGGAACCACTGTCATCACCTGCGACGCTTGTCCTCTTGAAAAGCTCCAGCATGTCTCTGAATTCGGTGTTGACTTGCAGCTCAGGGGATGTGCTGCAGTTCTTCTTGCACAGTGGACACTCGTGGAAGTCACCGCGGGTCCAGTAGTCGACGATGCAGCTCTTGCAGTAGTTGTGTCCGCAGGGCGTGGAGACGGGTTCAGTGAAAACATTCAGACAGATTGAACACGAAAACTGGTCTTCGGACAGGGACATGTTGGCTGAGGCCATACCTGGAGGAGGTAAGAAAGGGGAGAGGGTAGAAGGATTAAATCAAGAACGTCTCAGAAGCAGGGAAGAGTTTTTGGGTTGCGTCGTCAGAGTGTGCGCCGTGATCTCCTTTGTCTGTTGGACGGAGCCAAACCTTTCCAACAGGACTTTTTACGGGTTTACACACAAATGTACAATTACTCATTCACTTCAATTAAGGAGCAGAGGTGTCAGAATGCACTGAGGAGGTCCTAATCCAACAATCCCACAACCCACCAGTTTTAGAGGAGACTCTAGCCTACCGGTAATACCTTTTTTTTTTCAGCCCTCTGATTGGCCAACATGCCTTTAGGGTTAGGGTTATACTGTCACCTGTTGGTTGCCATGTTTAACACCAGGTGGACTGCCCGACCGTCTGATGGACAGATCTTCATCAGGGTTAGGGTGTGTCATCAGTTAGGTCAAGTCTGTCTTCGTGAGGTCACTGAAGTCACTCAGGTTGCTGTGCTTTACGCTCAGTTCTGTTTGGCTGAGCTTTACTGGTCAATTCAACGATTTTTTTTTTTGTGAAACAGCATCATGAATCACTTTGTTCATATGTAAATCATATCAGTATGAATCCTGAAATAACCAGGACTGAGTCATAGCAAAGCCACGTTAGCATGCTCACTCCATGTACATAACGTGTTACCTTCAGCTAAGCTAACTGGCTTTTGAGCGTGTTGTGAGTTCACTGTGAGAGCAGCAGACGTCAGTGAGCTGTGCATGTGGTGGGATCAAATGTGGGAGTTAAATATGTGAAAGTTTGGAATTTCCAGTCACAAGTTTGTCTGTCATTAAGGTAATATTAAGGTAAGTTAAGGGTGATAAACAAAGGAAGACAGCAGCTGCGTTCAGGCTCTGAAGTCACTCTCTGTGTTTCACATTAGCTGAGATGATGTCGAAGCAACACGTGATTCAAAGATCGAACATTTTTAAAAACGTTTTCTATTACACAGAAGTTCATGATGCAGAGAACTTCTGTTTATTTCTAAAGAGCTAATGAGACGAGCAGAGGGATGCTGCCTGGAACCAGAACCGAATTTATATTGGACTTAATACTCTAAGAAGTTCTATAACAAAATGAATTAGAGCGAACTGACGTCAGGACAGGTAAAAAGTCAAAGCTCACCTGTTTATCAAACGTCTCAGCTGTTGTTTTCTCTCAGTGGAAAAGCAGGAATAACCGCTGGAGAGGAGTCTGCTCTCAGTTTCGTTTCCTCTCAGCAGAGTGGACACCGCCTCTCCTCCTGCTCCTCCTCCTCCTCCTCCACCAGTATACAGTGTGCGTGTGCGCGCGCGCGTGTGTGTGTGTGTGTGTGAACTATCTCTGTGAGGACCAACATGACTGTACACCCTGAGAGTGAGGACATTGTTGTGAAGAATTTTGGAAACATTTTGGGAAATTTGAGACTTTTTGCGCAATTTTTTTTTCTTAAATTGGCAAAAGTTATCAAATGTGAGGACATTATGAAACCACAATAGAGATACACAGACGTATTGTTATTATTATTATTATTATTATTATTATTATTATCGTCCTGTGCAGCCTGTCATTACTTCATGTGTCTCTCAGTGTTTATTTCGTGACTACTTGAGCCAATGAGCTTCAGCGCCATGCACTGAATCGACAGAGGGAGGGGGGGCGGTGGAGAGAGAGAGAGAGAGAGAGAGAGAGAGAGAGAGAGAGAGGAGCATCAGTGTCGACGCTGCTGTGGTCAGAGAGGAGAGACGCGCATCGTCGAACCACCAGCGGCTTGTTTTCAGGTAAAAACACCTCCAGCTTGTTTTTGTTTTTCTGGGTGGATGTGACTCGTTTTCAGGCTGTTGTTTCTGTGAGGATGAAGATGCTGAGGCAGAGGATGGAGGGGCGCAGCTCAAGCACGGGCCTGTGAAATAAACCTGCTGTTTGCGGACAGCCTCTGTCAGAACCATCATCCTCTGTTTTCAGCATCCGGACGCCCCGAACGTCCACGCCTCGGTGTCTCTGCGCGTGTCTCTCTGTCCTTCTGCGTGTGCGTGTGCTCATTGTCTGCCGCGGTCCAGCCCTTCACTACGCACATTGGCACAAACCGCAAACGGCGGCTGTCGCAGTTCGTCTCTTGTGTTTTCTGTCTCTTTGGATCACAAACATGGCTGCTGGGTGTGAACCGAGGCCGTGCCGCTCGCGCTTTGGCTCTCCTCTTCGTGTTTTTCCGCGATGTTGTGTCTCAGCTTTGGTTTGTTGTAAAATGGAGGCTGCATGGAGGGGAGGGAGGAGGAGGAGGAGGAGGATGCTGCTGCCATGGCCTTCCTCCGCCTCTCACAGCCTGCTGGCGCACATCACATGGTGTTCACACACCCTTCAAATCATCCCAAAACAACCGACAGAGCCGTCACTCAGCGGGCTGAAGACCTGCGGGTGCGCAGCTAAAGACGCGCGTTGATTGGTTCTGACGCTCGTTTCCATGTTTCCAGTGTTCCCACAGAGGCTCCTCCAGTCTGTCACCAGATAGAACTGACCAGCACAAGGTCGTTCTAGGAATATAATCCAGTATGTGATGGTTATACACCCTCCTGTACTGCTGCTGGGGACGCACACACACACACCCACACACACACGCACACACACACGCACACACACACCGGATCTATCCATCATATCATTACAATATTCCAGAAATACAACAATGAAAAATGCATGAAGCACAAAAGCATCATAAAGTCGAGGAGTTTAAAACGAGTCTCCTCTCATTGGACGCTTGTTGTAGTACTCTGGTTTTGATTGGCTGCTCGTTCAGCGTCGCTTGTTTTGATTCTCTTTTGGTCGTTTTTCAGTCTGAAGAATCTGGAAAAGCTTCCTGATGTCAGGAAAGGTCATTCACCTTCTTCTCAGCGTGTCTCCTGGTCACAGGCTGGTGGAGCTGAGCGCTAACAAACCCGCTCCAGGTGCAGGTGGAGAAGCGATGATGACGTTCAGGTTCAGGTCAGCGACATGTTTCAGGTGTTCTTCAGCCCTCGCTGTCCTCAGACGCCAGCTCGACTTTGGTTTGAACTGCGTGAAGTCAAACTCAACACAGGTTTCGTACTCAGAGATCCTCAGCAGAACATCATTGATTTTGACTGATCAGAGTTTTAAATCGTCAAATGTTTTGGTTTTTCGAGCAGATTTATTTTGTTATTGCGCAGACGTCTTCTCTGTGTGCATGCTTTCATGTTTCATGAGTGTGTGTGTGTGTGTGTGTGTCTGCTGACTCATATGGTCATGTTGCGTAACCTTTGTCGTGGCCTCAGCTGAGTCCTGCTTCAAACGGTGATTACTCTTCTGTTCATCCAGCTGAGACCTCAGATTACATAAACCACATTCCAGAAGTGAATAATTACTCTCAGCAGACAAATGAAATGCACCCAGTGTCACCGCGGGAGGTTTCCATCACGACGTCTGCTGTACGGGAAGCTGGAGGGGACACGTGTTGTTTTCACGTGTTTATTACTTTTGCTTTGCTTTTGTGATGGCAGAGCAGCTGCTCTGAGATCAGCGGCAGACATGTTAGTCGACACGTACGTTTGCATGTGGATGAAACAAGAATCGGAGCTAACGCTTAACAACCTGAAGAGCTCGTGTTCAAGCTGCATTCACAAGAACTTTTAAGTCAAATTTGATCTTGATTGATCGATTTTGTTTCTCTACAGATCACCTGTCTGGATATCTGATAGCAACTGTTAGCTTAGCATGTAGCTGCTGCTGCAGACAGTAGCTGACTCATTAAAAACAACAGAGCTGCTGTTTGTGTGGATCAAACTGTACAACTCAGACTGCAGAGACTCTCATATTTGACCTACTGGCTGAGTGTGTGTGTGTGAGTGTGTGTGTATGTGTGCACTAAGCCTTTGACATGGGCAGACAGTTAAAGGGGATGTTACTGGTTGAACTGGCTTCTTGTACTGGACAGGACTTTAGCTGGCCGCTCTGCTCTTTGTGCGGCGTCGTTCACGCTGCAGCTCACATTCAGGGTGAATTAATAATCAGGTTTCTTCTGCGTGACTCAAATCTGATGGTTTCTGATCAGTGTGGACCGGAAGCCCCTCTGTCCCGAAGAATTCAGTCCAAAGTGGACGATTATGCAGCACACATTTTAAATTTACGTCTAATGCTAATGTCAGAGCCAGTGCAGGAGGAGCTGAGCTTGATTCCAGGCCGCTGAATCACGGCCCGCTTCTCAAACTTGCTCAGAGATTGAAATCTTTCTGCTGGTGTCGACAGCGACCGTTGATCCTCCAGCTGGGAAATAGACTGAGCCAATCAGAGAGATGTAGGAGGCATTCAGAATGCAGACGTGATCTTCCTTTGAGCTGAAGCTGTGAGGGTGGAGTCATGCTAACCTTAGCGTGCAGGGTCAGGGTTAGTTATGCTAACCTTAGCGTGCAGGGTTAGTTATGCTAACCTTAGCGTGCAGGGTCAGGGTTAGTTATGCTAACCTTAGCGTGCAGGGTTAGTTATGCTAACCCGGCCTCCAGCACAGCTTCTGTGCACAGAATGAAAATCTGCTGGAAGGTTAGCGTCAGCTCTGCAGACCAGAGTTTTCGTTCCGTTAAGATTTGTGCCATGTGTTGATCCATCAGATTGATGTTTCATTAAGTGACGTCAGAATATTAAGCTGCCTTTAAGATGTTAAAACGCACTCCTTTTTCTGAGAATTGACTGCAGTACAGTTTGACTGATCCACGATCACATGAGGAGCGTTTATGAATCTATCATTCAGACATGCAGAGCGAATCTTTCTCCGCGAGGTTATGAATCCATCTGCGTATTTTCCCTCCACCTCGGATGTCTGATGACGGAGGAGAAGATGGATGGTTTGATGATGGAGGGAGTGGCTGCTGGGTGGATTTCAGCATCTCGTCCATTTGCTAAAGTGGAGAGTAGATTTAATCCAGTCAGGCCTGTCGCCAGCTAATGACGGACAGGCAGCGTGAGCATTAGCCTTTTTAGCTACTGCCATTATCAGTACGATGCAGTGGGTCAATTAGCTTGCTTTCTCCGTGTTTTCTCTCACACACACTCTCCAGAGCTAAGCGTAGCACTGCTCTGGTGATGCAGAGCAGGAGCAGAGAGAGGAAGGAGGAGCAGCATCAGACCAAACGAAGCAGAGCAGCTGCTTTAACCTGAATCCTCAGCACAGCCTCTGAGCGGAGCTGCGTGCTGGTTCACGGGGGCCGGACCCGGTTCAGACCAGATGACTCTGAGTTGCTTGATTGGACACCTGTCAGACCCACTGGCCGCTCGGTGAAAAGATATTTTACAGCCAACACGCTGCATGTGGTGATTTAATCAGCTCTCTGAGACGTGAGCAGAAAGTTAGAAGACGAGCTGTTCAAAGTCATGGAGGACTGTCTTATCAGTCCTGGTTCAGGTTTAACTTAGACTTTAATTTATTGATCCCAATTTGGGAAATTTAAATGGTTTTCCTGTGCTGTTGTTCCACCATTACTAGTTTTTTTTTTATCTTAATCTGTGTGATTTTTTTGGACTATATGTGATGTGGCTGGACGTTTTAGATGAACAGTCAAAGCTTCTTTTCATGTCAGTACACAGTGATTCAGTATTCAGTATGTGGACAAGATAAGGCCTGACTGTCGCTGCCTCTTCAGATTTTTATGTTAAATCAGTTTAAATTGCTTCAGAAAACAGAAATGCAGCTGTTGTTAATGGAAATCTGTAAACACAAACAACGGCTCCTATAGGTTTGATATAGTTTATTATCTTTATCATCTCTCGCAGGCCCAGCTGCAGCATCCCTCATCATGACTAAAGAGGAGAACCTGGAGGTGCAGGAGAAGGAGAGGCACGACCGGGAGGAGCAGGAGGAGGGGAGGGTCCAGAGAGAGGAGGAGGAGGCGCTGACCGAGGAAGAGGAGGACAAAGAAGAAGAAGAAGAGGACGATGACGAGGAGGAATACGAACTAGAAGAGGAGAGGGAGGAGGAGGAGGAGAGGGCAGAGGTGGAAGATGAAGAGGAAGACGAGCAGGAGGAGGAGGAGCGGGAGGAGCGAGAGGAGCGGGAGGAGGAGGAGGAGGATCCAGCGGCCAGCCGAGAGCGTGACGCCGAGCTGGAGGCGGAGCCGCTGTCAGTGTCCGAGTACCAGAGTCCAGTTCACGAGCCGCGCCGCCGAGCCATGGTGCACCCGTCCGCCCAGGCGCCGCTGCCCAAGGACTACAGTACGTCATACCACCTTAAATACACGCTGTCATACCGCCTTAAATGCTCACTGCTATACCACCTTAAATACACATTGTTTCACCACTTTCAATACGCAGTGATACACCACCTTCAACACTACACACTTTTATACCACCTTAAATATAATACTCTCACGCCCAAAGATGCAGCGTTATACCACCTTAACTACCCACTGTCATTACACCCAGTCACACTGCCTCAGACACACACTGCCACACATCTTCTGTCCAGACTATGGAATACCACCTTAAATACATACTGTCGTATCCCTTTGCTGAGTTATACTTTACCTAAAGACTGCAGTCACTCATACCACCTTAAATACACAATGATATACCTCTCTGCCCAGGCCGTGTTGCCTAAGGGCAGCGGTACGTCACACTGACTTAAATCCACGCTCACACCATAAACCAAAGACGACAGTGTGTCATACCGCCTTAAAATGCTGCATTGGTGTTCAGCAGTGGCCTCTTTAAAGGAGTTTCAGTGGTGCGTTCAGAGTCACACACACAGTGACGTGTTGTTTGTACAAAGGTTTTCACTTCGCTGTGGATCAAAACGATTCAGTTCAGCCAGCAGCGGCACGCAAACACGCCGCGGAGCTCAGCTCTTCATCCCCTGAAACAGCACCAGAGTCTCCATGTGGCTGCACAACGCACAGACATGCGTGAAGCTTTACAGTACAGACAGTCACAGACGCCGGACGTCAGCACACTCAGTCTGTGTGAGCGACAGCTGCCAGCGATCAGCTTTGAGCAGCTCTGGACCGACTGTGGTGGACGCCAGGCTCATTGATATTCATCAGGCAGACTCAGACTGGGCCAACTCCATTATGCACTGTGTGTGTGTGTGTGTGTGTGTGTGTGTGTGTGTGTGTGTGCGTGTGTGTGTGTGTGTGTGTGTGTGTGTCTTCTGGTCGTCTCCATTGTCCAGCGGTGAACACTGAGCCGTCCTCCTCAGCAACAATCATTATTTCAGGGTCTAGTTTCCAAATGGAGGTAGGCTGGATTCTGAGGTCGACGGGCAGACTGGCGTGTGGTCAGCTGTGACGTTGGCTCTGACTGTGGTGGTGGAGAGGCGGCTCAGGTTAAAGGTGAAGCTCTGTCGTTCTACTCTTCCATCCCCAGTGCCTGGTCATGAGCCACGGTGACAGCTGACTGCTAGGCTAACCAGCTATGTGTGGGCGACCTCGCTCCGCCTGCCGTCACCATGACCCTCTCCGCAGAGGTACTGGGATGAACCACCTCAGATGACACCACAGTTTCCAGTGGGACTTTTAAAACCACTTTGTCATCCGCTGAAGGACTCCTGAGCTGCAGACGTCAGGAAACATGACGTTTGTTGTCAAGCTGATTGCAGATACTCTGTGAAATGAAATCTGCCTCCGAGCTCAGACTGCAGAGCTGGCAGGAAGAGAAACTGCAGAGCTCACGGGTCACTTCTGATTTGATGACGGAGGCCGAAACCTCCTGGCATCACCTTCACCAATGATCTGTTTTTTAACTGATGTGCTTCCTCCTCCCTCAGCTTTGCTTCTGTTTCTCCTTCATGGTCTCATTGTCCCTCTTTGGGTTTAACTTTCCTTCCTCCACCTGTCTCCAGCCTTCACCTTCTTCGACCCCAATGACCCGGCCTGTTTGGAGATCCTCATGGATCCTCGGACCACCATCCCGGAGCTGTTCGCCATCGTGCGTCAGTGGGTTCCCCAGGTGCAGCACAAGATCGACGTAATCGGCAATGAGGTGAGAACACGCACCAACAGCGCTAAACCAACTCCGCGCTCAGCCTGTGTTAGCGCAGCTAGCTGGAAGTTGAATACAACACACATAACACAACAACCAAAAGACTTGTGCTGAAGGACCTGAGGTGCCTTCCTGGATTACACATTGCGAGCATGTCCACAAACAGGCAGCTGTGATCAATATGAGCCTGGTCTGAGTCCCCTCTGAATAACAGATTTACAGCTTCTGCCTTCAGATAGCAGAGATAGGCGAGCCATTATTAGCCTGCAGGATGTAAAGTGCACTCGTCTGCCACACTTAATCTGTTTTTCGGATGATACGCAGCAGATTTAAGTCCCGAGTTAAATACGACCCTGATGTTTCTTGCCTGTTGGCGAGGGTTAAGAAGAAGCTAAAGCTAAAGAAGCTAACAGTACAGCCACAGGCTAGCTTCAAAGCTGCAGCTCTCTGTTGTCTTGTGGCTCAAACCTTTAAGCAGCTGTATCGCCTGCCCTAGTTATTCAGGCCTGGAGCCTGAATCTGTACTCGCTTGTCATTGTCACATTGACCCAGATTCAGTCCTCTGGACACACACACACACACACACACACACACACAGATAAAGAACAATGCAGTCCCACTGAGCTGCTGTCAGAGCTGTAAGAGCGAAGCCTGAAAGCGACACTTGACACTTCACATTTCATCATTTTCAAGGCATGAATCCTAGTCCGACGTAATAAAAACAGAGTGCAGCAGTGGAACTGCCCAGCAGGTTGTTTAAAGTATCAAAGGCGCACAGGTGTGGCGGAGCTGGTTTTTACCTGCCACACAGCGTTTGCCTGCCAGCCTCACTGTGTGCACGCTGCAGGTTTAGCCAGGTGAACGTGCAGCTTGTTATGCAGGATTTGGATGCTTCATCTGTATTAACTGAAGTAATTAACTGCATCGTTGAGCTGCAGGATGGTGGACACACATTGATCTGATTGATTTCTTCGAGGATGAGTGTGTCGCTCTGCTGCAGTGACGCGTTCAGTTAAGTCTCTGAGAGGTGACGTTTGAACACACACCTGCAGTCACCGCTCGTCGCCATACACAGGTGACACCGAAGAAAAAGACATTCGTTTACAAGTGTTGCCTGGAGACTAAATCTTAACCTTAGCTCAACCTTGTGGGGACCTCTTTGTCCAAAATAGGTGAGTCCCCACAATGTCAGTAATGCAAGTACACACACACACACACACACACACACACACACAAACATGGTGGTAATGACCCAGTTAAAATGGCTGCATGCACTTGAAAGGAGAGAGAGAGAGAGAGAGATGGGAAGTGACTGAGGCTCTACCATGACTCAGCAGGACGCTGAGTCAGCCTGGAGGAGTGAAGACGGACTGAAGTGAGACAGAGGCCGAGCGATGGAGGGAAGCCTCGGACGGACGCCGTCACGCTCTGAGCGCCGGCTGCCTCCTCGCTGCTTTCAAGCCTCGTGTCATTAATTTGCTTTTAATTCGGCAGATCAGATGATAAATGATGTGACAGAGAGCTGAAGTCAGACTGGAACTGAAGCTCCTCAAATAAAAGTGCGTCCAGACAACATGACCTCGTCCACCTGAGCGGCAGGTGACTGTGGGACTGAGGAGCATGCTACACCAGCTGGCTCAAAGCGTCTGAGATGCTGATGTTTTCCTGCACAGACCTTTTATATTCAACTGTGAGACGATCCAGATCCAGAACTGAAGAGGAGTGAGGGTCTTCCTCTAGGGTGTGTGTGTGTGCGTGTGTGTGTGTGTGTGTGTTAAGCTGCTCTGAACCGAGGACAGAATGGTGTCTCTGAGCTGCTGTCCGTTGTGTCCTCAGATCCTGAAGCGAGGCTGCCACGTGAACGACCGCGACGGTCTGACCGACATGACGCTGCTTCACTACAGCTGCAAGGCCGGAGCGCACGGAGTGGGTAAGACGCTCGTTATCAATGAGAAGGTGATCAGGATCAGCTGCTGTTATTTTAGCTTTAAATGGCTGGAAATCCAGTGAAAGAACCAGAACAGTGAACTGATTCTCCTGATAAGCGCTGTGCGTTGATGAGCCGGCGTTCGATTCTGCCGCCGTGACCTTTGAACCTCGCCGTGTGTGCAGGCGACCCGGCGGCAGCGCTGCGTCTCAGCAGTCAGCTGATCTCTCTGGGCGCCGACGTGAGTCTGAGGAGCCGCTGGACCAACATGAACGCTCTGCACTACGCCGCTTACTTCGACGTCCCAGAACTGATCCGAGTCCTGCTCAAAGCCAGCAAACCCAGAGGTACGCACACACACACACACACTCACACACACACACACACACACACACACACAGTGTTGGCACTCAGAGCTGCAGCTCAGTGCTGAGTTATTGATGTCGTTACGTTAGGCGGAGGGT
This sequence comes from Chaetodon trifasciatus, assembly GCA_037975065.1. Lineage (NCBI taxonomy): Eukaryota > Metazoa > Chordata > Actinopteri > Chaetodontiformes > Chaetodontidae > Chaetodon > Chaetodon trifasciatus. The sequence goes on along the minus strand of JBBMOE010000027.1, from coordinate 7,949,811 downwards.
TAACCTCCTCCTCCTCTTCTTGTGTCGTCTCCACAGTGCTGAACTCCACCTGCAGTGATTTCCACTACGGCACAGCTCTCCACATCGCTGCCTCCAACCTCTGTCTGGGTGCAGTCAAATGTCTGTTAGAGCACGGCGCCAACCCCACCGTCCGGGTAAGAACCCTCCACCTGACTGTCTCTGGGGGTCGATAATCGCTCTGAATCCTCACTCTGTTCCGCTTCACTCACACTAATATTCTGTCTCTGCCTTCTTTGACTCGCGTCTCGCTGCAGAATGATAAGGGTCTGGTTCCAGCGGACGTGGTTCCCGACCCCATGGACATGAGTCTGGACAAGGCGGAGGCCGCCATGGTGGCCAAAGAGCTGAAGCAGCTGCTGCTGGACGCCGTCCCTCTGAGCTGCAACCTTCCCAGAGCCACACTGCCCAACTACGACAACATCCCAGGAAACCTGATGCTGTCCTCGCTGGGCCTGAAGCTCGGCGAGCGCATCCAGCTGGACGACATGAAGGTCAGACGCAGGCTGAGGAGGAAACGTGATGTTTTAACGCAACAACCTTAAAATTAAAAAACTGAAAAGACGTGTCCACGCTCGAATGTGGGCTGAAAAACCGTCCGTCGTGCGAACTTTCAGATAGTCTCTCCTCAAAGAGTCACAGTGTCGCAGTGGGTTGTACATTCATTCATTCACTCATCGAAGCAGGTTTAGATGTTTTAAAGATCTGCTAACAACATATCAGTCCAATTTTAAAACAGCATTCATTGTTGTTCTTCTAGATTGTGATTGTGGCCTCGCAGCTGAAAAATCAGACAAACTCTGGGATGCAGTCACTGTTTTTAAATGACCTCAAACTGAGCTCAGTGTGTCTTCACTGCTTTGACTGCATTTATGACATTAGTTAGTTAAATATGGAAATATTAATATTAATAATATTCATATTAAATGAATATGTGCAGGGTCAGACCTCTGCTGCTCTGCTGCGATCCAGATTTCACCTCTGACCTCTGACCTCTGACCTCTCTCTGTCTCTCCTTCAGACCGGCACTCTGAGGTTTTGTGGTACCACAGAGTTCGCCAGCGGTCAGTGGGTCGGCGTGGAGCTTGACGAGCCGGAGGGGAAAAATGACGGCAGCGTGGGCGGCGTCCGCTACTTCATCTGCCCTCCGAAACTAGGTAACAGCTGCTGCCATGGTGCCTGAATCAGAACAGCTCCGCTCATCTGTCTTTTCTCTTCAAGCAGGAACTTTAAATTCAGCTTAAATGCTGAAGGTACGCTCATTCCTGTTTGCTTCACTCTATAAGATCTGCTGCTTCTGTGGCAGTCACAGCAATGCAGACGTGTAGCAGCACATGAAGAGGTGCACTGTTGACTGTTAGCCTGCTGTCTGCTGGACTGGACCACAGGAGTTGGAAATGCTAATATTAGACTGTAGTGTGACTGCGTTTCTTAATTTACTGCTGTTGGAGAGAGTCGAGAGTGAACACTGGACGTGGATTCATCTCATGGTGTCTCGAGGCGTCACTCTGTTCGTCCTTTGCAGGGATTTTTGCTCCAGTGTCAAAGATCTCCAAGGCTGTGGATCAGACACCGTCATCTGTCACCTCCACCCCCCGAACCCCACGCATAGACCTGGCCTCCCGCCTTGCTGGAAAGACCAAGAAGGACAAAGAGAAGAAGGAGAAGGAGAAAGGTAGCACAGCCCTCATGTTGTGCTGCTGCATGTTAGAGCTCACTTGTCTTCACATTTGGACGCACAGTGTGTTTGTTACCGGCGCGTCATTGATGTGAGCGTGTTTGCTGTGTGTTCGCAGCCCAGAGGAAGAAGACGTCGGTAGCCAGTCTGGATCCGGAGGGACTGAACGTGGAGGTTGGAGATCAGGTCCTGGTGGCTGGACAGAAAAACGGCATCGTCCGCTTCTATGGCAAGACCGACTTCGCTCCAGGTCGGTCTGCTGGTCTGCAGCTGATTCTCTGCTGGGCGCTGGTGGCCAAATGCTAATGCTAAATATTAGCATTCTAGCATGTAACTGTGTGCGTGTTCAGCTCAAAGTAGAGCTCCAGCTGAGTGTAGTCTGACAGTGGAAATGTCCTGAAATGGCCACTGAACCGTCAGGACAACCTCTTGATTGTTTGTTATGGTTGTTAGAGCTGTGATGGTCAGCTGACCCGGCCTGTCCGTGTCCCTGCAGGGTACTGGTTTGGTATCGAGTTGGATCAGCCGACGGGAAAACACGACGGCTCGGTGTTTGGAGTGCGCTACTTCAGCTGCCTGCCCAAATATGGAGTGTTTGCTCCGCCCTCCCGTGTCCAGAGGTGAGCATGTGATCAAAGACGCCGCAAAAAGTTTCTGATCGTTATTTGAGTCAAACTGAGTTGATTAATGCAGTTTCACGCAGCATCTGAGAATCACCGATAAACTGACTGTGGTCCTTGTTGTTGTCGTGGTCTTGTCAGAATCGGAGGCCCTAAAGACGGCTCACAGAATGACAAGTCCATGGTGAAGAAAGTCCACCAAGTCACCAGTAAGTGTCTTCCATGGACTCACAGAAGGCGTTTGAGGCTCACAGTGTTTCATGGCTGTTTTCACGGTTTCCTCCATCAGTTATTGAGCTCAGCTTCATCAGAGAGTCTCAACATGAGCCATCAGGCAGGTCTGAAACACCTGAGAAAAAACCTCAGCTCTGACTGTTAGCTGGCTTAACTTTGTACCTGCTGCCAGCTGTGACGGCTGTTTGTACTGAAACAGTCAGTTCAGGTGTGTGTGTCCTAGAGTTAGTCTGATAAATTAGACATTTAAACTCCTGTTCTGATTGGTCGGACCTGGAAACAGCATCACTGGGTCGCAGGTTTGTGTGGTGATGGCGGTCAGATCGCACCGACCTTTGAATCTAAACCCGAGCGTCGTCTGAGCGTCGTTAACGGCCTGATGTTTGTGTGTTTGTGTGTGTGTGTGTGTGTGTTTGTGTCCTGCAGTGTCACAGCCCAAACGTAACTTCAACACGATGCGTTCTCCTAAAGACCTGACCTCTGAGAGCTCCATATCCAGGTGAGACCAGAGAGGGCCGACAGGTAGACCGTGCTGTGTGTCAGAGCCTCGCCTTGACTTTGTATTTTAACTGAAATCCTCCTCCTCCTCCTCTTCATCCTCCTCCTCTGCTGCCCTTCTCCTTCTCTCACGCTTCTTCCTCACCTTCACCTTCACCTCCTCTCCCTCCTCCTCCTCCTGCTCCAGGTTGCTGTTCTGCTGTTGGTTTCCGTGGATGCTGCGTGCTGAGATGCAGTCCTAACCACGCCCTCCTTCTTCTCCTCACCGGATCGATCTCTCTGCTCCTCTCTGCTCCTCTCTGCTCCTCTCTGCTCCTCTTTCTCTTCATCTTTTACTTTGCTTTCCTCTCTGAGTCTCTGCAGACTTTCGCTGTCGTCAGTCAAACTTGTCGTGAAACCTCGTCCCTCTTCTCTCTCTGACTCTCAGCCCAAATCCCTCTAATTTAGCCGTTCTATAGCAAAATCTATAGTGCCTTGTATTGATCAAAATGTCCTGCGTTCCTTTAATGAAGCTGAGAATCCAGCTCTGCTAAAGCAATTCCCCTAAAATATTCTCTCTACACTTTACAAGTCTCCTGGTTTTGGTTCATTTCTCATCTCATCGTCTCAGCTCGGGTCATTTGTTGTGTTGTGTCTTTATTTGGGGCAGAAAAATGTCTGTTTGCTTTCTCTGAGGATAAAAACAATCACACCACGTTAGCTTGTGCTGCTACACCTTTTCTTTTTGCTGTTACTCGATTTGGGTCTCACCAAATTCTGAACCAGCAGCAGCTTGAAATTAGGAAATAATGCCGACGTGTTGACTCCAGAAAGTCTGCACGCTCGTCACGTGTCGTCCAATGACGTTCGCCAAATGGCACGACTGTATGTTCCTCTGAGCCCTGTGGCTCAGACTCGAAGCATGAACCTCTTTGTAAACTGCGCCTCAAACACAGCGCGTCACCTTGATTCTGCTCAAAGCGTCTGTAGAAAATCAGATTTCGAGTTGTGTGTTTGTAGCGTTGGAGACTACGAGAGCCGCACGCTCGCGGTCTTTGACTAACGTGGTCTCACCTGGAACAGGAAGTCGGTGCTTTGATCACGTCTCAGTCCCAGAAAACTCTCTGTCGACCTTTTCTCACCTGCATGCTTTAACCTCAGATGTCCAACTGAATATTTTTTTGTCTTTCAGACGTGTGAAACAGGCAGAATTTGTCCGTTTGGAGGTTTGTGTGAAATATCTCACACAGGGTTTTACAACAGGAAGTCCAACTCGATGAAGTTTGTTTCACAGCTGGATCTGATTCCATCCAGTGAACTTAGTCTTTAATAGATGAAGCCAAAAACAAATGTTAGTCCATCCGATTGAAATAAAGTATATTATAGAAATCTTGTAAGGAGCTGCAGTCGTAAGCTGTCGTCAACCAAAAGTGCTAACGGACCCAAAAGGACGAGTGTCTTCGCCCCCCCCCCACGTGTGACGTTCACGTTTCTCTGTTGCTGCGTCACGTCTGAAAAGTTAAAGCTAATCTGAGCTTTAAAACATCATCAAACATTCATCTCCTCCATTTTGAGCTTTTTAATTTCCTAAAGCGGAAAGTTAAACTCTGGATAAACTCCAGAGAGGCCATGATATTTGTCTCTACCCCCCCGCCCCCCCATCCTTCTCTCTCCATGTAAAAGACTTCAGTACGTGTTGTGAACGTGAGCATCTGCAAAAAGACAAAAACACAGTTAATCTAAACTTTGGTGTGCTTAATGTTAACTCTCAGCAGTGTCAGCGGTGCAGCTGGTTCCTGTGTTCATGTTTCTTTACGCTCTGTCAGCACACGAACGCAGAGGCGAACGCGCTCTGATGGCCGAGGCTGCCGCAGACGCAACAAGAGACAAACGTTCAAAAGCTTTCAGGCTGAGGAAATCACCAGGCGAGTCAGAGAAATCTACCTGTGCAGGTGCTTCTACGCTGAGCTGCTTCAGCACCGTTTTTTTTTACATGGTTTTCAAAATCCAGCTGACCTTTTGCTTTCCTGTAGCAGTGTCAAAAGAGGAGGAAACAACCCTGAAATTGTTGTTGAAGTCCCACAATGCAGCAGCCTCTGAGGCCGACCTGTGCGGACTCCCAGCAGACTGAACGAGCGTCTCTCTCAGTCGGTCTTTGAGCTCTGCAGCCTCGGCTAAAGGAAGCTCTTTGTGGTTGCTCCTCCTGCACGCTGCTGTTGATAATTGTTCTTTCTGTGGCCGTGGAATCAGCTTCAGCATTTTACTAATGAGCCCTGCAGCGCTTTCATCACTCGTCGGGAGCTCAGTTTAGCTCGACCAGCTGCAGAGTTTAATCAGGCCGAGCAGGTCACTGCTAAAGGAGACATGAAAGGTTCCGCCTCCTCCTGAGCTACGAGCTGTGCATTAGGGTGTGTGTGGCGTCCTGATGGGTGAACTCAGCTCTGATCAGCTTAGCGTTTTAAACTCCAAGTCCGGCCCCAGCTTGTTATGGTGACCAGCTAGCACACACTCTGAAACTGTGCTTAAAAAGTTCTGGACGACAGTTTCTTGTAAACGTGAGAATCTCGACGTCTCGTTCACACAATATGCAGACGACTCACAGCTTTACCTTCCTGCATTGATGCCGTTAGCTCCTTTCTCTGCTGACCCATCCAGACCTGAGCAGAAGAGCCGGATGAGCTAAAGAAACTCCACATGTTGTAGTTTACATCTGTTTATAATTTCACACACAGGAAGTGTTTTGCTCCTTGTAAACTGCTGCAGCACGCTGTTCATTGCTAAAGCTGCACAGGGTCAGGATCTGCTGACTCCTTCATCCTAGACGTCAGTGGAGCACAGTGATGGTGAGGTTTGTCTTTGTACAGTAAACGTACAGTACAGTCAGTGTCCCAGTGTCGGGGTGAACATAGTGTTCTTACTGCTGTCTAAATGTGGAGCTTTCTCTGGTTTGGCCACTAAGTGTCACTAGTGAGTCACTGGTTAATCATCTCACAACAAACGAAACGTTACCTTCAGATTTCCTCATAACATATTCTCTGTTTGTTCTGATCAGTTTAAAGGACTGAGCCGGTTTTGTCTGTTTTAGCTCTTTAACTGCAAACCTCGTATGTCCTGCAGACTTTTAGCCAAAATGTTTTTCCTTGTTTCCAGGCAGCCTTCACTTCCTGCTCATCTCTAAGAAAATCAGCAGCAGAACTTTATGCCAAAACTTAATCATCTTTGTACCACTTGTCTCCCTCTGGTGGCGAATTGAAGGATTTCATGTCATGTGACACCCGATAGCTTTCTGCTGCCAGGAAGATGAACAACGTGCCAATACAGAATTTGGACGTCAGTTACATCGAAATCACACGACCACCTTAAAAATGCAATAATGTTTTATGCATGAAGCTCAGCCAGCTCCAGACAGAGACTTTAAACCAGTATCCTTGACTGGTTTAAGAGAAATATCATTGGTGTGGACACAAATTAATCACATGGAAAAAATAATTAAAGAACTTGTCTTTACACCTGAGGCCTATTAAATGATCATTTCCCGCCTCATACAATCAGTTTTGTGGTTAGCGCTGCTCGAGCTAGAGGTCAACAGTGACACCATTTATATTCTGACTCGCTCTTTTTCTTGGGTTGGAAGCCGCAGGTACACCTGCAGTACCAGGAGTTAACCAGCAGGAGTCGTTATTTGACATTTTGCCTTCAAACACTTCGAGCGCAGTCGCTTCACATCAGAAAGGAGACGTCTCAAATCTCCGTAAGCTGATTTTCACGTCATGATCGCTGCCTGTGAAGAAGGAGATCAATCACAGACTGATTGGAAAATGATGATCAGGAACGTTGATTTGTCGCTGATGAGCTGAAACGTTCAGACTCGCCGCTCCGGCCCTTTAAATCCTCTATAATCGATCGGTGTTCGTGTCTGAGAATATAACGTTGAAGTCATTCTCATAGAAACTAACTCAGCACTGGTTGTTTTAACATGAATACGTCTTAAGAATAAACAGTATATAGCCTATTTTTTGATAACTTCACTAAGTGTACTTTTTGTTTTGTAGTGCGTGTGTGTTACTTTGTGTTCGGTCACAGTCCGCGTGTGTGCGGGTTACTCCTGTTTGAGAGGTGTGTGACGCTGACAGACGTTAAAGAGGAAACAGGGGAGAAGGAGCATCGGACGTCCTCATCCTGACAGACACTCACTGCATGCTCTCTCTCTCTCTCTCTGTGACTTCCTGTCTCAGTATTTTCTGCTTTGAGTTTTTCGGTATGTGTATCTTCTTCCCATCAGCATGTAAGTGCTTCTAATAATAACAGTGACAACTCTATGAATATAATAAAGAATTTGATGTTGTTTTTCTACCTCTCCTGTCCACTGCTTCACTCACACGAAACATTTTGACGGTACGATGAAGTGAGGCTGAACCTTCATCACGCGACAGATTCACTCAGCCGACTCCACGTGTTCGTGACGCTGGTTTGTGTGGAATTAAACTTTTAGATAGCAAGTTTTAACAGTGCAAAAAAAACACAGAACGTGATAAAATAAGTTTATGAAAGTGAATCTGGAGCTAAATTTATCAGGCCTTAGAGATTCAGTTCATACAAATGTTGCCGAAACACAGTTTATACAAAGACAAAAAACAAAAACCAACACAGGGCTGAGTTCATATCATGATAACTACATTTATTCCAAACGGTGCTTGTGTTCAAAAACCTACAAACAGTATCTTTAAAACACTGATTTCCATAAATTACATAATAATTTAAAGTAGAAAACTATGAGTCTCTCAGTGGAGAAGAAACTGAAACATTTCACAGTTAAATGTCCTCAAGAGTGTAAAGTGTCAGACTTTCCCAGCAGCCTCTGAACGCATCATCACAGTGTAAATGTTCTGTGGGGTCACCAGCAGTCCCATCAGAGCAGCTGCAGCCACAAACCGTTTGCTTTAGCGGGATAGCAAAGATCCAGCCTGCCGAAGTGCCCCTGAGCAGGATGCAGTCGGCTGACCTTTGACCCCTGAACCAGACGAGTGTGAACCTCTGAGCGGCAGGTGGACCCTCTGTCAGCTTCAGAGGAAGGAGGTGAAGGGCTTCCTCTCTGCTCCTGCGCCGTCTGGACGGGAGGGAGACTTGACCTTTGACCCGCTGCGCTGCCGCTTCCGCCTGGCTCTGCGGTTCTTAAACCAAACCTGAAGCACAGAGAGTGAGAAAAGCTCTGTCAGAAGTTCTCTGATCAACATTAACATGAGTTATGTGCCGTTAAAAAATAATTCCCCCTAAAGAAAACATTTTACGCCTCATGCGTAAAATGTAACGTGGAGAGCTTTTACGCAGCTCCACGCGCGGCAGCCCATCCGTCTTTCTCCAGCCTACAGCGGCCTCACGGGGCATCGTGTCGTCGGACTCACCCTAACGGTCTCCTCGCTCAGCCCGGTGCTCCTCGCCACCTCCGCGCGCGCCTCCACCGTCGGGTAGTGCGTCAGCTCGAACAGCGCCTCGAGCCGCTTGGTCTGACTGTCCGTGAAAACCGTCCTCAACCGGGACTTCTGACGCGGCTGCGCGGGCACGCCGGCGTGCTGGCAGCCATGGTAACCTGCCAACTGCTGAGCAGCTGGTTTTAAAAGAAGAAGAAGAAGAAGAAAGAAACATTTCAGTGATTTAGTCAAAAAACAGAAAATGCGCGAAAAGGTCAAACTGAGTTCTGAAGCTCGACTTGAACACACGATCTGCGTTTCTTCCATCCTAAATAAAACTCTGAAGAAGTTCCTAAAACTTTACACTTGAACTGATGAAAGTTGCTCTGTTTAAGCTGAACTGAGGTCAAAGTGTCTGTGGCCAACATTTCAGGCTCATCTCTCACCTGCTGCGTCCTGACTGATGAAGCGCACGAGCACTGCGGAGTCTGAACGAACGCTGCTGAGGTCAGTGTGATGGAGGCCGGGTACATACGGGTAAAACGCCTCTCCAAAGCTCATCCCTCGGTGCTGCAGGAAGCCTGGCGTCGGCACCGGGACCGGGACCCGGACCGGCGCGGGAGGTCTGAGGCTCACTGAGTCCAGGCTGAATCCGTCGGGGGCTCCCTGCAGATATCCGTCCGGTGAAAAGCGCATCAGCGGCGGCTTGAGTCCGAGCTGCGGGGAGAGGATGCGCTCGATGCTGAAGTCCGACACTCTGCTTCCGTCCATCCTCACAGTGGACTCCTGAGGCCCGAGAGCTGGGGGAGACCTGCACGGTCCAGTTTTAAGGTGAGGAGCGGAGCCGCATCAAACAGCCGGCGGCGCTTTAACATGCTAATGAGGAGAAATGTGGACTTTGATTTGAGCTCCTGAACTCTTTGACTCTTTGAGCTGAAGGTGGAAACTGTTCACTTCACTGGACTCACTTTAATGTGTTCATTTCATCCCATTCAGGTGCTCATTTTCACCTGTCTTCAAACAGCCTCATCAGCACTGAGCTGAAGACGCTCTTTATTCAAGATGCTCTTATTTTGTTGGACTTCTCATTAAGTTTATTGAAGCTTTTATTTTGTCACATTTTAACTGCTGGTTTTAATTTGGAGGAAAAGTGACACATTTGATCTTGTTGTATTGATGAATTCATGTTGTAATTTGTGTAATATACAATCTGAAAGCTTTCAAGTGTCCACGTGGTCTTCTTGTCAGAATACATTTAATTTTATTGTCTCTGCAGTTTCCGGATGTCTTTGTCCAAAGATAGTGTGTCAGTGAAGCAGACAGCAGAAAACACAGAGAGAAAACGGAAACTTCACAACTTTAAAAGTGTCAAACAGATTGTTGCCATAAAACACAAAGTTCACAGTTTATTCAGAGCAGAATGAGCTGCAGTGACGGCCTGTGGCCAGCAGGTGTCAGCAGCGACGCGTGAAGCGATGAAGGAAGCATTCAGATACTGCAGTAAAAGTACTAAAACTACACTGTGAAAATACTCCACTTGAAGTAAAGACCTGCGTTTCACTCAGTACATGTTTACAGCTGCACACAGTGGAAATACTGAAGTACAAATATGTTGAATTTCCAGCCTCCTTAAGAGCAGTATTGAGTAAAAGTACTTTGTTCCAGTGAACCTGTGACTTGATGAGGAAAAGAAAAAAAAACATTTCCTCTGAAGAAGAAATTTGTACCTGTGTGAGGACATGAAGGACAGCAGTGGGCGAGCTGTTCACACGTCCAGTCTGCAGGGACAGAAACTGTCTCACATCAGTCCATGCTGAATAAAACTGACGTTATGAAAGTCTCCATGCTGTCACATATTACAGCAGCAGCACAGCTGACCTCAGTGGTATTGAAGTAGAAGTACTAGCAGTGGTAGTATTTAGTAGGATACAGTCTAGATGTACACGGTGGTGTGAAGACATTTCCAGTCACTTCTCTAATACTTCAATGTGTCACAGTTTCACTCAGACTTTCATGTTTTCTTCAGTCGTTTCTTCTTTGTTTTATCGTTAGATGTTTTTTCTAAAAGGACAAACGAGTTTTAAAACTCAGACGGGTAGAAGAATACTTCAGTACTTCACATGTTAATTCTGATGTTCAGTTTCTCTGATGTGACGTTCGCTCAGTCTGACTTCTGAGGGAAGATCAATCAGCGATCAATGGCAGATCAATGGCTGTCCTCCCTTTCATCCCCTCTGATCTGATCGATCATTAACGGTCTGACATGAAACATCAGCAGATTATCAGAAGATGAAGATTAAAGAGCCGAAGAGTCGAAGGAACAGCCGGAGTTTACAGCCAGTCAACACTTTCAGTGCAAACAGTAAAACATGCGACTCATTGGGTTTTATTCCTCCTTCAGCAGGAGAGAGTGTGTGTGTGTGTGTGTGTGTGTGTGTGTGTGTGTGTGTGTGTGTGTGTGTGTGCTGTTCCTCTTTTGCTGCCTTGTCTCTCTCAGCATGAATCAGCAAAATGTCTCGAAGGCCCAGACTGAGCAAGACTCCAGACCTCCAGTCTGTCCCTCTCTCTGCTGTCTGTCAGTGTCTCTCTCCCTCTCTCTCCCTCCCTCCCCCTGTTGTGTCTCTCTCTCTCTCCCTCTCTCCCTCCCTCCCCCTGTTGTCTCTCTCTCTCTCTCCCTCTCTCTCTCTGTGTTGTCTGTCAGTGTCT